>CAJQZJ010032401.1:6066524-6088772 GCA_907164525.1 Lophiomys imhausi
GTGTACTCTCTATGACATTGGGACACAGAAACACAGTGTACTCTCTACCTCATGTTGGTGCTTCTCAGTGCATTGTTGGGTTTCCACCCTCACAGCCAACCAGGGTCCCAGTGTGGCTAGGTAAGAGCTACTTCAGTTGTCCAGCATTCCCCACAGCACCACAGACACCAATCACACAGCAAGAGCACACTCATGCATTCCCTTCAGTCATGAGAACAGATCTGAGTGACAGGCGGATGCCTGTCCAGCTGTGAAGCAAGTTCTGTCTAGATATGATGGTCATATGCACAAGCAATTGCTTAGGAAACTGGGTAACAGTGCAAACGGAGCTCTCCTCACCATAGGGGCACTTTAATGAAGAGCCAGATAGACAGACAACTTTCAGGGTGTGTCACTGTGCCTCACAAAACCAATGGGTTCCAGAGGATGCTGGGGAAGGTCCAAATGAGCCTGGGGAGCAGGGAGCAGCACAGCTGCTTCTAGTACGTCTCCATGTGGGTTTCCAGGTTTCCCCATGCAGCCCCACCTGCAGTGAGCAGCTGCTGCTGGCCTGTACCCCTCATCATGAGGGTTGTACCAGGGGCAGCTGCCACCTGCCGCTCAGAAGCCTTAGAAATCATGTCGTGAGCCTTGGTGGCTTCTACAAGAATTCTCCGACACTCCTGATGTTTTCCTTTTTTGCCAAGCACAGCTGGTTCCAACAACTTCCCTATGGGACCAGCGTCCCTTTAGAAGGTTGCTAATGAGCCCACCATTCATGGTGTGCCCATCTTGACCTCCAGGTGACATCTGGTTCTCCTTGCACACCGCTATGCACTTTTAGGCAGAAAACTTTCCTCTAGCCAGCATGCGAGTTCCCCGAGGATGGGCATCTTTCCCACTCTTGCTCCTTTGGTCCTGGTGCACAGCAGCTGGGGCTCATCAACAGGAGAGTAACCGTATGTGCATGCATGCTCCCTCCAGGCCCCCACAGAGCACATGCTATACCTCAGCACCTAGAGACTCTGCATGTACTCTAAGCTGATTAGGTCAGGAATGGTCTCATGTAAAAAGGTGTGGGCACTTTTTTTTTATTGTGAAGTGTGTGTACCAAAATGAAAATGTAACTCTTACAATAATTAATAGAAAAGGGCATTTTTGCCTCAAGAGATACTACTCATAATCTTTTGTATTTACTAAATGCCACACTGTCGTACCAGAAATGGTCCTTAACTTCTGAGAAAGCATAGAAAATGAGCAACAAGTTAATTAGACACGTACTTCTTATACCACAGGAACTGTCTTACACCTCTTAGTAATAGCTTAAAAATGATTGTCAATTCTCTTTAGTAGAAAGAGTAGTCTATCTAATTGTTACATATCAGACCCACACATCAGCAATGCAGAAACACCCCTACTTCCTGGAGTCTTCACGCAGCTGTGCTCCTTGGAACATTTCTTTTGGGGAAAGAGTGATGTTCAGAAGGGTTCTGATTCATAGAAGCTGATAGCCAAGCACTCCGGTGTCAGTATGTGTTTTTGGAGAATGTTCCTTTCACCTACCTTGGCAAAGTTCTGCCCACACATGTGTGTACCATGTGGAAGAAATCCATGTGTCCCAGGAGCCAGCACACGATGCAAGCTTTGGAAGCGCAACAGCCATGTAGATTAAAATGATTCTTACTTGTTTGAGGATCAAGAACAAATGCTCTCGTTTCCATTAAGTGACCAGAACCAGGCTGGAAGGACGAAGCCAGTATGAGGTGTAGCAATTTGCTCCTTTGAGGAAAACACCGCAATGCTGACTCAAGGAATTACTCAAATGAAAGCATTGTGGGCATTCCCCAGGCCGAGTGGGCATGAATACTACAAAGGCTCCTCCAGAGCTGCCATGCATTTCCCAGTGTTCTGTCCTGAATTATATAAAGAGAGCAAACATTTTTTTTTTTTAAAGATTTATTATGTATACAGCATTCTGTCTGCAGGTATATCTACAGGCCAGAAGAGGGCACCAGATTTCATTATGGATGGTTGTGAGCCATCATGTGGTTGCTGGGAATTGAACTCATGACCTCTGGAAGAGCAGCCAGTGCTCTTAACCGCTGAGCCATCTCTCCAGCCCGAGAGCAAACATTTTTGATATCAAAAGATTAAAAAAAAAATCACTGGATAAAAACAATGTACGTATCCCTTCCATCAAGGTAGAGTAAACTCATTTGAATTCACCATTCTGTTTGCAGGAACTAGAAATGCTCAGAGAAAACCAAAATGAAACATGAAAGAGTGGTTTCTATGATAGCAGATACGCAGCAGGACAGGACTGTAGAAGGAAGAGGAAGGTCTGTGGCCTTAGCTAGCCTGAGAACTTCCAGACACAGCACTAAAAACATGACTGGTAAAGCCAGTAACAGTCCCTGAACTCCTCTAATGGAAATGCCACCTAGTGGCACACACGTGGGAGGCTGTTTGTGCTAGGGAGAGGTGCAGAAACTTTCAAAGGCCGGGCGGGCCTAGTGGGTAGCTCCCTGGAAGTTATGTGTGCACTCAGTGGATTATGGGACCAAAGTCTCTTCTTTGTTCCCTGGATCCCAACAAATTGAGTGGTTTTGCTTTGCTACACACCCCCTGCCATGATGTGACCGTGCCGCCGGCCCCAAAGCAGCAAGCCGGCCTGTCAGGGATGGAAGCCCTGACACAGCGAAGCAAAATGACTGCTTTCTTTTTCCGAGCGGATCTCAAGCATCTGCTATAGTAACTAACACAAGCTGGAGTCTCCCTAAGCTTAAACACCTCGAGGCTATGAAAGTGGCTACAGGATAAGAGAGCTTGTGATGCAAATGGGAGGACCTGAGCTGGGATCTCCAGAGCCACAGAAAAACCGGGTACGTGGTGCCAGAGTCTCTAATCCCAGCATTCCTCCAGGGAGACAAGAGGCAGAAAGGATAATCTCTGAAAGCTCAGGGCCCACTCACCTGGTATGCCACACTGGAAAACAAGAGGCCTTGTCTCCAGCAAGGGCAGCAGGTGAGGACCAACACCAAGGCTGTCCTCTGACCTCCGCACACACTCCGCAGCAAGTGCATATTTACATGAAACTTCTTTCAAAAGGCATTTTTTTCCCCCAGAGAATGTAATGAAGATACATAGACAAAGGAAAAATGATTAAAAATCACATCTAATAATAATGTGTGTAGCTACTCTATTCAAAAGCTTTTTGAAACATAACTAATAAGCAATAAAATTTAAAGAAAAACAGGGCAAAAGATTAGAATGGATACTTCACCAAATGAGCACACAAAAAGATGTCTAATCCCATCAATCATTAGAAAATGCAAATTTAAAACCACAATGACTTCCCACATGCAGCAAACAGAACATCCAAACTAAAAATGACTAGCTGCGACACATGTCATTAGCCAGGGTGTGGCACACTGTGCACTCTCAGGTACATCACATGGAAATGTAAAATTGTAACCATTTTGGAAGACATTCTGGCACTTCTTCTAAAAAAAAAAAAAAAAAACCAAAAATATATGTGTAGTGTCCACTAGGAAGTCCATTACTTTGTATTCCTTCCAAGAAAAGAGAAAGCATCTGTCTTCTCGAAAGACTGGAACAGAATTGCTCAGGGTTTACATGGAATATGCCAAGCTAGAAACATATCAGGTGTCCATCAACAGGTGGATTACAGGAATGAGTTGCTGAATGGATGAATATTCACTCAGTGGTGCGCCATGCAGAAACCCCCACAAAACAGGGCACTTCAGAGCTTCTGAACACATAGCAACACGCATGAGCTTAGTACATGCCTAAGGTATAGAAGTGTGAAGGAGGCTCACACTTCTACTCAACACTGTAAAATTCAAGCTAAATGCTCACCAACAGGAAGAAACAGAGAAAAGCCATGAGAAAGTAGACAGATCACTCAGAGAGGGAGGGGAAACTTCTTTAGCTGGGTATGAGCAGGAGCCTGGCTGCTGTGGTAAGGTCATGGGTGCATGACTATTTCAAAACTTAAACCATCCATTTTTAATTTGTTCAGCTTATTGTACATCAACTATATAGTAGAGCTCCAGTACACTAGTTTATGTTGAGAAATTTCACAGGAAATCAGTTTGGATGACACAAGTATTTCCCAGCTAGAGTGGAGGACAGGGGAAGAATGTTGGATACCCAGCACTATCACACTGACTTATCCCCTTGAGGTAGGGTCTCTCATGAACTTAGCACTGAAATGGCAGCACGCAAGCTCCAACAAGTTTCCTGTCTATGAGTGCAGCCATGCCTGGCTTTTAGGTGGGCACTGGGGATTTGAACTTAGTTCTTCATCCTTGCTCGGAAAGCACTCTTACTAACCCATCTCTCCAGGCCTATATACTAATTTTAATAGTACTCGTTGCCTTTGGACAAAGAACAGAATTCACTGAGAATGAACTATAAGGTGCTACTCTTCCTTCTACTAAGGAGAGATTTCAATGGGATCAGTGAGAAAGGCACATCTGACCTCCTGCACGCAATATGCTGCAATAACACTGCACATGGGGAGATATTCGACACCTGCTGCATTTTCTTCAGGATGAGTCATGAGCCTTGCCAACCATCATCTCATATTTCTAAGATGTTTCCAATCAAAGACACTGTAATACCAAGTCCATTTACCTCTGAGATCACCTGAAGAGAGACTTGCCTCTTGTTATTGGAAAAGTTCAGAGAAAGCAGAGGTCGCCACACAAAGCAGTAGGCAGTGGCCTTCTATCTGTTTATGCTCCTGGGCCATCAGCACAGAGGAGAGACCACTGCACGGAGTGAACCGACTTCTGCTTCTGCTGGAATATTACTATCATCTTGGCTACTGAGTCTCTCAACATTTTCCTTCCCAGGTGAGAGGAATTTATCATTCAAACCACGCAAGCCAAACCTAGACAATGAATTCTCCAAAAGAAGGTGTCAAAGACTTCTCAAATATGAAGAACCTATGGAACATGACTGCATACAACATTCTTTGAGCAAGAGCTGGAAAAGCTACGCATGATGTGACACAGGGAGAGAGAGAGTTGTCTGTCTTGCTATTTTGTAGAAACTACTAACCAACACTTCAGCTAGATCTTTGGTTGATGAAACTAGAAACAAGTCCAGAATCTCCTTTCTGTATTTATCCAGAATAAGAGAGATGCCTCCTATGAAGAATAACAAATACAGGATTCAAAGTTTGGCAAAGATTGAGATGATCCAAGCTGGCCCTGGACCACTAATAATGTTTTTGAAAGATTGGGTTGTTAGATTAACAGTTGTCGAAGATGGACACTATTTATGCAATGTTAAAGCAAACATTTTTATGAACCAAACATTTCATAAATTGCAAACAAAAATATGAAACTCTATCTGACACCTGTAGCAAATCTGAGGGCCTTGCATGGTCCAGGACACAGAGCCACACCCTTTCTATACACAGGCTCCCAAGGTTAGAAAAAGAAAGGGTACCTTAGCTGGATTTTAACTCTTGCAGTCTCCTGCTGAATACTTCACTCTGATTCTTCCCATAGCCATGTGAATCCAGTTGTCTGGTTTCGTTGGGTAACGTTGTGCGTGCCTGTGTGTGTGTGTGTGTGTGTGTGTGTGTGTGTGTGTGTCTAGTACTTGAACACTGACTTCGTGGAGAGCAAGGGCTCTACTTACATCATGCATGGAGTCTAGAAGCTTGGTCAGTTGGTAGAATCTCTGCCAACTCTGTCCAGTACTGTTGGGACACTTGGTGACCATCTTCCTCAGTTCTTTGATGTAATTTGTCCTCATCTCTTCAAATGCAGCCTGGCTCTTGAGGCCATCTTTTGGAACTGTGTTAAGGAATACAAACACAAATTCCACATATGAAAAACACAGCTCTAGCATCTTTGCAGTTCCATATTTTAATTGCAGTCTCAAATATTTTAAACTCACATACTGATTATGAGGTGTGACTAAGTTAAGTGTAATTATGAATAAATATGGGAGTGACATACTTGGCCAACATTTACACACACACACACACACACACACACACACAAGAATGAAGATTTATCTATTAGGCATGGATTATCACTTTCCATATATTAGTTCTTTTTGTCCTGACACCAGTATTATTATATAGCTCTCTATTATGCTTACGTTATAGATGAGGAAATTGGACTGTAAGTAGATTCGTTGCTAATAAATAAATGGTAGCTCAACCCATTTTCAAGGTTTACCTCCTAAACACCACACCCCACATGGCATGTGGCCTGTCTTCAGAGTATCTTCTGAATCCTAGCTTACCAATGCCTCAGAGACAGGAAAACAAATTTCAGTATTGTGGGACAATCTAAGCTGGGGCTTGTCATGGAAAGCAGCATTGCCATGTTCAAATCCCATTGCAGACACATGGGGCATTGGCCACATACCACAGGGACAATGCTGAATCAGCAGGTTCTATGACTGTGCAGCATCACCTGACTATGGAGGCATCATCATAGAAGTGTGGACCGCTTTGCCTGTATGCAGGGATAACATTGTTCGGCACTCACTTTTAACTTTGACGAAGTAGAAAATGAAGGATCGAGTTTTTCCCTTTGTTTGTTTGTTTTTGTTTTTGTTTTGTTTTTTTTTTAGTGGGTAGCTTTTACGTGGAAACAGAGAGTTGACGTACAGAAAGTATTTTGGGAGATGAGTATGTAGCTCAGCAGCAGAGCACTTGCCCAATATGTGAAAAGCCTGAATTCCCTAGCCAGACCCCATGCTACAGGAGACACTTAGGATTCCCAGCATTTGCATGAATTTCAATGCCCACTTCCTTGCCCGGTTAACAGGAGCCACCCGCCAGGACTGACCACAAAAGATGAAAGGGGGCCATCTGTAGCATGGCAGTTAAAGATGCCTCTGAATATCATCCAGTTCCCTGCTTGTTTTCCAGGATGGTGGATAAGTGACAACATGTAGGCTTTAAAACCCCAAAGAGTACAATCACCTAGAACCTCGGTTTTAGGAGATAAAGACCTCATGAGAACCCATCTTGTGAGATTAGCACTGTGACTTTCAAATTGCTCTTACGTTAAACCTCCCATTTACTGATTTTTTTTTTTTTTTAGTAACAGAGCGTTCCTGCATAGCTTGTGTACCCTGGAAGTCAGGTATACCACTGTCTTCAAATTAACCTTGTTTTCACAAATAAAGATGTGAATGAATTATCTTACAAATCAACCTCCATCACGATATCACGATGCTAACAATCTCCACGAATTTAATTATGGAGGGTTTTGACTTGTTTCTTTACATCTGTTTTTGTAGGAAAACAAATCTCTACATCACATATGAGGCTTGGCAAATAGCAGTTGTGACTTTAAATATCTGATGTTAATACTAAGAGTTAAATGACACCCATTATGTAAGAAATCACTTTCTGCTTTTTTAAAGGTGTATTTATTTTATGTGTCTGAGTGTTTCTGCCTACATGTATGTATGTGTATTCATGCAGGCCTGGAGACCACAGAGGTCAAAAGAAGGCATCATATACCCAGAAGCAAAGTGTCTAATGGTTGTGAAGCAGTATGTGGCTGCTGGGAACCAAACCTGGGTTCTCTTCAAGAACAAGTTCTCTTAACTTCTGAGCCATTTGTCCAGCCCCTAAGAAATAGGTTCTTTTTAAAGGTTTAAAAAAATAAAGATGACAGTAACTGGCACATGAACAGTGAAGCTACATCCAATAACTACCAGCATTTTAACATTAATTTGAAATTTTCTAGAGGAAGCTGAAAGCTTTCCAAGACCAGCCTGTGCTACCCAGCCTCAGACTAACAGGTTTTTAAAGTACCAAGGCCACTCAAAGTAAGTCTTTTTCAATGAATGCTTATATGATGGTGTTACCTCTACATGAAAGATATCATCTACCACTCTAGGACAGTGTGCTATTCACTATGGTGATACTATTTGGTATATCAACTAGATTAACCAAGACCACCATATTTCTGCTAGTTGCATTATCAAAGAATCAGGACCATATCATCTCATATCAAATATTAACACATTTTATTGCTGTTAATATAATACACTGAGGTATATTATCTCAATTTCTTCCCAGCCAGATTTTTTTTTTTAGAAGTTGAAACAAACCAACAAATAAAGGCAAGTTAAGCAAAACCTCGAATTTTGGATGTCTGCCCAGAATTTCTGAATTTGCTTATTAAGTGCAGCAAGGCCTGTTGGAACAATTCCAGAATCTACACGCTAGAGAGGCACACAGAGCCACAAGGTTGAAGCCAGTCTGCTTTTCTCTCCAAGCAAAGAACGTGGAATTCTAGTGCTTTTGCTGTTAAATCCCCGTGAGAGGCTAGCCTTCCATTATGAAACTTAACATGTCTAAAGAGCGGGCTTCATATAGGCCATCACAGAGGAGCAAACCAAGCTGCCCAAAGCCTGCAGCTTCTGCGATCCCAAAACTCCTTACGCATTCCTGCCTTTTAATGTTGCTTTTTCAGAACTGAAAGTACTAAGTAAGTTGGAAGCTAGTAAATTAATTCAGGTAGTTTAGAAAATGACATCAGAAGCTGTTAAGGCTGAAAGGGTATATGGATGCAAACAGGGTAAGGCATGAACCAAGTCCAAGTAGTCCAAATTTGTAAAGAATTAGAAACATACAGAAGCATTTCACTTAAAGTCTACCTTTCATCTAATGCTTTAAGGAAACATTTCTAGTCCAGGATGGCCTCGAACTCATGATCATCCTGCCTCTGCCTCCTTCAGCAAATCCTACCGGTGTGTGCCACACCACAACCGGCAAGGAAACATTTCTAAACAAGAATAGTGAGTAGCATGGTTTCACAATGGAATAAAATCACTTCTACTAAATTGAAGGATTATTATTTTTTTATTTTTGCAAAGTTCTGCTCCAGGGGTGACATATTAGGACTGTGAGGAAGCCCCTAACTGCATCCATTTCTTCCCACTCATCTTGCAGAGGAGATGGGCTGGGTGCAATCTGTCAGGAATGGCCAGGCCTGTGGTAACTTGGGAGGCCTGCATTGTGCCCTGGGCATCAGATTCACTGACAATGAAGCAAGAGGCTAAGAGCAGCTTCCAAGACAAACACAGCTGTGGAGTGCTTCCTCCTGCCAGGTGTGCCCCAGTGCTTGGGAGACCACCATCCTGCCCCATCCCCCCTGGCCCTCTGGTCCCTGGGAAAGCAGGGAGGGCATTGCCTTCGGAGAAGCTAAAGCCCCGAGGCCCAGTCCTCACTCACACAGGACAATGAAAAATATATGTAGGAGTCCCCCTTTGCTACACTTTCTAATGGTGGCTCTCAAACTCAAAATGGGGTGCTTCAAGTATTAAATCAGACAATGCATGGAAGGCACACTAAACTGAGGTTCTGCGCTCATGAGGCCAAGCTGTCATCCCCAGGCCCTCTGCTCTACTCTCCTGTTCCAGCTTCTCAGAACCAGGTGGAACTTTACCTCTGGCTGCCTGCTCTTCCTTGAGCCTCCCAGCTCTCCTAGCCCCCTTCCTTAGGAAGGCACTTCCTTTTCCACAGTCCTTTAGGCAGCACAAGTGAGGCCAGGTTTGGACCACACACCCCTTCCTCTTCACTGGCATCAGCCTACACTCTTTATTCTGCGGTATTCACCATGACATCCTTGTTGGCTCTTGATGTCCAGAACCTCTCTTGGTTTCCTCAGAGGCTGACATACTTCGTTCAGATTTTTCTTCCCTATATTGTCTCCTGTTATCATCCCGGGTCTCCCCCTCTATCCGTGGTGAGTTTCTCCAAATTCTTTCTTCTCTATTTGAAAATTCTTGTATGGTTGTTTGAGAAACGGGCACCCGCGAAACTTTCCCCAAGGTCACTGCTGCCTTCCCCTGTCTCCTGGGGTACCAAATTCTGTCTGTGTTTTCCCCCCTCAGACTTGATCATAGAAGTCCTCGGAAGCTTCCCATGTGCCCAAGGGCCAACTCTAGTTATCTTCTCTCAGTTTCTCAACTTTCTCTGTTCAGTTCATACTGCTAGTCGTATCCATCTTGGGAACCCCTGGCTACACTCGGTTCCTGACCTCTCTGCCACTCTGTGTCTTTCCCTTCTGCCACTGCCATGCCTTTAACAAGACTCCATTGGCTCTTCATTCTTCATTCAGGCCATGGCCCATGACTTGAATGTGTGTCTCAAAGACCAATGCTTGAACACATTCCCTAGCTGGTGGTACTCTTTCGGGGCTTCCTGAAAACTTCAGGAGGTGGGCCTAACTGGAGGAAGTAAGGCGGGGGGGGGGGGGGGGCTGGTTCCCTTCCTGTCCCTCCCTCTGTTTTCTGTCTGCTTTGCAGAAGCTCTTCTATCATATGGCTCCTGAACCTGAGGAGCCAACAACCATGGAGTGGGGTATTTGATATAGTGAGCCAAATTCAAGCTTTCCTCAAGTTGTGACTGTCAGATATCAGATCACAGAGGACCAGGTGGTCTGCTGGGAGACTGTGGAGTCCAGGAATGGCTGCCTAAACAGGACCTGAACAAAGAGTACCAATAGCTAATGCAGAAGGGGAGAAATCTCGGAGTCCCACACCTAGTCAAGGAACCACAGGTTGCCAGGGACCTCGGGGAGGGGGAGAACTAGCCACTCCCAAGGAGAAGCCCCTGATTTGTTATCTGATACCAAGTGGCCAGCCCCCAAACTACATACACAGGAAGAACGAAAGTGGACTCACCAGGCTGCACTTACATACTTGTGCATCTTTGGGTATATGTAACAATAATACTTAAATAAAAGGAGGCCATCAATTTGAGAGGGAAACCGGGCGAGGAGATGGAACATGGCGAGGGTTGGAGGGAGGAGAGGAAGGGAGGAGATAAAGTTATTATAAAAATGTGTTAAATAAAAATAAAGTTAATGTAAATTGTGGATGAGGAATGTCTCTGATTTGCAATAATTGGTTTATGTTCAATTTTAATCTTAATGAATTATAATTTTGTTTCAATAAAAGTCAGCTATTATAAAAAAAATCTTAACATGTCCAGCAATTCTATTTGCCATTTGAGTCTCAACTATGAATAATAATAAATAAGTATTATTTATATTTCAAACCTGACTACTGATTTCCAGTCTCAAAATTTCCCCATCTTCTGGCCATCTCCAATAGGATACAGAATTGGTATAAAAAATTAACCAATCAAAAAATAGAATTCAAGCCGGGCGTGGTGGCGCACGTCTTTAATCCCAGCACTTGGGAGGCAGAGGCAGGCGGATCTCTGTGAGTTCGAGGCCAGCCTGGTCTACAAAGCAAGTCCAGGACAGCCAGAGATACACAGAGAAACCCTGTCTCGAAAAACCAAAAAAAAAAAAAAAAAAAAAAAGAATTCATTTTATAACCCACAAAATCCTCTCAACGCCACACTCAAACTAAGGCATTCTGCTGAGTGGCACCTCCTGGGTTAGTCACTGCATCCTTGTTTATTCCTTACTCCATTATGTCTCTTTTATTCTGATCCACTTTCCTATTCTTCCTGAATGGTTACTGAGACCAGCTCTGCCACGGTGCTCTGCCACGGTACTGAACGGACAGACTTGTCTGCTCATCTTGTGATCAGTCACCATGTCTCACTGGTCTCAGTGCTTCTAAGGACTGTCACCTCTCTGCTGGTCCTCGGTATTTCCCTTTAATTCAGTTGCTTGCAGGGAAGTTTTCAGAGCCACAAAGCACAGCACTGACCCAGCCACCCCTGCTCAGAAGTGCTGGGTGTTATAGTTGTCTCTCTAGCTGATAAGGTTTAGATTTTTTTTCATGGGACGTTGAATAAATCTGGTCTATCCCTCCTTTATTCTCTTCTACTCCTAATGCAACACAATCTGATGCATCTTGAAAAATTACTGAATGCATGCATACAAATAACAATAATGAAACATCTTACTTAAGCCCCCCATCCTTAGCCTACCTGTGTTCACTCACACTGCCAAAAAGAACACTGTAAGAAATGGTATACTCCTCATAGCCGATCCGGAACCCTCACAGAGCCCCATAAGATAAAGCCAAACTATGTGCTATCCCCTCATTTATAAAACTGAAGCGCCCTTCCTTCTACAAGCCACCACCATACCCTTCACCTCGGATCATGGTAGATCACCACACCTCTCAATGTGTTCAGGTTATCTTTGAACTTGTCTTACAGGATAGGCTCCCCATGGGCAAAGATCAAGTGATCATTACCACATATGGACAACCAGACACTTTTAACAGATGCTTAGTGGTTGGATTCGGGAAGTCACGAAGGGCTACACAGTTTAATATATCCCCAAATTTATCATCAACAAGCAATTTAGGAGGCAAAACCCCTCCTTCCATCTCTTCCACATTTCTTTTCGGGGGTGGGTACCAACTACCTGAGTATCACGAAGGGACCACTCTCCTGCAGGAGGATGATCTGACGATGTAGAAAGAGTGCCAGGGTGGACATCATTGTACCTGTGCTTAGAAGCAGCAACACCTTCATTATGGAGTACTCCTCAAAGGTCAGCTGCAGCCGCACGAACTGGAGGCTGATCTGGCGCATCCCCTGGCACAGCTCATACATGGCGGACTGATGCATCTTCTCTCTGCAAAGGGAAAGCAGCCGCACACACCTCAGAAGATGGGTCGCCACTGTGTTCAGGCTGGCGGCCCAGGCAGCTTAATAAAAGCCCCGAGCCATGCATTTTAAGGACAAGTCAGGTGCCTTTCTGAGTGCCTATAAGTCAATTGTTTCGAAAGCCATACTGGCTGTCTGTGAGGACGGGGGAGAAATGCTGGTAAGTCAGGGCGCCATGGTTTCCTTCCACACTAATGGTATTGCTAGTGGATTGTGATGCTGTGATGAGATCATCCACACAGCAGAGGGGCTGTGGTGATGTGGTGTGAAGCCCCATGACTCTTTGGGTGCAGATGTGGCAGACTGACTGACTGTTTCGGAAGGACTGGGTGACCTGCAGTGAACAGAAGGCGGTTGTGACCATACGGATTTCCACATGGCCTTCCTTACAGAGGTCATGGAGTATGTCTGGTACCGACTCCATCAATATACTTGATAGAGGGAATGAGAGGTGAGAACTCCAAGTAGAATTGGTGCTACTCAAGACAGACAGCAATATGGCAGCTTGTCATCACACACAGAAATGTTTCCATCCACACAGCCAACCCATTGCCCCCCCACTCCACCACCCAAATATTTCCATAAAAATTCATGATATAAACAAAGAGGCCTTTCTTTTCTCCTTCCTTGAGGGTTAAACAAGGCATCACGTTGTTTTTAGATGCTCTTCAGAAAAATGTGCCCCTCGGGAGGCTTTGCAAACATAGTGAGAGATGACAGGTGAAACGGGAAAGGACTTGCCAAGCCAAAGGGACAGGAGGGGCCACAAGGCTGCTGCATTTCTCCAGGTGTATCAAGACAGGTGGGGACCTGGCCTGCAGCCCCCTCCCAGGATGCACATGACAAATGCTAACACGGTTGCAATACTTGCTTTAGAGTTTTAAACAGCTTCATCATGCACAGTTGTGGCCTAATCTCTCTTCCCACTGGATCGGACCTTTTCTTCCTCATGCAAGATAGGAACAAACATTCTGAGGGATTATCATTTGTTCTCAGATGGAGGTATTAAGTGTATTTGTGTAAAACAACACACTCCTGTATTGCCACACAGAGATTTTGAAACTAGAGATGACATCCCTCAGCAGCCAATTTCCACTCAGCACATGAGTATGAAAGGTATGTTTTAATACGGGGGACTCCAAGTGAAGTCATTCGCACTACTTCAAGCTTTGTGGATAACAACACCACTTATAACAATTTTATAAAAGTGTGTGTGTGTGCATGCCCGCGCATGAATGCAGGGCCGGTGGAAGCTCTTAGAGGTGGGGGGTTACAGGTGGGTGTAAGCTGCCTGACTTGCTGGGAAACTAAACTCTGGTGTTCTGCACTAGTAGTACATGTTCGTAACCGCTGGGCTGTCTATCCAGCTCCATTACAATTTACAGAACCAATCTTCAATGGTGGGGGTCACAAGGGCTCTTAGGTTTTATTGATGTCATGGATGGCGGTCAGGGAGCACCCTTGTGTGCTTCTACAAGGCAGGGCTTGGTGCAGAACTCCTCTAGGCTTCCTGACATCATTAGTACTCCTTCCTAGCACCAGGGCACAGGAGAGCCCTTTCGCTCCACACTGTACCAATCATCCAGTACCAAATATTTTGCCATCTGATGAGCGCATGTTCAAGGGTAACTCATAGCTCCTTTTATTTCCATTCTGGTGCCACCAATAGCTCAACATGCTTTCCAAATGTTTACTGACCATTTCTTCCTTGGAGATTTGTCTCTTTACATTTTTACCCATGCTATCATATTTGTAATCCTTCTATCATTCAGTAACACCAAAAAATAATAACATGTATTATTATTAGTCAGGTTTCATGTAGCTCAGACTGGCTTCTAGTTTGTTATGAAGTCGAGGATGGGCTCAAAGTTTTGATCCTCCTGCCTGCACCTCCCAAGCTGTAGGATTGCAGGCATTCGCCACCACACCCAGTTTATATGGTGCTGGGGATCAAAACTAGGCAAGCATTCTGCTAGCGAAGCAAATTCCCAGCTGTGCACTCCCACCCCAAAAGACAAGCCCTTGTGTTACAAACACACTGTCCTCCAACTCCTGGGCTCAAGCGATCTTCCTGCCTCAACCTCCAAATCAGGAGTCCAAGCACTCAGGCACTGCTACCTTTCATTCTTAATAGTTTTTTTTTTTAAACTTGTTTGGTCTATTTTCATGCAGTCTTTTCCTCCTCCACCCCTTTTCTCTTTCTTTTTAGAACTTCCCTGCTATCTTCTCTCCAGCTTTGTTTTATTCCTTTGGTTTAAAATTTGCCACATGTATCTAATCAGCAAAAAGTCAAATTTAAAAAATCTGAGAGCCTCCAATTTTTGCCATTATCCAATCCCAAGTATTTGCCACTTTAATAGCTCGGTTTAATCTGTTTTCATTTATTATGAAGACTGCACATGCTTGGCTTTCCCACCATTCAAATGTCCCCCCTCTCCCTCTGTTCCTTCTTTGCTCCTTGTTTCCCTTTGTTTCCTTAACTGGATCAGTCCAGCTTTCCAAACCCTCTCTGTGTTGTCTCTCTACTGCATTTAGAAGGTGTACATTCTTCTCTTACACTTCTAATGGTTATTTTTGAATGAAGAACTTACACAGTTAAATGTCGAAAGTTCATTGGAAATCTTCCCCGAGAAACAAGAAACTGTCAAACACTGCACCATCTCTCTTCTTCCTTCCATCCTCCACGTTAACGGTCTTCAGGGTTTGGAATCCATCATGCATTCAAGTCACCATTACAACTATTTTGTTCCTCTCATATACACTACATTTCTTTCTTTCTTTCTTTTTTTTTAAGTTTTAGATTCACCAGTATGTTTGTCAAGATCCCCTCACGACCTTTCTGCAGTACCAAGGATGGAACCCAGGCCCTCACCCCTGCCAGGCAAGCATTCCAGCACGTGCCTCCAGTCCAGCCCCACCAGTGCGTCTGGAGGTAGCAGTGCCTTTGCACATCAGTACTTCCTGTCCATCATGCATCACTTCTGCATTTAATTTCGTACTTATTAAAGAACATGTTTTAGTGATTCTGTTAGCTGAAGTTCTTAGTCTCAACTTGTCTCAAAGTGTCAAAACCTGCCTGCTTGGAGAATGCCTTCTAAAGGTACAGATTTCTAGCTTGACAGGTAATTTCTCTCAGTGAGTCAAGGCTAGTGTTCTATGAAGTCTGGGCCTTCTTCATGGCTTTGGGAAAATTAGTCTGCAATTCTCTCTGAATTTTTTTTTTGGTAGCATTATGTTTTTTTCTTAATCTTATGCCTGTACTTTCACTATGATGTGCTTAGGGACTGACTGGTTTTTGTTTGTTCTGTTGGAGGCACAGTGCTATTTGTGACTTGCAGGCATTTGTTAAATTCTGAAATGTCTTTTGCTACTGACTCTTCAGGCCGTATCTTTACTGCAATTCCATCACTGACCTGTTAGTGTGATGCTAAGCCTTTCCCATTGCTTCTTCTATATTAAATTCTCTTTTATTCTCACTGTTTTCTTAGTATCTTCATTCTAGGTGATTTTTTTCACATCTATTTTCCAACTATTTTTTTCCTTGTCCATCAAGCCCAAAGGTTAATATCTATAGCTCATTCATTGTTTATTATTTTTGAGAATTTCATGCACGAGTATTGTATTTATATCATTTCCAGCCTTCCCTCTCCCCTCCAACTCCTTCTGTGTACTTTAACTCCCTGTCAAACTCATGGCCTCTTTTTCTTTAATTGTTCTTCCTACTCATACTAAGTCTTCTTCATATTGCTTGTGTCTAGGGCTTGAATTTCAGTAGTGGTGTTTGCCATGTCAAGGAGTGAAGGTGCTCTATTTAGTTCTTGCAGAAACATCTGTGACTTCCCATAAGGCACTTCTTCTCTTATGGTTATTATGCCACCAGGCATTTCAACATGCTTCTTTTATAGTTTCTTTCAGATTTTCAAGTTCATTTTTAGGATGCCAGTATGCACATTTGGCACACATTCCTTTGGCATTCTTTGTCTTCTGTGTGAACCTATATGGGCACTGGCTTGCAGAAGGAACTCTATGGGACACCTTGGCATTGAGAACTGCCATGAGCTGAAGTGCTTCACATTTTCTGGACCATCTTTTGCTGCTCATTTCTCAGCTCCCGTGCTTTTGGTAGGACTCATGAGTTTAAATTTGTACGCCACTTGATGTAGTGCAGGGTTATGTTCCTTATTTCTTTCTGTTTCCTTGCCATGTCCCTGGGCTAGTCAAAGAGAGCTGAGTTTTATTGCTCTTGGTAGCAGAGTCCTGGGTTTATACATGGGACTCTATCACAGGCTCCAACCCAGCTGGAATGGAAGTCCTTTTCCTGTTTGTATTCTAATGTGCACCCCTAAAGCAGATGTCTGCACCCACTCATCTGTTGGCTAATTGGAGCTTTAGCTCAAAATTAAACAGATCAGCCCCCTCCCAAGACCCTCTGGGCAAGGATGGAGGCCAGA
This sequence comes from Lophiomys imhausi, assembly GCA_907164525.1. Taxonomy (NCBI): domain Eukaryota; kingdom Metazoa; phylum Chordata; class Mammalia; order Rodentia; family Muridae; genus Lophiomys; species Lophiomys imhausi. Next base: position 6,083,571 of record CAJQZJ010032401.1, read on the forward strand.
TAACCTCAGCTGTTGTTCCATAGGTCCATCCACCTTGCTTTTGGAAACCTGGCCTCTCATTGTTTTGAGTTCACTGGCCAGTGACTCCCAGGGATCTGCCTTGCCTTCCTCCTCAGCCCTAGTCCTGGGCCTCTAAGTGTGCACCACCATGCCCAGGTTTTCACGTGGGCTCTGGGGATTGGACAGTGTTCAAAGTATTTACAGAGAAAGCTCTGGACATACTAAGCAAGCTGTCTCTCCAGCTCTTCCATCTCTGCTTACCCCTCCTTTTGAGATTGCCTATGTATTTAAGATGGTTTTGTGCAAAATTCTATGTGCTTAAGAGGAGGAAAAGGCTCTGTTCATTTCTATCATTCTGCTAATTACAAGATTCTTAAACAGAGGACTTATGTTCAACAAAGCATTTTAAAAGTCAAAAATAAAATGAAGGACAATGATTTAGTATCAACTTTTACTCAATATATATTTCATGGTAAAAGAAGAAAGAAAAGGAAAAGGAATGGGAAGTAAACAGAGCAAGGAAATGAAAGCAAACAAGTCTACATGTGATGGTGACAGGAGGCAGGGGACTACTGATAATCTATACATAGTAAGATTATTAAGTGGCTCCCAAATCAAATTAGGCATTTGTGAAGACCTCAAAAAGTTGGGAGAGAGGGGTGGTATTAAGGAGAATACAAAATAAGGGTGTCCATGGTGTTTGATACAAAAGATGAACTTCACATTGACTTCTGAGAGTGTCCTTGTATGCAGTGTGTGTGTGTGTGTGTGTGTGTGTGTGTGTGTGTGTGTGTGTGTTCACATTGGTGTGGAGGCTAGAGGACAACCTAGGATGATACCCTGAGGAGGAAGGTGCCATCCACCTTGTGTTTTTGAGGCAAGGTCTCTCACTAGCCTGGAGTTCTCTAAGTAGGCTAAGAATGGCTGGCTAACCCCAGGGATTCACCTGTGTCTACTTCTCCAGCATGTACAGTATAAGCAACTACTGACCTGGCTATTTAATAGGGATTCTGAGAGTTAAACTCAGGTTCTGGTGCTTGTGGGACAAACACATTATAGACTGAGTAGCCTCCCAGATGCTCACACACTTTTGCTGTCCTACCCTACCTGTCCCATGGGGAAGCAAGCACTTTTGGCTTTACATGGGGGGTCTAGTGCCACACAGTTCTAGAAGCTTGTTGTTCTGCAACCTCTAAGACCCAGGCTTCTCACTTTCAAAACCCAAATACCACGAATAATTCCAATCTTGCATACATATAGGAATTCACTATGCAGAAGTTCTCAATGCATGATGTACCATGTGAAGGCATGTATAAAAATATAATTGTAGTAGAGAAAATATTTCAGGAGAAGTCAGTGCTCATTTTGGGTGAAACAAGTCAAGAAAGCATCAAATTCTTAAAATGAATTTTCAAGAAAAAAATCATTTTATTCTTATCATCATTTCTATATATAGGCTGGTACACCAAGAGGAGAGACAAGGCAGATGTTCACAAGGTAGAAGTGACTTGCCCAGTGCTGATCATGAGAATGTAAACACCTTCGGGTCGAAGTGTTTCTGTTACTAAGACGTGTTAACACACTATCCACACATAGAACAAAGGCTGGAGACTCACTCTGCCTGAAAGCGCCTGAGCGGGCTCATGTGTGGCAACACACCTAGACAAAGCAATTTTTGACATGGAGGGCTGAACAGGTTCCTTTAACTCTTTGTTGAAGAACCTCCAAGTCCTCGTGGTCGTGTGCAGGGAGAGTTCCTGCATACAAGAGTGGAGTTACTTCTCACTACCTCTCATTATGTCTTATAAGGAACTGTCATCATGTTTATGAGGAATGTTGTGTGTGAGGAAGCCACGATCCAAACCCCAGTGTTTTATTTTAAGTCCCGGGAACCGCTGGCCCAAGAGAATAGCTTCCAAGTTTCTCCTCCAGTCATCTGACTGCAGAGACCTTCAGCATGACATTGATTTTTGTAATCAATGAGTACATTGCTTATCTTTTGTTCTGCATTATGTAATAGAACTTTTGTGTTTTCAAATCCCTTTCCAAAAGGGGAAGATGATGCATTCAATATAGCTTGAAATCCAAGAAAATAGGCTGGCCCTTACAAACACACTTAACGGTACCACATTATTTTGCACAATTAGATTTAATGTACAGAAAGGCACATCCAAAGCAGTGAAAACAAGGACAATATTTTGGCATGATACTGTTATTAACGCTACAATATGCCCCTGCAGAGAAATTCTACTATATGATTTTATTCATTTAATGATTGCATCTCATTTTGAACAGAATAATCAAGTATCATCAAGTAAGATTATACTTGACTACTTTGGGAAAGAAAAGCAACTCCGTCTCCTGACTCTAAAAACCAAAAGTAAATGCAAAATTCAACGTCAAACTTCAACAGTGGACTGAAACAGACGTGACAAGGAATTATCAGGGCGTCACATGTCAGGCACTGTTGTCTACTTCTGAGTACTGACGTGTTTGCACATGGCATCATTTTTTATGCATCTTCTCAGTTGTGAAACAAAATAAACTGGAATTTGTGCAAATACAACTCCTAAAATGTTCACAGAGATCCAGATCCAATTCTAAGAATCTTGGGTTACAACTTTTAAAAAATATTTATTTTTAATGTGTATGTGTATGACTGTTTTGCCTGTATGTATGCATTTACACAAATTGTGTGCCTGGTGCCCAGAGAGGCCAGAAGAAGGCATCAGATCCCCTGAAGCTGCACTCACAGGTGGCTGTGAGCCTCTGTGTGTGTTAGGAACAAAACCTGTGTCTTCTGAGAGAGCAGAAAGTGTTCTATTAGCCACGAGGTCATCTGTCCAGCCTCTTGGGTTAAAGAATTTATGAAGTAAAACTTAAAACACACATGCACACAAACAAACACATATACATGTGTGTGCTCCCAGTGTGTAGCTCAGGATTGTACACATGAGCTACAATGCCTGGATGCTGGGAAATTATTTAAAAATTCTTCATCAGCTTTGAAGTCTTGAATGTTTCCCCAACTAGGAAACTAGTTTCACTTGTAGCTGTGGCTTCACCGGTCCTCTCTCGAGACATGCACTTCACTAAACGAAAATCACACTACCATGTAGAAACAGCTTTAGAATGTTACATTGAGTAATCCAGCCTCTCCCACTTGAATTCCACTTGGAAAAAAGTGAATATTCACAGTGAGAAAATGTTTTTGTTATTTTTACTTTAGGAAAATTTGAGCTAGAAAAGTTTTCTTCTATGATAGGAAGAGGGATTAGACAAAACCCATTAAAATAAGGGTGGGTAGAGTATTCACAATTGAAATAATCTGCATGTGAATCGACTAGTTTTAATTTAATATCTAAACAACTTGGACATCTGTGTTTAAACGCTCATGTATCTTTTTTTCTTAATGTTTCTGGTCACCTATTATTAAAATTATCTCTCATCCATTTTATGCATAAAATAATGTGTTTGTTGTATTATATAATTTTTGACTTTCTAAAACTGAAGTCTTTCCAGGGATGATCTGGAACTAATTATTATTTCCTGGTTCAAGACTCAGTTTCTTCAGGGATGGGGCCCATGAGACGGACTCATGCCTCTGTAGATGGTCCTACACCCATGAATATACAGGAAGCACTAAGTGGTCTCAATGGGTTAAAAGAAAAAAAAGTACTGGCCGGGTGGCGGTGGCACAGGCCTTTAATCCCAGCACCTGGGTGGTAGAGGCAGGTGGATCTCTGTGAGGTTGAGGCCAGCCTGGTCTACAGAGCGAGTTCCAAGATACCCAGGGCTACACAGAGAAACCCTGTCTTGAAAAAAAAAACAAACAGAAAGAAACAAACAATAACAAAATGGCCCACACATATGAAATTCAAAGTAATAAGTGGTAGGGAGATAGGGGAGGAACTGGAAGGAAGTGGGGTGAATTTGATAAAACACTTTTGATGCATGTATGAAATTCTCAAACAATAAAAAGTGAAATGCATTCTTGCTATTTTATATCTATAGTATTGTGGTATCTTACATTATGGGGACAATTAATTGAACAGTAGGTTCTATGGAATATCCTTGTTTTGGTATTCAGATATGGTGTTACCTAACTGAAATAAAAACTTAAATAGACCATAGTCATTCAGCTAGCTAGATGGCCACCTGGTAGCTACTGATGGAAAATGATGGTGCCAGAATCATAGTTTTGTCCTACTATGATCCAAGTACGTATCGGCTCAACCAGACTACAGGACACTCCCAGCTCCACGTGCTGTGGAACTCAGAAGCTCCGGAAAGCTTACAGAGGATGCTCCTGCACTGGCCTTCCAGAGTAAGACCATAGCTAGGTCCTTCCAGTGCAGGAATGTGTGCGTGCGATATGCATGCACTCACTGTCCTCCTGCCTTTCCAGATTGTCACTAGTGATCTCTATTCTGAACTGCATTGATGTTACAGGCTCATCTGGGTTCACCTCTGAGATGGACAATTTTAGGTCTACACATATCACTCACCCTTTAATTGTCTCCTGGGTCTATTCCTGACATTCAGGCAGCTCACTACAAAGGTAGGAAATCACAAAGACAGAAACAGTAAGGAGTGAAACTCTGTCCCTAGAATCAACCTTTATGGAAGAGCGCTGCTTCCTTGCCATACAGCTGCTGGGGATGAATGACTTCTACTTTTATGATGACAATGATGATGATGATGTTATCATCCTCATTGCCAGAGAATTGGGATACACTGATCTTGAACTTGGGACTGGAAAAACTTCATCTTTTGTTTTTTTAATGACAGGATCTTCTAACTGTATAGCCCTAAATTGGCCTGGAACTCATGATGCAGACCAGGCAGGTCGGCAACTCACAGAGCTGTGGTTGCTTTGCCTCCCAACAGACTGAAGCCTGCGATACCATGCTCAGCTAGAAAAAGTTTCTCCAAGTTAAATTCTATTTAAGGAATACTGCAAGAATCGATAGTGTAACAACTGAAGATACACCCATGTTCACAGCAGCAATATTCATGTTAGTCAAAAGGAAGAGGGAACCCCAGTGTCCATCAACAAATGAAGGGATGTACAAAATGTGGCATGTGCACATAGTAGAATATTATTCAGTGTTGAAAAGGGAATTACTTCATGTTATGGCGCATTGATGAATCTTGTGTGTGTGTGTGTGTGTGTGTGTGTGTGTGTGTGTGTGTGTGTGT
>CAJQZJ010032401.1:6090033-6156426 GCA_907164525.1 Lophiomys imhausi
CACACACACACACACACACACACACACACACACACACACACACACACACCAGCAATCGAAAACAGTCCCTCCCTCCAAACATTAATGAGAATAAAAATTACCTTAATTCGAATCATCGAATTATTCAAGTTTACCATTTATCCCCTCAACCATGGTCATCAGTCAAGAGGTTGTTCTTGAACCATCAAACAAGACCAAGAGCAGGCATTCTTGCTGGGTACATCATTCCCAGTATTCACTCCTTAGGATATACAGAATGTGTCTGCTGTGATGGAGCATGGCAGTCAGGTCTTGGGATCACCATCAGAATTCTACGTGGGCTTACTTTCCTTGACGGATGCCTTGGAGAGAGCCTGGCAGCCCAGTGGTCTCTAGGTCACCTGTTTATTCCTCATTAACTTCCCATAGAATGTTCTAGTACTAGGTAGAAGCCAACCCATCTCTATGTCACCTAAATTGATGTCCCAAAACAGGTATGTTTTCATAAAACTGTCACTGGATTTCAGCACTTCAATTTCCACTGACTTCAATGGATTGTAATTGAAACTAATACATGACAAAAACAAAAACAAAAACAAAAACAAAAAACAAAACAAAACAAAACAAAAAAAAACAACCCAGAAGGGGCCTGGTGATTCGGCAACTGTCACTTACCACTGTGACTAATGGAACTACAGGGAGAAAAAGAGTTTGGGTTCCCCCCCATAAATATTACACATGACATGTAAAAAACATTCATTCATACTATAACTTTAAAAATACTTAATACAGAGGACAGGGGCAATAGCTCATTTGGTAACATGCTCGCTGTGTAAGCACTGAGGACCTTAGTTTTTAACCTCTAGGCCACATGCAAAAAAAAAAAAATTAAAACAATAACAAAAAGAAAACACAAGATCTGGTGGCATATGCTCATAATGTCAGTGCGGGGAAGGCAAAGACAAGGCAGATGCTTGAGGCTTGCTAGCCAGACAGCTTTGGCAAGTTGGAGAGCCACGGAACAATAAGAGATCCTACCTAAAAACACAAGGTGCACCATTCGTAAGGAACAATGGCACCTGAAATTGACCTCTGACCTTCAGAGACATGCAAACATCATGCACCTGCACAGATAAGCACACATGCACCAACAAATGCTTAATATAATCAGCAGTTCCTTTTAGTTACCAGGACAGCTTTGGGCCCAATGCTTGCCCTCCTTAGCTGTGCCTCTCCCCAGGATCATTAGCAATATAACCGACTTGAAAAAAGTGATTTCTAAGCAACTTTTCAGGTGACTTCTTACATCATGGGGTATATTTGTCCCTGAGATCGGTGGCTGGAGAAGCCATGGTATGGTGAGATGAAGAACTGCAATGTTGAAGGGCTAAAGGGAACACCAGATCACCATCGGAACCAGTAGTGGGGACTTGGGTACAGACACACAGGAACACGACAGCTCTCTGCTCCCACAGGGCACAGGGATTCCCACCTCCAGCAGGAATTAGCTGGACAGTTTACGATGTAGCAAACTGACCTTACTTTTTGATTCTTGCTTTGGAAGGGAGTTTATACACATCCTTGCTCTAATCATGAACTTGACCACAGCAATTTACTTGTTCCAAGGCCCTTCTTGGAAGGTTAAGTGGACTCTCAGAAGCAACAGTTATTTTGCGATTTAAAGTGAGGCCGGCCGGCCCATGAGCTGCAGTTCTAAAACACACCGCAGAATGCTCAGCACCCAAGGGGCACTCAATAAGTGTTCACTGCCTTAAGAATTATTACCCCAAACTGCCACCTAGTTGGGCAACCATGTACACGATTCCACACTCTCAATCCAACCAATGTGTACCAAAAATATCCAAGAATATTTACATCTTAAGTGAAGATGTATCAACAAGTCGCAATTTAGTGGGCAATCTGGTAGACTGATTATTTCACTACCATTCCAATGGTGTTATCCAGAAAGTATCTAAAGCAGGTCTGAGGGGTGAGGGACTGTGTGTGCCATTTTACACCTGTAGATCTGGTATCCATGGAGATCCTTTACTGATCTCCACTTGGACATGAAGGGACAACAGAACACATAGAAAAGTGATATAAAAGAACTTACTGACTAGTGGAAGTTCATTTTTCAATTACCATGTCTCAGTTGTAGGCCGTAAACGCCAACAGAAGACAAGAGAATGCAGTGACTAGACTTCCTTCAAACAGACCCATTGTGGATATAAAGAAGTCACTTAATTTTAATAGGTGACTCGAGTTGCGTATTTACAAATGGGGACCATAAAAGGCAGGAATTTTGCCCAATCCCTATCGCCACTGCTGAATACAAACAAAGTTCAGTGCCAACTTACAAATGTCGCTAGACTGCTTAAGTAAAAGGTGAGGATAAGACAATTCTCCATCACTACAGTCCAGATCTGTATCCACCAGACCCCAATGGAGCCAGCTTTTCTGAAGCAAAGACCACATCATCCTAGCACCTAGAACCTGGGCTGTGAGAAAGACTTTCCTTGTGGTGAAGGCTGCGGTGCACTTGTCTTCCCCAGGCGACGGTACCATGGAGCCTTGCAGAGGTGAATGGTGTGTGGGGATGTCGGGGCAGGAAAGGTTGGACAGCGACTCAGCTTGTGTTACGTGGTCACAGAGTACTCCTCACCAAGAGTCTCACTAGCCGAAGAAAATATGCCAAGAGCCAAGCTCTGTTACCAGAGGCACCATGACACCTGCTAATCAAACTGGGACCCAGGCATCATTTTTGGGGTGTCATAATTCTGTATAAAAGGGACCTTCTTTTGTTTCAATTATTCTGTAAAAGCTGATGCACTGTCAGCTCGAGTAAGAAAAAAGAGAATGCTCAACTCAATTAATTTATTAGACATTGGTCACATGTCCTCTCTTATTACTGATTCTGAACATCTGTCACACAGTAGATTGTGTTCAGGACATTATGAACGACTGCATCATTCATTACTGGGTGAAAGGGGTGTGATGCCACCCAACCGCTACACCAGGCATGATATCCATTTCCCATAAGACATGCATATTGCTTGACGCCACACAGAGCCCATTAGGGCATGGCCTCTATGTTTGTTCAGTTTATCTGTTTATATAAAATAATTTAGTAAAGATGGCCCCAAAATATGCAGCTGGTATTTTCTAATCTCCTCTTTTCCTCTGAAAGTCATAACCAAGGGGTTCATTGTTGCTCTTTCATGGCAAGTGATTTGTTGAGGATTTGTGTTCATTGCCTAAAAGCAATGCACAGAGACCAGGACTTCTAATGTGTCAGTTCCGTGAGTCTCTCAGGCAGGTCTCAGGCCACCAGTTCATAGGGCAGCCTGGCTAGAAAGAGGGGTGACTGTAACCAAAGCCGCTTCTTCATTGTGAAGTTCCACACAAGAATTGGAAAGCTGGAGAGAAAACAACTGAAGTAAGGCTATGTGCTTCTTCCAACTAGGCCCCAACTCAAGGTCCCTGAGCTGGGACATGGAAGCTGCCATAAAACTCAAGGACACTTCTTGAGACAAGGAAAAGGGAATGGAACCTCTGCCTGGGAATATGACCTGTCCCCAATTCCTATGTTCCAAGTTCCTTGGCAGTGTGGTGGCATTAAGAGATGGTCTTTTCATGGGTGGTTAAATCATTAGGGTCAGATACCTGACAAGAAGGTATAAAGGGTTGATTTTGGCTTACAGTTTGAGGAGGATTATAGACTAAGATATCAGGGAGGGCATACTGGAAGGAGTCTGAGAACCCCAGCTGGTCACATTGCATCCATGGTCAGAAAGCAGAGAGAGAAGAACTGAAGACCTTATTGTGGTTTTAATGTGAATACCCGTATGGGCTTATGTCCCAGCTCGGGGACCTTGAGTTGGGGCCTAGTTGGAAGAAGCACATGGCCTTACTTCAGTACTTCTCCCTCAAGTAGACGGGGCAAGTTTGGACTTTTCTGTCTTTGTGGGGTACAGCATTCATTCTCCTGGGAAGGACTGCTGTTTGGAAGCAACCACAGAGTACCACTGGGAAGCAAAAGAAGCCCCTTCACCAGACACCAAACCTGCTGGTAGGCAGCTTGATCTTGAACCCCCCACCACCTCCAGAATAGTAAGAAACACATTTTTGTTGCATATAAGTTACTTAATCTTTGGGATTTTGTTATAGTAGCACAAACAGACTGAGATAAACAATGAGGGAAAAACTAATCATAAAGCAACACCATTCTATGGAGTTATGTTGGGAACAGAGGCTTCTATGATTTCAAGACTGTGACTGGTAGTGTTCTGAGGAAAAGTTTTCCAATTAAGGAAACCATCTCACCTCAAGATGTACTGTTTCTATTGGAACAAGACAGCGTCTTTGTCCGGGCAGTTCTCTTCTGTCTGGAAAAGCCTATGAAGCCTTTGCTATTCTTATATTGAAAGCTAAGATGATGGTATGCAACATTTTTATTTAATAGATGCAAGATCTGATGGTATCACTCTATTCTACAAGAGACATGGTGAAGGGCTGCAAAACAAACAGATGGGAAGGACAAAGTACGAAGAGGAAAGACAGAAAAGGAGGAGATGGTGGGAGTGGGAATACGGGTGGGGTGGTGTCCTCTGTGTAGAGGAGAAGCCACTAGAGTCCACAATGGTCACGTTCCCTTTCTATTCTTGGAGCACTACCTATGAAACTTTGTCACCTGTCATTTGGCCTCATCATGTGAGTCCTATACACATGTACCTATGACTCATGAGTCCAGTAGTTCACCAGCCATACTGTAGAGCACTAGGGGACAGACTGCATTATTTACTCTTCTGTATTTTTTTGCTGTGGTCACCATGTAGGCATTCTGCATATTTGTTGCTGACTGGGAAGCTGCTAGTCATTGCTCATACATTTTGGGATTCTTTTTGAAAAGTGTATGATGCTTATGCATTATGAGAGCACGTGTGTGTTCATGTGTGGACACACATGTGTCACAGGGTATGTGTGTGTAGTCAGAGGAAAAATTCAGGTATTGGTTCTTGTCTTCCACCAAGTTTTGAGACAGGATCTCTACTCGCTGGCTACATGCACCACCCCTGGGGGCTCTCCTGTGTCTGTATCCCATCCAGTTGCACAAGTGCTGGCGTTACAGGTGTGCACCACTGCACCCAGCCTTAAGTGGGTTCTGGGGATCCCCACTCAAGTCCTCATGCTTGCGAGGCAGCCAGTTCACCCGCTGGGCCAGCTCTTCAGCAGGGCTCGTAAATTTCAGTGACGTGATAAAGAGATTTAATTTCACGTCCAGGGAATTGAGTGGGATATTCATTTATGTTGTCACTTGAAAAACCATGTGTCAACTCCAAACAACCGATCACAGCAGAGTGAAGGCAAAATGAAGATGATGCACTTAAATAAACTACTTTTCATACAAGCCAGATTAAAGGAAGGACTTCTCAAAAACAAAATAAAACAAACAAGCAAACAATAAACCCAAACAATATTACTCTCCTAATGTTTCTTGGAAGAAAAATATGGTCATTTTTATAACACGGTTATGTGATATTATTTAAAAGGATGCAATGGGTTTGCTATTTTTACTCTATTTCTGTGGTGTTGGGTTCAATTTCTGTTTGAATCCAGGGCCTTATACAAACTAGGCCAGCACTTCACCACTGAATTACATTCATACCTCTGCTATTATTTTTAAATAAATTGATAGATCAACAGTTCCGAAATTCTGTTAGAATTCTGTATCAATAAATACAACTTTTATAAAGAAAAGGTCTTTCTGTTCCTCACTGATTTCAAGAGTATGAAGGGGCTCTGTGTGTGGGTCAGCAGGTTTGTAAACTGCTGCTGGCTAATTCCCCGACACAGTAGATGAGAAATGACAGATCAGTAAAATAAAGGCACTCACTTTAACAACAGCAAAATTGTCAGCAAGAAGGATAGAGACTGGGCCTTCCACGTTGAGCTCTTAAATAGTACTGTGGCATCAGACAGGAAGCACAAAAAGTGAGACTAAAATCTCAGTTATTCTAAGAAGACTCAACGGTGCCACTTATACACTGGTGCGTTTCTACTTGTTTTAAAAGGTAACTCTTCTGAGAGATGACATGCAGTTGGCCAGCGAGAGTGCCACATTACCAAGTACCAGAAATCATTATGATGTGCCAAAGGTTTCCACTGCAGCCTGAAAAGGACCAGTCTAGACTCAGCTAAAGAAGCAGACCTTCAGACTGAGGAACTCTAGGGCCCCAAACCTGGACCTTTGTCTCCTCCTCCTCATTAAACAAAGAAGAATGTCTGGTTACAGAGTTGTGGGGTGGTGCCCCTGAACCCCTCTGGTGCCCCTACATTGCCTCACAATTACTTTCCCTCCAGAGTCCACAATGGTGCAGAGACACCACAACTTAGGAGAAGAAAGGAGGCAGTTCGTCAGCTGCTGATGACCCAGATACATTGGAGTTCTGACATCCTCTCTGCAGGGGCAGAGATCCGCATCTGGGACATGTAGTCACCTCAGCAATGGTCAGCTGTCTCGCTTTTCATGTAGGGCATTTTTTTGTTTGTTTGTTTTCCTCCACTATATACTTTCTGTTTTCAAAAAAAATATGTATTTATTTTAGAATGTGTGCAGGTGCATGCTTGCGCGTGCACACACACAAACACACTCATGTGTGAGTGCATCCACATTGCATACTGTGTGGTTGTTAGAGGGCAACTTTCCTGAGTGGGTTCTCTCCTCCTACCAAGTGGGATCTGAGAATCAGACTCAAGTGTTCAGACTGAGTGTAAGCACCTCTAACCTGCCTGGCCACCTCACTGGCCCTCCATTTGATCTTTCAAGAGCCAAATGCTAGAACCAAAGGAAACATAATCACCTCTTCCAAGACCTTCTACATATAACCCACTTAAGAAAATAAGCTTGGGCTTAAGGGTGAATGTGGGAAATGACAGACAACCAAATTCACTCTCCTGTATGATGCAATGAAAAGGAATAATCATGTGACTCCCTTTCCATTCTAGACTTGTTAAAGACGAGAGCGCAGGAAATGCATTGCTCGTCCTCATAGTCCATCTGTTCCCCTTAATCAAGGTTCAACAGTACCATCAGAACGACCATCTTTGCTCTTTGTATCCTGCACCTACACAGGAGAAAAGGCCTCTTTAGTTAGTGAAGTAATTTTTAAAAATGAATTAATGCTGTAGTAGAAAGAACTGAATCAGAACTTTGCACGTTAGGCAAGTGCTCTACCAGCGAGGTATACCTCGAGGCCTTTGTAATCTTTACTTTGAAACACAGTCTCACAAGTTGTCTAGGATGGTGTTGACCTTGGTATGTATCCCAGGCTGGCCTTAAATTTGTGATCGTCCTGCCTCAGTCTCTAGAGTAGTTGGGATGAAATGCATAAGTCACAATGCCCAGCTTTTTAGTGAGCACCTTCTTCGATCAAGACATTGAAGTACCACAGGACATGCCTGGACTCTCACAGAGTCTTCTGAGCACAGCACACAGATTGGCTTTCCCATGCAGAAGAGAAGTGAAATGAAGCACCCCAAATACAACTGTACAAGTACTAGCCATCTCCAGGGGGGACCACTCCTGAACATTCTGCAATACAAGGTCGAGGTGGGGACTGGATATCAAATTAATCTACTGTCCTTAAACGCAGGAGTATATGATATTTAACTGAAAAGAACAGACATTACACTTCATCCGAGCAAAAGGCCCTAAAGCCATCAGCTTTAACTGACTTATTCCTGGCCACCTGACCCAGCCCTGCAATACAATCACTGCAGAGAAAATAATTTTTGTCTATGGAATTTTCAGTTAAGGAATTTAGTGATTTTATTTATATGAAAGAGTGCCTTCAATGGAAGAGAACAAAGCCCTATGAGCATGCTAACTGAAGAAAGCAATATGCTAATGTCCAAGGTACAGGGCTTTGTGAATAATGTATGATATTAAATCATTGATGATTTTATGCAAAGTAGAAGTGGACCACCTGTGCTTAGCCAGCACGTGTGCTGTTGGCTGTCTTCTTACATCACTGCCACTCTGTAAGAACCCAGGACAGTGACATGCAACTATTTTCAATTTCATATTCACCGTGCCTTAATTTCCTCCTCTCCTCAAAAATCTCTGAGCTTCATTAACTCTTCAGGCAATCTCTCAAGTGCACTACAAGAGCATCATGTAAAAACTGCTGAACAGACAGCAGTACTCTTGAAGTAAAACTGAGACAAAGTCTGCATGAGCGATTGCATCTCAAAGTTCAGAGCCATCGAAAGGACCCGAAAGCACAAGAAGGTAAGTTCCACTGGAATCTCACTTCTGGGCCTCATGCTAGAAAGATAATCAACAGAACAGAAGTAGTTACTGAATGCCAATGGTATATAAAGCAGTTTGCTAGATACCGGGGCTAATGTTTAAAAAGCATACTTTCTCTCTGGAGTAGTCAATGTACGGATAGCACAAAACTCACCGTAAGACTGACATGGAGAGGAACCTGTTCAGAGAGAACAAAATCATCACAAGACATAGAGAGGAACCTGTTTTAAAGAGGTCTGGCGGGATGACACTCAGTGATAGACCACCTGGCTCAATCTCCAAAAAAAAAAAAAAAGTTTTTGTTTCTGTTTTTGGATAGGGTTACCCTACGTAGCCTTGGCTGGCATTTAAACTCTTGATCCTTTTACCTCTGCCTCCTGAGGACTGGGATTACAGATGTGAGGGATCACCATGTCCAGTTCTAACTCTAATTCTTATCACTATGATAAGCTAATAAAGGGAAAGATAAATGGTTTTAAAAAACAAAGGTGGTGGAGGAATGACTTGCTTAGAGAACTGTCCCTCCCTTTCATCTGTCCTCCTATACATTGTTGTGACTTGAATGGGAACTATCCTCCCTAGGCTTATATTTAAACACTTGGTCCTCAACTGGTAGCAGTGTTTAGAAAGATGTGGAACCATTAAGACACCAAGCTTTGCTGGAGGAAGTGAGTCATTGCGGGGCAGGATTTAAGGATTTATAGCTTTGCCCAACTTCCTGTTTACATTCTGCTGGCTGAGAATGGATACAATGTAACCAGCTAAGCCTCTGATCCTGCCGCCATGTTTTCCCTGCCGTGATGAATGCTACCCCTCTGGAACTACACGCCATAATGAACCCTTTCAACCTTAAATTGCTCAAGGGAGAAAGTAACTGAGACACATACCTACACGACTGTTTGTTTGCACAATTCCCCCTAGCTGTCCTCTGCTAGACTCTTCCTTCCGGTACAATCCCTCTGTAGTCTACTTCTGTGGCAAAGATCAATCCCATTTCAAGATAGCAATGTCTGTTCTCTGCAAATAGTGACTGACCACTTTCTACTTACGACATTGCTTTTCTTAAGAGTCTCAAACTCAACTGTCTGAGAATTGGGTACAAGTGAAAATGAGTGGTGGAGAGCAGACGCTAGGGAGCAGCCGTGTGCCACCAGAGGGAGGGCATCACTGCCCACCATCAACGTCACCCACTCACTGCCCACCATCAGACCCCTTGGTGTGGACTTGGCTCTCCAGCTGCTGTATAGCTGAGATTTTTCACAGGTACAATAAAAAGAGAAGATGCAGGCTCTTCATCCTACCCAGAAGTTAAAGAAAGGATAAGAAGAGGGTAAAGCATGTGTTAGGGTTTTTTTTTTATCATAATGAAGAGGCGGTGCTTGTGTACATGCATGCATGCGTGTGTAAGACAGACATGGATAAAGAGAAGGAAAGAAAAAAGATTACATGCTGGAAAACATTAGAAATGGGAAAGGACTCAGGACAGAGGCAAGCACTTCTAAGGAGCTAGTACTGAGGAAACTGGCCCAGATTCGCCCACCTCCAGGCCGTTCTCATTAGTAATGCCAGTCTTTGTGGATGTGACACGTACTTCAGTGGCTTGGGATCTCAGTCATTTGGAGTAAGGGTTTGTCACGTTATAACTCCAGCTACCCCAGGCATCTCCCAGGACGCCCTGACTCCAGTTATCCCAGGCATCCGCAGCTACCCGAGGCATCCCCTAGGACACAGTACCTCCAGCCTATGCACAGAAACACTCTTGAGACGCAAAGATACTTTCTCAGGCCTCTTGAAATTCCACCGTGTTGGGTGCAAGGCACCCACAGACACTGTTCAGAGGATGTCTGGGGAGAGCTATCACTGAGGACAAGTGGAAAGTGCTCACGTAGTGACCCGGCAGCCAGGAAAACTCAAGGGTTTAAGGTGCTATAAAAACATTACATGAAATAACTGATTTTTGAGCTGTCTGTTCTAATGGTGCCTGGCACCACAGTCACCATAGTACTAGGAAGATGTGGGTGGACTTCACTGCTGGCACACCAGCTGAGATGGCCTTGGAGATCCACTCAGAGTCTCAAGAAGAGACCGAAGAGGTGGCACTAAGCCCCACCAGCCCCTCGCTCTCTCAACAGTCTTGGGACCACAATAACACAAGGCTCAGATGACAAGCATTAACATTCGAGAGAGATTATATATGCCTTCAACAGACTTAACTTTGAAATACTGGTCAAGGCTCAAAGAAATTCACTCAAACATCTAATCTTAATTTCATGGCAGGGGGAAGAAGAAAGAAAAGAAAAATCTTTCATTACAAGCTTAAGTGGGAGTTTTAATATGTGTTTTGAACTGATAAGAAACTTGAATACTTGACATGGTCTGTAGCAATATGTAGTGTATTGTTTCAAGGTGGAATTGAATAATTAATCATTTAATACATATCTGAAAAGTTTTGAGTTTATAATGAGAAAAATTCTATGCTAAAGTATTAACTCATATTTTCACTTCAGTATTTAATGAAAAAAATTAGAAAGAATGTTTCCTTTATTATTCCCATTTCCTGCCTCTTCTCCAGCTCAATATTGCTAATGTGCAGCTGAAGGGGTCACATTAGACAGCGTCAGGCTCATTTCAAAGGCAACGACCTACCAAGTTTTGTTTCCCTTCTGTAAATACAGCAGTACTCCTGTTCACAGACACACCATAGCCTCACATCAACTTCTCTAACATAACCACCTTGTGGTCAGAAATATGAATTCTGAAACCCCTTCAGGCCAATTACTAGACTGGTGGGTTAATTTCTTCAATAATTAATCTATCTGGCAAATATTTACCGAGTAGTTACCATGCCCCAGGCTAAATGCTAGATGCTAGACATTTAAAAACAAAACAAAACAAAACTAAAAACAAACAAACAAAAATGCTGTCAGAGGTTGAAGCGAACAGACAACGATAGGAACTAGCTAAACCTTCAAAAATAAGGTCTTTTCCCTTCGACTTTCATGTGTTCAAAAGGAGTCTTCTTGAATTCTTTGTTGGACATTTTGTCTTCCCATGTTTTGTACATTTTAAAATTAATACTTGACCTCAAAAGGAAAGTACACAAAAGGAAACAGGTGAATTCAGCTTCATAAAGTTAAGAATACATGTCCATCATAAAATACAATTGAGGACTGGGTGGGTGGGTCAGTTGTAGAGTGCTATATGTGCATTTGCCTAGTGTGCATGAAGTCTTGAATCGAAAGTTCAGAGCTGCATGAACTGGTGGTCTACAATCCTACAACCCCAGCACTCAGGAGCAGAGGCAGTGGGATCAGGAATTGAAGGTCATTCTAGGTCCACAGTCAGTTCAAGGCTAGCCTGGGCTACATGAACCCTATGTCAAAAATAACAAACAAACAAAAACTGAAACAACAACTTTCTACTGTCAAAAAGTGGGGAAAAACCTCTAACAGATGGGAGTAAATAATTATAAATCACATAGATTTTTACATCCAACATAGATAAAAGACATTAATCAAGGGATAACATGATGATCAATGTAAACTAAAAATGGGAAAAGGCCTTGCCCTGACATTTATGCAAAGAAAAGACATCAATGGCCAGTTGAGATTGCCAGAGAAATGCAAAGCCCAACTGAAATGAATGGTCATAGTTAGTAGGATAAACATTCTAAGGAAAATGTATTGGCATGAATTTGGAGAAAATGGAACCCTGTTTTCAGCTGGTAGGTTGTAAAAATGTTGCAACTCCTGTGTACACAGTTTAGAATGGCTCAAAAAGTTCAATGCAGAATTAGCATATTCCCAGAGAGTCTACTCTGAGGTATATATCCACAGGAAATAAGAATGAGAACAGATATTGTGTGTGTGTGTGTGTGGGGTGGGGGGGTTGAATGAGAAATGTCCCCAGAGGCTCATATGTTTTCCTATTTGGTCACTAGGTGGTGTCATTGCTTGGGGCGGTTATGAAATCGTTAGAAGGTGAGATGTCTTACCCCGCCTCCTGTTTTTTCCTTCCTTCCTCTCTTTTTTCCCCTTCTCTATTGCCTGCCTATAGATGAAAAGTTAGCCAGCTCCTTTCTTCTGCCGTCATGCCTTTTCTGACAGGACGGACTCTGTCCCTCTGGAATCATAAGCCCAAATAAACTCTTTGTTAAGTTGCTTTTGTCTGGGACTTTGATCACAGCCATAGCAATGTACCTAACACAGACATCCTGAGGGGTGTTTGTACACACAGGTCCATAGTTGAATCGCCTGCTGCACACAGAGGCAGGAGCAGGCCACACACAGACACTTGGCTTTCTGTATTTTCTGCAGCATGTGTTTGTTCCACAGAGGCAAAGTGAACAGAGCCAGTGAATACTGAGCCATTTCCCCCAGGGGAAGTTGAAGGTCAGGCCTCACTGTGCTTCTGGGAACACTTTTTCTCAGTTGTTCTATATGTAATCTTGTTCCACGTGCATTTCCGTGGATAGGTTATTTAATACACACTGTTGAATCGCCAGCACAGAACTCATGGCAGCATCCATGTACCTCACGCCTGTGTGATGCTTTTCTTCTCCACATGGCACCATTCCAGCCTTGCTGAGCTCTGTGCCATCAAGCTGCACATCAGCACTGCACTCTGGCCACTTTAAGCAGGGACATTACCAAGAAAAGCATAAAACTGCATGGAATGTGGCAAAAATAGAAATCATAAAGGAGACTTGTGTACAGTCTCGAAGCTTAAGCAGAAAGGCAGAACCAGCCTGTTTTGATCTCAGCTGCAATGTGCACTCTCTTTAGTGACATTTTTGATCTCAGCTGCAATGTGCACTCTTTAGTGACATTTCTTTTTTTTTTTTTTTTTTGACCTGTGCTGCTTGTTTATTTTGAGTCACTTTGGTTAGCATACAAAGTGATGGGGTACACTGTGATATTTTCATTTTCATACATATGTATCATTATACTGTGCTGTTGCTATTCTCCCTGTACTATCCTCCACATTCCTTCCCTTTCCCTCTTTTTTTTTTTAAATTATTTATTTATTACTTCAGGTTACATCTTCATCAAAGTGTCGTCTTTCCACTCCTCCCAGTCCTGCCGTCCCACCCTCTACCCCCTATCCCTTCCATCCCACTCCTCTGGAGTGGAGTGTCCCTACATATCAGTCCCCTGCCCCAGTTCGGCAGTCATATGAGGGCCAAGAGCCTCCTCATACACTGGGGACCTACAAGGCAGCGTCACTAGGGCAAAGTGTCTCATGGACAGGAAACAAAGTCTATGTTCCTGTTCCCTTTGGTGCACTGGTTGTACTGTAGTAATCCTGTACTATATGGCTGAAATCCGATTATAAGTGAATAGATGCCATGCGCATCCTTCTGAGTCTGGGTTAGCTCACTCAGGATGAGCTTCTCTAGTTCCATCCATTTGGCTGCAAATCGCATGATTTTGTTGTTTCTGATGGCTGAGTAGTATTCCATTGTGTAGATGTGCCACAGTTTTTTTTTTTTTTATCCCTTCCTCGGTTGAGGGACAACTGGGTTGTTTCTAGTTTCTAGCTATGACCTTTATTTTTCATTCTACATGTGCTGTGAATGATGGATAAGATGCTGTGTGTGTTTGTGGTGAGATTAAAACTTGATATAACCACCAACAGGCAAACCCACAGGTAAGGAATGCATAAATAATTAGGACTAACTACATACCAGTAAGGGAGTACTCTTCAGCCATAAAAAGGAATGGAAATTGAAGACATGCTTCAGTGTGGGAAAATATGGACAATATGTTTAATGAAAACAGTCCAGGCACAAAAGGACAAACATTGCATGATTCCATTCTTCAAAGTATCTAGAATACAGGTAAGCTCATAGAGTATAGGACCTAGGAATTTGGAGTGGGGTCAATGAAGTATTTACAGTCTCAGAGCAGGATGATGAAAAAGTATTGGAGGTAGAGTTGGTGATGGATATAAAGGATCACAAATGTCAGAATATTCAATTACGTGGCAAATTTCACATTTTATGAAAACTTGATTCACATACTCAGGAAAATTAGGCAGATCATGGTGACCTTCTATTCAAACAAAATCAAAGCAAAAAACCTTGTGGTGGCACCAGGACATTCTGAAGCTTACTACTTAGCAATATCAACTGATTATTGAGGAAAAACAAATAAATGTAAAATGTGTGTGCCAGTTCGTTGGATTTACTTCTGATGAAAATTTATGCCACATTGCAATTACCCTGACCACTTGCCAGACTGGGATTGTCTCAAGAACCCATGATATTCTTATACTTTCTTTGGAATAAAATCACTGTGGTGGCAAACCATGTGAGCTGGGGTTCCTCGGCAGGCAGATGACAACAGGGGTTATCGTGGTAACCTGGCATGATGCCTCTTTCCTTTACCATCCGCCCATTTGTCATCTGATATCCTTGTTCCAGAAGTCTCCATTCATGTCTCTGAGACAGCCATCTGTCAGAAGACCGCTGTGGTTGCTATATCATGATTCCAGTACTCCTTTTTAAATATTTTTTAACCCAACAATTACAAAGAGGCATTGCTGAATAAAAACAGACAAGAAATGTGCTAATGTGAAATGCAAACACTAGTAAAATGTAAACTTAAAATAGGAAGGCATTCATAGCCAAAGAAAAGAATCCACTAAAATTTGTTCAGTCTTTTAAAATGCATCATAAAACGAAAAATGTTTCACTGCAGAATAAGGTTTTGGCTTCTTTTATGATCGAAGGGAAGGGTAATTACGATTGTCATGAAAACACATTGAGCAGCTGTGTATGGTTAACAAAAGAACCATCCTCTGATGCTCTCACAAACTGGCACTTTAAATATTCACGGTTCCTAGAACGATCTTCTTTCCAATTGGAGCAGATACCACAGCGATTGCTTTCTATTAATCACGGCGTTGTACCAGGTGAGTTCTCAGAGCCCACGGATGCTCTTCGTCTTGGGACAATTCCCACATACATGATGTAAGAGTAACATATACTGATTTATTATCAATACTCAAATGTGTGCATATTACTGCACTGTAAAGAGTAATTTTTTAAAGTTTTCAAAATTCAATAGGTTTATTTTTTTTTAAATCTCTTAAAGGTCTCATTTCAGTAGATTCTCTCACTTGTGAATCTGGCTTAGATAATTTTAAAAGACAGCATAACGAATAATTCTGCAGTTTGTTTTATGAGGGCTAATTAATAGGTACTTACTCATTAAAGACTAGGTCTGGTGCAAAATAGAGAAATTGGCTGTTCGTATGTTTGTACGACCTCCAACTCAGGGCAAACGATGATAGACACATCCAAGAATACTGGATGAGGGTGATTTGGTCCTCAAGAGGCAAGTTTTTAAATCCTAGAGAACAGAACAATTAATCATAGAAAGACACTTAGCACGTGAGCACATTCCAGGAAGAAGGCCGTCCTAACTACCTTTCTCTAACAGGCTCAAATCAATTCCACAGACATCTACGGGGATGCGTGCCTGGTGCTGCACAAGCCTTCATTTTAAATTCACACTAAACGTTTGGTGGCGGGGGTGGGGGTGGCAGTGGGGAGCTGCTGGGACAAATCACACTAAAGAGTCCTCTGAGGTTCTGCGTTGATAACTGACACATTGGAAGAAGCTGTAGTCACCTGTGAAACTTGCTTCATTCCCACACAATCAACAGCACCAGCTTAAAGGGGAGTTTAACTGCCAACCATCTGCAAATCTGCAAGAGCAGAAAAATTTTAGTCTTTTTGACTTTGTGGTCCCTCACAAATCTTACTCTTTGCTCCCCATCGCCTGGGACACCAGCTGTTGACAACTGTTCTTCAGCAGGGCAGGTATGCGCTTTTCTCACTCCCACTTCCAGCTGCGCCATGCCACAATCTGGGCTGAAGCCTCCATTTTGTTTGTTTGTTTGTTTTGTTTTATTTTTCCTTCAGGCTGCAGGTTGACCACAGGTAATTCATAGACCAGGGCGACGTGAAAACACCTCTCCACAATACCTCTGTAGGCTACCAGGGTCTCATTAACAAAATCTTGTCTGGCAGAAAATGAACACCAGGTAGAGAGTTCTAGGGTGCTGAGGGCAGGGAGGGATTATGGGCGTGTCTGGTATATATGCCTGTATATGCATGTGTATCATACGTGGGGATGGGTGGCTTGTTTATCATGGGCCACCTTACTTTGAGTCTGGAGCTCAGCTGACTGGCCTGGAAGCTCTAGGGAGTTCTGTCTCTCTGTGGTGCAGGCTGGCTGGTCTGCTCTGGGATGGAGATTACACATAATATAAATGCCAGTTGTGAGGATCCAAGCTAAGGTGTGTGTGCGGGCACTTTATCCACCATCTCTTGAGATCCACACAGCATTTTTTTTTTTTTTTTTTTTTTTTGTTAAACCAGGAAGAGTTGGTCAGGCTGTCTTACAAGGCCACTGCCAGGCCTAAGGTCCTTGGGCCTGAGCTTAGATAAACCCGGGTGCTGTGCTGCCAAGAGCCAGTTCACAGTACGAGTTCATAAACAGAATGCATTTCACCTTTTTAGTACTTGGGGAAAAGTAATCCCTTTCCTTTTCAAACACCAGTCATATGCCTGTCTTGGGAACACCAGAACTACAAACCTTGCATTCTTGGAAGGAAAGAAAAATAACCAGTTATCTAGAATTTTCCTATCATTGGTGTCTTTTGATCCTCGTGTCAGGATGCCATGCAAAGTGGACACCAGGGCACGACTTACACAGGGTCAGAGCGGCGCGCAGCCCTACCTGGAAGTACCTTGGCCCACTTCACCACCTGAATCATCTGTTTGCCTGCCAGGCGGTTGAGCGTGGAGAGCAGGTTCTCCGCGGTGTCAGGCTTGGAGCTGTCGTAGCCTGCGTACACGATCTCGGGCTCGATGCTCTCCAGGATCATGGCCGGGGATGGCGTGAGCGCACGCGTGATGGAGGCGAGCTGCGGGACAAGCGCGGAGTTCACGGATGGCTCCTTCGCAGGAGCGATGTATGTGGTCCCCTCTTCTGGGCTCTGGGGCGGGGGCGGTGGGGGCTGCTGTGGCTGCTCCTCGTGAAGGCCTTTTAACTTCCCCAGCTTCTTTGACTTTCGAGCTGACGGGGATGCAAAGATTAGAAGAGATAAGGGCAAATACGCACATCGTCTCCATCACATTGCATGAGCGGAACTAAGACAGGCCATCGAGTTGTGATCAATGCATGCTCTCTCCTAAGGAGTTTGTATACCAAAAGGGGTACTTCCAAAATAGTTTCCTAAGGTAAATGTCAAAGGCCCCAGGTTACTACTATGGGAAGCAGGCTGGCAGCTGCTTCTTGCATTTGATCCATGACACATGGAGACCTGCAGACACATGCATGCGGGCTGGCTCAAATCCATCCTTTTCTCACAATAAGGAGGGTCCATGGAACAGGATACGAAACTGCCTTGCAGGATACGAGTGGGGCCCACAACAAAAATAACAACAGCAATAAACAAACAAACAAACAAACAAACAAACAGAACGCTTAATACCAGGAGCACTATACGAGACTTGCACAAAACTCCCAATTTAACGATTATTTTGAGCAGTGACTATTATGAATAGCACGTAAGAGTTTGTCCGGTCACAGTAAACGGCGTTTGGAGTAACAGCAGTTGCTTCAAATGCCAACATCGTGGGATTTGGCAGGGGTGAGTGCAAAGGTAATTGGGAAGATACATGAATGAATGGGTGGAAAGAGAAACCTCAGAAGAACCACGCTGAGCTTATGGCTGTGGAAATTACCGATCTGGCACTTATTTTTTTTTTTTTTAAAGATTTATTTATTATGTATACAGTATTCTGTCTGCAGGTATATCTACAGGCCAGAAGAGGGCACCAGATTTCATTATGGATGGTTGTGAGCCACCATGCAGTTGCTGGGAATTGAACTCATGACCTCTGCAAGAGCAGCCAGTGCTCTTAACCGCTGAGCCATCTCTCCAGCCCCGATCTGGCACTTATAATGCTTTCATTTTGTTTAAAAATTCTCTACACACCAGATACAGCTAATATTTAATCCTAACGTGTACCTCAGCCTTACAGGATGCTAACTGAACACAGAACAGGGCTCTGTCACACCAAGAAACATGTAAATCATAATCATTTATATTTACAATTATAGCTATTAATACGTATCATGTTTGCCACAGAAAAAAATGACAGATCAGTTAAAAGTGAAGCCATCATCCGTGAACAGGCCATCACATCTGTTACGTGGACATTAACTCTTGGGACTAGGATGAACAGAAGACTAAGACAGCAGGAGTCTGTGTCGTTGTCTGTGGCCCACATTACCAACAAAAGCCATGTAGATGTTCCTGATCTGGGCTGCCACCTGGGGCCATGTTGATGTTTGAGGACAGAGCTAAGCTGGCCCCACACCTCACTAGCTGCAGCATTTGGGTGAGGTGGCCCCACCCCGTGCCTGGGCTGTGTAGAAAAGCTGGCCCTGGTGGCATGGGTGCAGGAGGGCTGACCCCAAAGGCATGAGCCAGGGAAAAAGCTGGTCATGCCCCTTGCCTGGGAAGCACTGGAGAATTAATTGGTGGGCTAACCAACTAAGCTACTATTCTTGGGCCCAGATCCAGGGCTTTGAGTTGGCCCATCCCAACCTCTACCTCATCTATGAGCTGCTGGAGTGTATGAAAGGGCCGGTCCTGAAGATCCAAAGCTGCAGGATCTCCATCATACAGGGCAACAACAGGATATCCGTGGAGAGTCCTGATGAGGATCTAGTATTGATAGTGTAGTAGAAACCAGAGGCCTCGAACCAGATCAATGACTCATTATTTTTTCAATCATTCATTGACAGACTCTGGCCGTCAGTGGAAGATTTGAGGCAGAGGATTCTGATTCTGATTTTCAGTGCCATTCGAATGAGGACTGGTCTCCTGTCCACATAGTGCTGATGCTGTGGTGTAGGTAATCAGGATGCTTCAAAGGAATGCATGCAGGGAAACACATCTGAATGTATCAGTAAGATGACTGGTCAACTAGATCCAGAGAAAAACCAAACAGCTCAACAACCACAGACATCAGGTCCTCCCGAGCAGTCACTGGCCCTTTGGGCAATCGGCTCCCTAAAACTTCTGTGACGGAAACTTTTCTGAAAAATGGGGATCCGTGTGAGATCCAGGTCGAAAGATAAGGGAGAGGACAATTGTGGCGGACAACATGGAGATCTCTGGCTTCCACATGAATGTGCGCTGCTGTGCACACGTACCTGTGTTCACACACATGACTCTTCTAGACATTGTGTGGTGACGCACATCTACAATCTCAGAATTTCAGAGGCCAAGGCAAGAGAAATAGTGTTAATTCAAGGCCAGCCTGGGCATCAGAGTGATTTCAAGGCTAAGATGGACCGTAGGGAGATACTGTCTCCAAAAACAGAAAACAAAACCAAGAATGAGCTCATTACAGTTTTCTGAGACTCTGATTGGTGCCAGACATGTTCTGACTGAGTAGAAACACTAATGCTGGATATTCTCACATCTTATTAAAAGTGATATCTGCTTGCAAAGTAAGTATAAACTTTATATGTGTTTTGTGTGCATGTCTATATTGCTGTGTTGATTTCTCATGTGCGATTTAAGGTCAATACTACAAATAACATAAAGAATGGTCTTAAAGCCAGGTGTGGTGGTGCACACCTTTAATCCTAGCACTTGGGAGGCAGAGGTAGGTGGATCTCTGTGAGTTCAAGGCCAGCCTGGTCTACAGAGTGAGTCCAGGACAGTCAAAGATACACAGAGAAACCCTGTCTCAAACAAGCTGATAAATGGTCCTGTTTAATGGGTTTTGGAGGTTAGCCCCAGGGACTTCCTACTTTTCCTTTTCTGTATCCTTCTTCCTCTCCTATGTAGGAGTGCATAGGCTTGAGAAAAATGAGACATAGACATAGCACAGGAAGGTCCAAGAAGAAGGGGCAGATTGTTGAATATGCCCTTATACCTTTGTATATTGATACAAAATTAGTAGTATATTTCGCTAAAGTGGTATTGACCATTGTTTATTGTGCAAAAATAAGATTGTATTGGATTACATCGGTATTGACCTTTGTATATTGATACAAAATTAAGATTATAGTTGGCCACAATGGTATTGACCCTTGTATATGGACGTAATATTAAGATTGTATTGGGCTACATAGGCATTGATCTTTGTATATTGATACATAATTAAGAGTATATTTAACCACAATTGAATAGATCTTTGTATATTGATACAAAATTAAAGGTAACGCTTCCTAATGGTATCATACCTAGAGATACTTAAAAATAAAATGTGAAGCTCTGGCCTCTTGATACCAACCGTCTAAAACGGTCTAGGATAGTTAAGTAAAACAAACTCCTAGTCATGCAAATATGTCACTTTGTTAGCTACTATGACAGTCTATCACAGATATTCTCTAAACTACCCAGTAATCAAGTTATTAAGAGACAAGCAACATTTGCTTATCTAAATATAAGAGATGGATAGGGCATCTTCAAACACCCCAAGAGATCTGCAGAATATGGCATTCAAAGATGTTATCTTAAATTAAGATTTTCTTTTTTTTTGATATCGAGACATATCAGCTCCTGACAGCACCCCCTATTCTACTCCAAGTAGAAGATAAGCATCGAAGAATCTCCAGTGTGAGATGGTTGAATTAGTGGCCAGTCTATCTCTTGGCATGAAAAAACCCCTTGCTCCAACTGCAGACAGACTGCTGTCCAAAAAGGACAAAACTTGGTAGCAGGGAAGTCGACAGCCTAACTCTGCCAAGACAGGGTAGGTAAGTCCTTCATAATCCCTGCTCTACAACAAATGTCTGTCAGAGAAACAGGACCCAAAGGCTGAAGACTGATGCAGGAATGTATGGAGAGAAAATGGGAACTGTCCAGGCAGTCACTGGTATGTCCTTTCTTAGTTTTGGAAGCTGCAGGCCCTGCACTTCCTATATAAGCAGATATATTTATCCTTCTCAGGTCTCTGAGGTGGTTGAAGAATAGACAGCTAGAGTCTCATAGTTAAATTTTGAGTTATTTAGGAATCAAGAGGGTGTTATAGATCTAAGAAGATACTCTTAAAAGTGTGTTGCAAGTTAGTATGAATGTTGAGTCAGATATAGACCTTTAAACTCATGGAGATGGTGAGATAGTAGAATGTTAAAGTCAGGGGCCAAATATGTATAAACTGGACATTGGGAAGGTATACTGGGCCATTTAACTCTCATAAATGTGGCATATTTATATCTGTTGTTTTGTATAGTATTTACTGTTATAAGAGAAGGAACCATCTGTTGGACTGAAAGGGGAAACTTCTGGGGGGAAGAGGGTGGAAGGGCGGGATAGGAAGGGGGAATAGGGAAGGGTTTGTGACTGAGATGTAACTTGAAGAGAAAAAAAATAAAGTATTTAAAAAAAAAAGAAAATAGTTGTTATAGTTATCAATAGGTTTAGTGGTTAGGTAACAGGGGTTATAGTCATTCATAGGGCTAGTAGTTAGGTAAGTGTTTATATTTGTTATAAGCATTTAGTTAGTTATTAATAAATAGTTATTAATAGTTATTAATAAATACATACTGGATAATTAAAAAGGTTTGGCTTCACTCACTCCCCTGGCATTCTCAGGCCCCCAGAAAAAAAACTTAAAAAAAAAAAAAAACAAAAAGAACTGTCTTAAAGTCACAAAGTCTTCAGCAGACTGTCACCTGTAGCATAACTATCAAGCCTGTTTCCACACTGTGTTTAGCGTCTCACTTAACTTCACGTTGTGACTTTGTGAACCTACCAGGGCAGTTGGAAGTGAACGAAAATCCATCTTTCCCAAACAGTTTAGGCTCTCCATGCTCTCAGTGTGTGGATTTTTTGGCCACACGCACGTATGTGTGCAGGACCTTCTCTGTAAACCCAGGGAATGTGCTGGAGATGTCTTATGCACTCTTACATTCTCATACTGGATACCACGCAGCTAACTCACAAGGTCTTGGCAAATATTTATTGAGTGGATTTGTTTCATTTTTGAACATCAGTAAATTTCACAATGTATCACACACATGAAACCTCAGTTTATTTCCCTGTGCAAAATGTAGACAGACTTCTGAGCTTTAAATTAAAAATTTTGAGTCACTCGTTATTTCTTTGCAAAATTTTTACTGTGCAATGACCCATTTGTGGACTTACAACACTGAAAATGTTATATTTGAAAAAAAATGTGTTACATTTATTGAGTACCAGACACTGAATACCTCCAGAAATTCAGTGCTTACCAGGCCCCGTGACTAGGTGTTATTGTTATTTACATTTTTCTGATGAAGGAGTAGAGATGCTGGAGGAGAAATGCCTTTTTGAGCTTTCAGAGCTAGCAAACACCAGAGTGAACATTTGAATCTAGCCATGGCCCTAACTTCCACCTCCATGGTGTCTGATCTCTCTTCTAACCCTCCTCTTTATCTTCTTAATATTATTTTTATGCATTAGGATGAGCACCAACTTCAAATCCAATTAAGATGTTTGCTAATTACGCAGGGGCAATTTTGGCTAAAGCACCTCAATGAGCATTTTTCTATTATTCAAAGTGAACCTGGCTTTTGGGTAGTGTTCCTTATTAAATTCTGTGGAATTAAGGGTCACTGGGCTTAGGGATCTCACAGGCCCAGGTGGGTAGGGCACACTCTGTCTTAACTGTCAGCAATAGTGCACTCACTCTCTCCTCTTCTTCTTTCCTCCCTCCCTCCACCTGTCCCCCGTGTGTGTGGATGTTTCATACACGTGAATGTAAATCTCTCACTCCCATTTAGATTCACTTGAAAGAGGAATTTCATTTATCCATATTGGATACTACAGAAACTAGTGTGTGCTCAGCAGTTGCCCTCATGTGCCAAGGCCTTACTGACACTATCTTGGCAGCTACTATCTCCTAACCCAGCTAGGAAACAGAACTCCACAGATTCTCCATGAGTTCATTTCTAGGATCCCGAAATGGGGAGCCCTGCTTCTTGTCCCTGACCAATACCAAGAACATCAAACTAGGAGCACCTTCATGGTGCTCCATAAAGACTAGGAACATTTCCTAGTATGATCTGCGGATGTGCTGAAGCCTTACATTGTGGTGTAATATTACATCCTATTTGGTTTGTTCTACCTCTGAGGGATATGAGAACCCCCAGGTACCCTTCAGACAAAAACCTAGGCTGACTCAAGGACTCAATGATGTCTATCTAGAAATGAAGTCATTCTTGCATCTTCTAGTGAGATGATGAGGTAGAGGGTTCTCTAACTATCTGTATCACTTCAACTTCCTCCACATTAAAGATTGTGATTGCTTGAAAATTAAAGACTTGGTGGCCGATATTAGAGCTGATGTATGGGAATTATATTATTATCATCAACAACAATAGTTGTTGTTACTATTGGTTCACAGGCCAAATGTAATTGTGTCCCACAGGGCATTAACAGCACTCCTTCCACTCTTGGGTGTTGATTTCAGCCAAATAAACATGATTATGCTTTTGGTGCATGACTTGATTTTCTTTTAGTTGTCAGAGAAGCAATACAAAGTCAGGGACAAGTAAGCATTTCTCATGTCATGAAAAGAAGAAATGTCACCTTTTTACAGATAACATTAACTGGTTATATAGCAAAACCACCCTATTGTTTACTAATAGGGGAAAAAAAGAATCTAAATGATTCTTTTTTTTAAACAATTTATTTTTATTTTATGTCCATTGGTGTTTTGACTACATGTGTTTCATCAGATTGTTTGGAACAGGAGTTACAGACAGTTGTGAGCTGCCATGTGGGTGCTGGGATTTGAACCCGGGTCCTCTGGAAGAACAGTCAGTGCTCTTAACCGCTGAGCCATCTCTCCAGCCCTCTAAATGATTCTTAAGACAGCACACACTAATTGGATGGAGGTGAGGGGCTAAGGGCGAGTTGTCTTCATGAATAAATAATTAGCTTTTCAATGGAAAATAAAGAAGGGGCATCTCTTCATTGTTTATAAGCACTCTTGCCATGGTTAAGAATGTTGAAAATGGCACTAAAAAGGACCTGTGCATATTTTCAGATCCTTCTCTATACTTAACAAAGTAGTGTGCATCACTAATTTTACAGGACACATGGTATGGCAAAGGCAAACTCAACTTCTGACTACTTTGGAAGAAATTCTGAATTAGTGAATCTCCAACTAAAATTTCCGGCATATAAAGTTACCCACAGACAATACTGCAGCCATAATCAGTACAATTTTATTGTTACTTTCATAGGTTATATTTAATAATTATTTAGCAAATAACTAATACCTCCCCACTGTATAGGAAGTTTGTTTTGCAAACAATGAAGCGCTGATGGCACAATCTCAGCCCTGACAAGAGAGGGACACTTTGAGGAAGCTGAGTCTAAAAATGATTAGATTTCTACAAACCGCCTGGGCTGAGTTTTGGGTAAGGGTACCCAAAACATATCTGGGGAGAAAGACAATAGCAGACAGCTGTTTTATCTCTGCATAGGGTTCATCCTTCTTGTTTCCTCTGTATGACTGTCACCATATCCCCATCGGATTTTGGTGTGACTTGGAAGTGGATTAGGCCACCTGCCTAAGAGTAGAGTCCTTCAGACCAGAAGCCAGAACTGAGTGGTGAGGCTGGAAGAAATGCAAGGCAGTAAGAACAGGGCTTTAATGTCACACAAAGTTCTGGTTTATGGCTTTCCCACAGGAGATGCCTACATGCTATTCCTGGGTCTGGGCATATTTATTTTGATGACTTTTTTTTCCCCGATTACATTTTTTTCTCATTCTTTTTTTATTTTTAATGTTAGTCACAATCAGAAATATGTATATATGCAAACATGTGCATGGGGAAGGTGCCATCTTGGGCTAGAGTTTTAAAGGAGAGATATACATCTTCAGTGCAGCCAGGTTAGAGACTGCACTAAGAAGAGCCTTGAAAGTCAGAGAAACATCCTCCCACGCTCACCTGCAGGCAATGGAGAAATATGCGGAGCATCTTCTGTTGAAACTTTGGCTCTTTTTCAATGAATGAAAGAAAAGGGGGGGGGGTTTGCAGCTCTGACAGCAGGGACTGAACCCACCCTCTGATTCTAAAGTTCCCTCTGGCACTTTGGACAAGGGTCTGTGGAGAGTGGCTAGGCAGTGTGGTGGTTAGTGGGTCCAAATGACAAAACCTTTGTCATTTGTTCCCAACCTTGGGAAGCCATCACAGTGCACAACACTGAAAATCTCCAGAAATTCATGAATAAAACAAGTATGAGAGAGAGAGAGAGAGAGAGAGAGAGAGAGAGAGAGAGAGAGAGAGGCAGGCATGGGACTTTATCCATGTGTTCTGAGTAGGAACTGATGAGAGGCCTAGTAGCTTTATTTTTGTTTTTCTTCCTCCCTGCCCTGTCCAGTAGTACCTTGAAAACTTGAAGAGTCTATTTCAGACTCATTATGACCACCTTTTTTCTCTTCTCACTGAGGGTGATATAAGATACAAAGGCTTTAGAGGACCAAAGACGGACTTTAGACCAGACACCAAGAGAACTTCCTCTGAGCATCCCAGAGGAATTCCTGGAGACCCAGGAATTCGATGCCAGCAAGAACATGCAATATTGCTTTCTAAATACCCTGAGGTCCTGGTGGTAGGCATCTTATTGCCCAATGCAGCTCAGCCCTAAGGTATAAATGAGTGATTGAATGAGTTTTGGAGATCTGGATCCCAGTTGCAGAAGTCAGGAAGACCTTCTGATGTATTTTCCAGTCGTACACTGAAGTTAAAGGAACTGAGACACAATAAACCCTGTATGCTGGCAAGATATAATCCGAGTGATATCCTTAAAAATATGCATAAAGGACAAATTCTGTGACTTAGAATGCTTGAAAAAATTTTGAGTGTTATGAAGAAAAGCCCTGACTATTGCCATCCAACCCCGTCTCTTGCCCAACACATGAAAAACAGTGCTCTCTTCATTACAAGGTACAGTGGTGTTTGCTCAGCTCCAAATTTAAAATGCTGTCTTCCTTTTCTCTAAGCAGATGTCTGACTGCTTATGTGTCAGAGAAGGATCTAGAGCTCAGCTGTCTACAAGGTCACGCCTGGCTCCTGTTAGTGGCAGATGAGGGTGTTAATAGAAGGCCTATGGCCACCCCAGCCAGCTCACCAGCCTCTTCTCTTTTCTTATCCCCAGCAGCGCAACCAACCACACATGGGGCTTCTCTGATGGGCAGTGCAAGCCTTTTGACTTTGCTTCTGGCTATGACACACTCACTGCCATTGGAAGAGAGCCCTAATATGGCAGGAAGCAAGCATGTCAGTTTGCTTAAGATCTAGAATTTTTCAAAGGAGGAACCTATGTTTTGCTAAGAACCAAATGCCTAAAGCAACACTGCACTTGATCAGTGAGTTCTTTGGACAGCCATCTCTGGGTCAAATGAACAATCTTCAGAAAATACAGATGTTGATCTCCATAAATCCTACTCTCTTGGGGTCACTATGCAGAAGACTGATATATTTGCAAAACCTCTCAGTAGTTTTATAATACTGTTTTAAAGGGAGAAAAACTAGGGATGGTGGCATATACCTGTAAACTAGGGATGGTAGCATATACCTGTAATCGTAACACGTGACAGACAGACTGATGTAGGAGGAGGCCCACCTGTTCAAAGCCAGCTAGGGATACACAGTGAGTTCAAGGCAAACCTGGGCTACAGAGTAAGAATCTCTCTCAAAATGCAGAAACATAAAAATTATAATATTAAATAAGGAAAAGTAGCAATAATAGCCACGGCCATCCAGAAAAAGACCCTTCAAAGGGCAAATTCTTTCTTTTTTTTTTTTTTCTAGTTTTTCAAGACGGGGCCACTCTGTGCATCCCTGGCTGCCCTGGACTCGGTTTGTAGACCAGGCTGGCCTCGAACTCACAGAGATCCGCTTGTCTCTGTCTCCCAAGTGGTGGGAGGGATTAAAGGCACGTGCCACCACACATGGCAAAGGGCAAATTCTTTAACAGCTGCAAAAGTTACCTTCTTGGCATATGCATGAGCAGAGAATTTATTACAGGGAGCAGATCTCATTGGTATGCCAGGTAAATAGTCTCATTAAGAATGGTTTATGAAGAAGCAGTGCTATTGTAACAAGGTTGCCAAGGTGAACGAGCTACGAGAAAGAAGCAGGAGGTAGCGACCTGGAAATGACTCCAGTGCCCAGCTTGATGGTCTGTGTCATCAGCTATGCCTCCCCCCCAGCCCCCCACAAGTCCTCGGGATCCCTGGAGAGCTCAGGCTAAGCAGGATGAAGCAGCAGGGAGAACCCATAGTATGGTCCTGTGTAGACCTCCTCACACTGGTGATTAACTTGGTGAGACCTACTTTATGCAAATAAGATGAGGAGTTTGGGGTTGGGGTATAGTCCAGTGGCAGGAAGTATATTTAGTATGCAAGAGGCCCTGGGTTCCAAAACGTTTACCTAAGACAGGAGTAAATCACCACACTAGCCAGTAGCATTATATTTACAAAGGTTTCAGTACAGTAACCTTAAGTAAGTGCATTTGCTTGCCTTTCACTTTTGTGAATGCTTCCCTCGTTCTCTTCTTCCGGGCCTATGCTGCTCCGGTACTGCAGCAGTCGCCATGTTTCCTTAATAGCATCCAGGGGCCTTAAAACGTGGCACACACCAGAGAATTCTGAGGCACCCAAAAAAGCGGCCTAACTCCAATCTACTTCAGAGTTTTGAAAAAAGACTACATCGTTTATATGTATAAGAAATAGAAACTAGGGGCTGGGAAGATGGCTCAGTGCTTAAGAGCACTTGCTGCTCATGCAGACCACCTCATTTCAGTTTCCAAATCCTGCATGGCGGTTCACAACCATCCACAAGTCCAGCTCCAGGGGATCTGGTGCCTTCTTCTGACCTGCACAGGCACCAGGCGTGAATGCAGTACACACACACACACACACACACACACACAGGCACACATGAACACACACACACCATGCGTGCCCATATACACTATTAAGTAATATCTATTAGTATAAATATTTAATGCTAATAATATTAAACGATATTAAATAATATTGTGATTTAAAAAAATCATTTAAGGGCTGGAGAGATGGCTCAGCGGTTAAGAGCACTGGCTGCTCTTCCAGAGGTCATGAGTTCAATTTCCAGCAACCACATGGTGGCTCACAACCATCCATAATGAAATCTGGTGCCCTCTTCTGGCCTGCAGATACACCTGCAGACAGAACACTGAATAAATAAATCTTTAAAAAAAAATAAAAATAAATAAATCATTTAAACTGTTTAAGAGCAAAAGAACTGGAAAGGCCAGGTGACCTAACAGAAATTAGCAGTGAACAAAATTTCACAAGTGGAAGTACATAGAGAACAGAATCTGTTTCTGAGAGTTGTTGCTCTGCTGTTAAGAATATTTTACAAATGGGAGCTGGAGAAGCCAAATAGCATTTAAAAAAAAATCTCCTCATGACAGGCTAACACTGAAGTCTCCTCATGACAGGCTAACACTGACATGCAAGAGGACCAGGGGAAGCACATGATGATGAGTTCACAGGGTGCCTCTCAATTTAGGGAGAAGATTAAGCAGGCCTGAGGAAAGGGAAAACAAATGTCATGTTTATAGCTTCTAAAATAAATATTATTCCACATTTTATTCCTCTAACATTATCACAATAAGTCTAAATTAAGAATTAATAGTAGCCAATGATGCATATAGTTGAAAAAAAGTTATTTTTCTAGGCTGGGTTCTCTTCGGGATACTGGTAGACTTGGTCTGAAAACTACCCAGATCGATGGAGCCAAACTAAACTGGCCTGTTTGGAAGCAATGAAATGGCAACCTGCACTGGCTCCTCAGGTCTTCCCTTCCAGCATTCCTGGGCTCAGGGGTCAGTCAGTCCTGCAGATCCTAAGAGCAGGCTGGGAGCAGCGCCACTCCCTCACAGGCCTGCCCTGCCCAGCTGTTTCCAAGGCCCACTTCTACTTCGTTTTTTGGTCTTCTGCCACAGTGTAAATTCCAGAGCACTGGAGACTCCCTCAAAACCAGTCAGGCATCACAGGCTGAACAAAAGCTCCTTTAAGAGACTATGCTTTCTGTCTTCATTTCAAAAGTATTCTTCACATTGACACCATTTAGCCAAAACAGACAGAGAGACAAACAAACAAACAGCAACCTCCTTCTGTGCAGAAAAACCAAACAAAACCAAGAACCACAGAAAAACAAGGTATACAGTAAAGTTCTTCCGGAGCCAGAAGCTAAGGCACCGAAGGAGTTTGTCATGTGTTTTATACAGGGTGGGACCACAGGCTTCTGTGGAAGTCAGTGACTAAACTGTGAAGCTAGCTGCCCACGGGAGAACGTCCTGAAGAAAAAGTAGGTCTCTCTGAAAGCATTTCTTGGAGAGTCTCAGTTCACATTGAAACGGTGTTAGCAATTCACTTAAAAACCTCTAAAGTCCCTTTAGTAACCCTTAAAGTAACCTTGCATTCACAGTAAGGGAAAACCGAGACTTTGTTTCCTCTCTCCAGCTGCTTGCCACTTCCTCCTTAGTGTTTGCTTCTGCTCCAAGCTTGATTTCCCTTCACACCGAGGTCGGCTGGAATACAGTGATTGCCACACCCCTACATGTAGCTGGACAAGAAAATGCATGGGTGGATTCCATGGCTGCCACTGGTAGGGTTCGAGCAAGTCCTTTCTACTGTGACATGATGGACTGTTTTCCCATGTCTGGAAGGGTCTTGAAGGTCACTAAGAGTCAGGTCCTCACTGATGACTTGGATATAGGCCAGTTTCATATTACAGTTTTCAAATAGATTCAAGTTACACACCATGTGAAATACAAGTTTTAATCTTCACTATAATTTTCAATCCCCAAATTAATTAAATGGGGATATTAGGAACCTGTAACTTTCTTTTAGAGAATTTCTAGCCTTTAAAGTCTGGGTTTTGGACCCACAATTAGTGTTAAAAACCCACTAGACATATTCTGCCTTCAAGGTATGGCCATGGAGATAAAGACCATGTGGCCACGCCCCGTACCATGCTGCAGTCTGAACTCTCCTTTGGTTTTAGGTGAAGTCAGAATTTGTTTAAGCATATTGCTGAATATGAATACAGTAGACAGTGAGTAAGTGCTCACTGGAAAACTGAAGGAAAGAAAAAGTAGGTAAACAAATTAATAAATGCTTTTCTGGTTGTCTTGAGCCAGTTAGGTTTTCCTAATGTGATCATCACTGCAAGTCCCATTCCCTAACACAGCCTTTCAGAGGAACAAAGCAGGGGTTTCATCTTAAGCCCCAGGGTAGGCTTGGCTCCCTGGAAAACAACTCCAGCCGTCTGAACAAAATCAGGCCAGTGGCCTTCACAAAGAACATGGGTAGAACAGTAGAGGGTCTGGCAATGCTAGAGCAAGGGGCCACATTGGTAAAGTACAGCCTGTCCAGAATTACAGCAGGAAGCTGCTGAATTTGGTGGCTAAATACCTCCAGGTTTCTTGGTCAGCTGGCCATTAAGTCATCACTGTGAAGCTGCAATGTCCTGTGCATGTGGTACGGTACCTGTGTTCTGTTGGCAAGATTCCTGTGAACACGCCTTGACACATCGCCTGGTCACTCCCACATATCATTCTCTGATTTATATTTCAAGAAAATGTTTAATACTTACAAGCAAAATATTATGTATTATAATCAACACTCTAGTAATGAAAAAAAAATAGTCTGTATGAGCCTAAGCCAGTTAACTGCTACAATGTTTACCAAAAAAAGCACTCATCTGAGTTATTTTCCACATTATCAATTATATATGGTTAACTCTCTCTCTCTCTCCTCTCTCTCTCCCCCCCTCTCTCTCTCCCCTTTCTCTTTTTTTCTTCTTGTGCTTAGAAAAAAAAAACCCAAAAGTTTAGCTTTGTATCTGCAGGGCACCAATATAAAAGGATCCTTATGTCTACATAGGAGACTTTAACCAAAAATTGAGGAAATTACAAATTCTGGGAAACGCACCATAGGATACACTATTTAGCTAGTTGGGTTAGGACAGTCTCCACCCACAATTACATTTTAATTTATTTTCTTCCAAGACACAAATGTT
Source organism: Lophiomys imhausi (assembly GCA_907164525.1). Classification (NCBI taxonomy): domain Eukaryota; kingdom Metazoa; phylum Chordata; class Mammalia; order Rodentia; family Muridae; genus Lophiomys; species Lophiomys imhausi. The sequence continues at coordinate 6,121,432 of CAJQZJ010032401.1, forward strand.
GGTTAAGAGCCTTTTGTGCTGCATGGCTTCATTAAGGCAAGAGCATCTAACTGAAAAGCTCATGGTGAAGGATGTGAGAGCCCAGGGACCATGGAAGCAGAGCTGATGACCCACTTATCCAACTCTGGTCTGCAGATCATCCTTGGGAAGACCCAGGGGTGCATTCTCCATGAAGAATTTTTGGCTTTCCAAGGTCCACATATCAGAATATATGTAAGTGGAGGTTTGGGGTTCTCATTCTTAAATTTTCATTTGACTGTTTTCTTGCATGTGAAACTGAGAGCTGCCAACCTAGAGAGTCTGAAGAAGGAAAAAACACAGAGAATATTTGGAAGATTGAAGGGAGAGAGGGAGGGCCATGGAGGAAAGAAAAGGTAGGAGGGAGAGAGGGAGGAAAAAAAAATGAGGAACACTAACAATTTGCTCTTCTCCACTCCACTGTCATTTTGAGTTGGATAATTAATTCATGGCTGTAGGGACAATTCTGAGTGTCACAGAATGCTCAGGATCAGATGTAGTCCTCTCCCCTAGATGTCAGTACCCACCCCCAGTCACCAGCTGTGACAACTAGAAAGGTTTCCAGACCGTCTAATGTCCGTTCTGGAAGAAAGATCACTCGCGGTTGAGAGTCAGTAGACTACACCAAGAAAGTTCTTAAAACAAGAAGGAAGAGCTAGGCAGAAGAGGAAATCCCTAAACCACACCAACATCAAGCAACTGAGGACCGGCAGGAGAAACATGCTAGGTCATCACACAGCTCCAGCTTTCCATAAGCAGTTGTCATACGCTGGAAGCAGAACTGTACCAAAAAAAGAAAAAAAAAACCATTCATTTTCAAAATCTGGAAAATTTCACCCAAAATTGTATTTCCAGCTTTCTTAAAAACTGGCAATACTAGCTTGCTTTCCTCATGTCCGCAAATATGTGGAGTTAAGAAGTGGCCACTCACTCCACTGGAGATTGCAGCAGCTGTCCTTCATAGACAGGTGAACTCCCACCAGTGTCCCTGGAGAAGCCAGGAGTCCTGCAAGAACATGATAGCCTATTTATACCTGGAACTTCATCATTTCTTCAGTGTTCTAGCTTGTTATGTGGGACGCGAATACAAAAAAAAAGTATTAACAAGATTCACAAGCCACTTGGGCACGCACACGCAGCCCCTGGAAAGAGTCCCCAAGTTGACAGTAATTGTATCATCAAGTTTACAACTACCAAGCCAGCCAAGTGCCCACCACACCCAAGGGGCGTGTGTATGGACTGGCAAGCGCATATCCTGTATGTTGTCACCCTCATAAAAAAAAAAAAAAAAAGAAAGAGTAATGGCTGATTTCAACACTCACCCTCACATTAAATTTAAGTTGGGCTTTATACAATAGCTCTCTTTACTAGCCATCTATTAAAAAAAGAATATTTGTTCCTGTGATGAAACAAGACCTCCCCACAACTCTTCCTTCCAGATGTGTGGCAGGCCTGGTCGCCAGGATGCCACCACCCCTGAATTTATAGACTATTTCTCATCTTCCAAAGGGGCACTTCTTATCCTATGGCAGGAGTGGCTGTCCTGGGCCCAGCCAGGCTCACTGTATGGTAACAAATGGCTCCACCATGAAGAAATGGCAATTTACTTTACCCCGTGTGCAGTCTCACACTCTTGCACGATCTCCACCCACAGGTTCTGTGTGGATTTTTGTCTAAGCGGTCCTCAAGCCTGGGCAGATGTCTGTACCCATTACACTCTACTCTTGGCTGGCCATCGGGACACAAGCTGAGGACTTCTGTCAGTCTTGAAATTCCTGCAAATATATGTGACTTTCCCACCTGAACTCTCTACCTCCCTGACTGGACCCTGAATGGCAATCTGTGGGAGTTAGTGAGACATCCGCTCCACCCAGTTCCTCAGCCACGTTTTTGTCTTTGTTTCCCTGTGGTAATTTTCTTTTCTTTTACCTTGGCTGTTTTTCACTTTGAGGCAGGGGCTCATGATGCAGCCCTGGCTGGCCTACAAATACTATATAGAACAGGCTGGCCTTGAACTGGGATTACCCACTTGTCTCTGCAAGTACTGAGATGGCAGTCACCCTGTTTGGCCTTTTCTTATCTTTATTTTTCACATTTATTCTTTTTTAGGGGTGGGGGTGGGGTTAACTTATCTGCCCTTTTATTTTAGGTTAACTCACTATAACTTTTGACCTGGAACTTAATATTTAACCAAAACCTATCAGACCAGGCCAGAATTCCCAACTGGTAGCACCAACAGTTACTCTGGAATGCTATTCCTCCAGGCAGACGGCAGAAACTATAGCAAATAAGCAACAAGGTGAGGCTTAATGTCACCTGAAACAACATCCATAAGGAAGAAGCGTGAACTCATTACTGCAATATTTCTAGATCACACTAATGTGAACAGTAGGGCCCAGACACAGACTTTTTGGAAACTGCACTTTCCTGAAGAACAGTGGTTCTCAACCTTCCTGATGCTTCAAACCCTTAAGACAGTTCCTGCTGTGGTGACCCCCCCACCCCCAATCACAAAATTATTTTTGTTGCTGCTTCATAACTGTAACTTTGCTACTGTTATGAATCACAAGGTAAATACCTATGTATTCTGATCGTCTCAGGCAACCCCTGTGAAAAAGGCAACCCCTCAAAAGGGTCACAACTGGTTGAGAACCACTGCTGTAAAGGCACGGAAAATAATATCATCACCGAACTTTGATAAACCAATGCTTCTGGAATCTGTTATGGGATTAGTTTAAACAAGAGATACCTTTTGTCTTTAGTAATTATTTAACTAAACGTCAGTGGGGGGATGGGTTTATCTTAGCAGTTTATCGTCTGGGCGTGGTTTGACCATAATTCTGTTCACTTGCTCAATGGCATTTACTAAGTGCATGCTGCGCTGTACCAAAGTGTTTTGGATCTAGGGGCAAGCGGCAGTCCAGTTCTGACAAGTCGAAGGAGCGATTGGCAAGCAATGCCTCTTAGCAAATAATTGAAGTGCAGTGTGGTTGGTGCTGTGACAGAGCCCTGGAAGCACAGAGGAGGGGACAAGCGTAGTAGGGAGTGAAGCAAGATATGGAGACCCAGGATCAGGGCAGCACCCCAAAGTCAGCATGGTGACATGTTTTAGTGGGAAAAAGGTTATTATAAACACGCTGGGCAGAACGATTGTCTCTGTTGTGGGATGCCAAATGTCCCTCACAAGTTTCTGTTTTAAATGCTTGTTTCCAGAGGGTCGAACTGCTCTGGGAGGCTGTGGAGCTTTTAGGAGGTAGGGCCTGGCTAGTGGACGATCACTATTTCCTTTGAAGACTGCACCAGGCTCCTGGTCCCTGCCACAGTCTCTCTGAGCCCTGAACCGCAGCATCCCGAGCTGCTCTGTCTCACGCTCTGTTGCCATGATCATAGCCCTGTGCTTTGCTTTCCCCACAATGGGCTGAAACTCCTTGTGACTATGAGCAAATAAATCCTTCCTCTTTATCCCGCCAACTCTTCTGGTCACAGCAATGCAGAAAGAATTAATAAGGTGCCTAAAAGCCATTTCCTCCTGACCCCCGGAACCCAGGAAGGTGTTCCCTCACATGGCAACAGAAAGGATCATAGGCCAAAGAATGTAGACAGCTCCTAGAAACTGGGGAAGTGGATTCTCTCCTCCAGCCTCCTCAAAGGACCCCAGGATGCTGATGCAGTGACATGTCCTCAGTAAGACTCACTTTAGATTTACAACCTGCACATATATACAAAAATAAATTTTTGAATAATTTTATTTAAACCAATAAACTGGTTATTGTATTTAGAGCAATAGCAAGTGAGTACACATAGGAAGTCAAGTACCTTGCTCTTGGCCTTGGTCTTATGCATCTGGTACAAATGAGAGGCCCTTGTTGGAACTGACAGAGATGGCTCTGTCCCTCAATCCATCCATGGTACCTTAGTGGACCGGGGGTGACTCAGAGCCCTGCAGAGGGCAGGGTGGAGACAGGGTGTGTGTTTTAGGGATGAAAACAAACCAGCAATGTGCTCATTCTGGGAAACCCATTCATTTTGAATCTCAATCCAAAGGGAGGCTTTGGATTTCATTAAAGAAAAAACAAATCCAATAATCTGAGGAAAAAATGAAAAGTAAACCTTCCAGTCAGCCAACCAGGTGGACGCTTTCCTTTAACTTTTCCTTTTGGTTTGGATCTTGCTTTCAGCTCCAATGGATTCTGAGCAAACATCTTAGCCAGAGGACTTTTTCTCCACTTCTCTTATAAACTAGCAAGCGAACCATCCTGTGAACCGAAACATCTGAAAAAGCTCCATGAACTGCCTCAGCCATGTCTGCTGAGTGAGGATGGAGAAGTGGATCAAGGGGTCACTTCCTGGGGAACAAACAGCACAGAGAAGATCTATTTAGGGGCTCAGAGAACCCCACAAGCGGGCTGTCCTTTGCACCCTACTGTGGCAAAGGCAGGGCAAGGGTAGGGACAGGAAGTCATCCATCTGCTCTGTCTTGCCTCTGAAAGCATGTGCAAATGTTTCCATCTGTCCACCGCTTAGGGTGAGGACAGACAAGGAATGAAATGACACAACGCAGCATGGCCACACCGAGTCCTTATCGCCTAGTAAACTACAGATTGGCTTAGGACCCTTTCTCTCCCATAACTTCTGTTTTTTGTTTTTAAATTTACATTTTAGAATTACACATTTTTTGTTTATTTATTTGGAAGGTGTGCATGTGTGTGAAGGTCAGAGGACAACTTTGTGGAAACAGTTCTTTCCATGTGGGTCCTGGGGAATGGAATTAAACTTAGCCCATGAGGCTTGGCTGCAAGACTTTCACTCCCTGAATCATTCAGAGGGTCCTCTACTGCACCTTCCCTCACCTTCTCACTGCTTCCCCAGCCTGACCTTCTGTCACAGAATTCAGAAGGCCACTCTTTCCATGTGCCTTTTCAGAGGATTTGAAGACCACCTTTGTCTCTGAAAATGAACATTCAGTCCACATGTTTGCAGCATTTAGGTGGGAACTTTACCAGATTAAAGCCATTATTTGCTGATACACAACATTGTCTAACATGCCTGCTAACATGTCTCTTTGGAAGCGTACATTAGAGTGGCAAGGAAAATGTAAATGCGTTGACTTAAAATATTATTTTCAGGGACTTTTCTAAATTCTGATCATTGCCATGGACAGACTTTAAAAGAAGAAAGCCAGGTTTCTTCTGGGGCCACTTTTTTTTTTTCTGGGGCCACTTTTATTAGCTCTGCTAGTTCAGCTTTTAAGAAACTCTGTGTCAAATGGTAAATCGTTCCTTTTCCATCAGAAAATCAGGCATTCAGCAAACATCTTGCTTACTCCATCAGTGCTCCCCCAGATGTAACAGAAAACTCCTCTTACAATAATGAGTCCTTGTTTAATAATTTCCCGCTATTAATATGCATTGAATTTATACTTTATTGAGGGGGCAGTGTGATATGTTTCCTGTGCTTACAGTGTTCAGTGATCAAATCCAGCCCCCTTCCCACCCTGCCCCCTTCTCAGTCTCTCCTTTTACTTTCCATGCTGGCAGTTTGAGCTTCCGCATATTAGTGTGTGTGATATCTGTCCTCCTGCTTCTTTTTTTTTTTCCTTTATTTTTTATTTCTTCAAGTTACATCTCAATCGCAGTCCCCTCCCTATTCCCCCTCCAGTCCCACCCTCCCACCCTCAACCTCCATCCTCTTCCCTTTTTTTTTTCTTTTAAGTTTAAGGTATATCTGATTTCCCCCTACAGTTTCCCCTTTCAGTCCAACAAATGGCTCTTTCTCTTATAATAATAAATACAATACAAAACAACAGAGGTAATTAGGCCACAGTTATGAGGGTTATATGGCTTAACGTACACCCCCAATGTCCAGTCCATATGTATTTGGCATCTGACTTTAACATTCTACTATCTAACCATCTCCATGAGTTTAAAGTTCTATATCTGACTCAACATTCATACTAACTTGCAACACAATTTTAAAAGTATCTTCTTAGATCTATAAACTCTCTTGACTCCTAAACAATTCAAAATTTAATTATGAGACTCTAGCTATCTGTTCTTCAACCACCTCAGAGGCCTGAGAGGTATAAATATATTGATTTTATAGGAAGTACAGGGCCTGCAGCTTCCCAAACTAAGAAATGACATACCAGTGGCTGCCTGGACAGTTCCCATTTTCTCTCCATACATTACAACATTGCTCTTCAGTCATTTGGCCCCGTTTCTTTGACAGATATTGATTGTAGAGCAGGGGTTATGAAGGACTTACCTACCCTGTCTTGGCAGAGCTAGGCTGTCGACTTACCTGCTTCCAGGTTTTGTCCTTTTTGGACAGTATTCTGTCTACAGTTGGAGCAAGGGGCTTTTCCTACCAAGAGATAGGCTTGCGACTAATTCAATCATCTCCCACTGGAGATTCTTCGATGCTCATCTTCTACTTGGGGTAGAATAGGGGGTGCTGTCAGGAGTTGATATGTCTTGATATAAAAAAAATCTAAAGTTATGAAAACATCTTTGAATGCCATATTCTGCAGTTCTCTTGAGGTTTTTGAAGAGGCCCTATCTATCTCTTATATTAGGGTAAGCAGATGTTGTTTGTCTCTTAGCAGGTTTATTTCTGATTAGCTTAGAAAATAACGGTAATAGGCTGTCATAGTACCTAACAGAATAACCGGCTTGCATAACCATTAGTTTGCATTTCTTAATTATCTTAAACAGTTTATGACAATTAGTAGTAAAAGTCCAAAACATCACATTTCATTTTTTTTTTCTTTACCTCCTAACCCTTCCATCCCATTTCTCTGGGGTGGGGTGTCCTTATATAACAGTCCCTCATCTCAGTTGAGAGGTCGTATGAGGGCCAAGAGCCTCCTTATTCATTGGGGGTCTACGAAGCAGTACCATCAGTGAAAAGTGTCTCATTGCCCGGGAGAGAGAACTACTAAACAAACCCAATAAGCAGACAATTAGATAAAAATGACTAAAAGATAGAAAAAAATATAAAAAATATATAAAAATAAAAATTAAAAATAAAAAGTCTATGTCCAAGTTCCCTCTGATGTGTTAGTTGTAGTATTGATACCTTCTACTATATAGCTAAAATCCTACTATAAGTGAATAGATGCCATATGCATCCTTCTGAGTCTGGGTTAGCTCACTCAGGATGAGCTTTTCTAGTTCCATCCATTTGGCTGCAAACTGCATAATTTCATTGTTCCATTTCAGTATTCCATTGTGTAGATGTACCACAGTTTTTTAACCCATTCTTCGGTTGAGGGACATCTGGGTTGTTTCCAGTTTCTAGCTATTACAAATAAGGCTGCTATAAACATAGATGAGGACGAGCCGGGCGTGGTGGCGCACGCCTTTAATCCCAGCACTTGGGAGGCAGAGGCAGGCGGATCTCTGTGAGTTTGAGGCCAGCCTGGTGTACAAAGCAAGTCCAGGACAGCCAGGGCTGTTACACAGAGAAACCCTGTCTCAAAAAACCAAAAACCAAAACAAACAAACAAACAAAAAAAACATAGATGAGGAAACTTCCTTATGATTCCGTGAAGAGGCCTTTGGGTGTATACCCAGAAGTTGTATGGCTGGGTCCTGAGGCAAAGCTATTCCAAGTTTTCTAAGCTATCACTAGACTGACCTCCATAGTGGTTGCACAAGCCTGCATTCCCACCAGCAATGGAGTAGGGTACCCCTTTCTCCACACCCTCACCAGCATGTGCTGTCATTTGAGTTTTTGATCTTCTCCATTTTGACAGGTGTGAGATGGAATCTCAGAGTCGTCTTCAGTTGCATTTCTCTGATGATTAAGAATGTTGAGCATTTCTTCAAGTGTCTCTCAGTCATTAGGGATTCCTCCTTTGTGAATTCTCTATTTAGCTCTGTCCCCCATTTTTTGATTGGATTATTTGGTTTCTTGGCATTTAATTTGTTGAGTTCTTTGTAGATTTTGGATATTAGCCCTCTGTCAGATGTGGGGTTGGTGAAGATTTTTTTCCCAGTCTGTAGGCTGCCGTTTGTTTGAATGACAGTGTCTTTTGCCTTACAGAAGCTTTTCAGTTTCACGAGGTCCCATTTATTGATTGTTAATCTCAAATCCTGAGCTGTTGGTGTTCTGTTCAGGAAGTTGTCGCCTGTGCCAATTAGTTCGAGGGTTTCTCCCACTTTTTCTTCTAGTAGATTTAGTGTGACAGGCCTTATGTTAAGGTCTTTGATCCACTTGGACTTAAGTTTTGTACAAGGTGATAAGTATGGGTCTAATTTCATTCTTTTACAAGTTGTCCTCCTGCTTCTATGTTATCTCATTTAACTATAATGACTTTCAGCTTCATCAATCTGTTGCAAACGAAAGGATTTTATTCTGTTTTATGGTTGAAGAACATCCCATTGTGTACAAGTACTACACTTCGTTTGTTCATTCTTTTGTTGATGATCAGCTAGGCTGACTCCTATTCAGAGCAGCTCCTCAGTAAACATCACCATGCAGGTATCTCTTTGGTATGTTAATTTCATTTAATTTGAATAGGTACCCATAAGAATGACAGTGAGATAGGCTGGGTTATATGGCAGGAATCTGTATATCTATCTATGTATCTATCTGTCATCTATGTATGTATGTATGCACATATGTATCTGTTTGTTTTTTTCTTTCTTTGTGGTGCTAGAGACTGGACCCGGGGGCTGTATATTCTTCTCAGTGCTTTACCACTGAGCTACACTCCCAGCTTTGGAGATCTCATTTCACTTCTTTGAGAAATCTTTATACTGTTCATCATAGTAGCCATGACAATTTGCAGTGTATAGAAGCTCATTTTTCTCCACATGGTTGACAGAATTTTTAAATAATCAGGATACTAATATCTATTTACCATACTTCAGTTCTGATCTGCCTTTCCATCATGGCTAATTATACTGAATATTTCCCCCACATATTTGTTGGTCCCTTGAATTATATCTTTTTGAAGTATCTATTCAAAGGGCTTTCCCCTTCTGAAAATCAGATTACTTGTTTATTTTTTATTGTTGTTAAAATGTTTGAGTTCTTTTTATATTCTGGATAGTAACCCTCTGTCAGATGAGAAGCTGGCAAATATCTTCTCCTTAAGCAGGTTGTCCTTTCACGCTGTTGATTGTTTTATTTGTGATGGAGCAGCTTACTTCTTTGCCTTTTAATATTATCTTAAATTCTGTGTAACCCATAAAGATATTTTCATGCAAGTATATAATACATTTGGGAATGCTGCCTCCATGTTCAGATGCCTTCTCTCTTGTCACCCACCTCATATTAGGTTTCTCTGTTCTCCTGCACAGTTTGGTTCTATTTTCATGAAATATAAATACATGATTTCACCTATCTGCACAAAATCTAGTATCCACAAATGAGAAAAAGCATGTGGCAATGGCCATTATAGACTGACTAAATTTGCTTAATGTGATATGTCCAGTTGCATACACTTTCTTGCAAATGACATAACTGTTGGAAAGTTCTATTGTATATATACTAACATACCATTTCCATATCCACTTCTCTACTAATGGGCAACCCAGCTATTACAAAAAGTGCGCCTATAACACGGATGTGCCGGTACCTCTGGTAAGCTGGTTTAGAATCTTTCAGGTAAATGTCTAGGAGTGATTGTAGCTGGATCCTATGGTAGATGGCTTTTAGCTCTTCCAGGGACCTCCCCCGCTGCGTTCCAAAGTGGCTGAGTTCTTTCACATCTCCATCAGGACTGCACTGTACAAGGACTCCCTTTTGTCTGTACTCTGGTCATTATTCGTTGCTTGTTTTCTTAATGACTGCCATTCTTATGGGGCTGAGAGGAAATGTCACACCATTTCTCAGAGGACTAACAGTACTCCACATTTCCATGTTAACTGGCTGTTTATACTACACATTTGGAGAACTGTCTGTTAATTTCATTGGCTCATTTACTGATTGCATTTTGGTTTGTTATTCCGTTTTTAGTTATATATATATATATATATATATATATATATATATATATATATATACCTTACATTAATCTTCTTCCATATGTACAGTTAGCAGAGACTTTTTTGGTCCAGTCTGCGGGCTGTTTCTTTGCTTGATTTTCTTATTTGAGGCACAGAAGCTCTTTAACTTCACAGAATCCCATTTGTCAGTGGCTGGCAACATCCAGTAAGTGATCAGAGTCCCTTTCAGAAAGTTCTTGTTTATGCTTGCATCTTGTTTCCTACTTGGTTCTGTTAACCTTTTCAGAATTTTAGGACTTACATTAAAGTCTTTGACCCATTTGGAAATGGTATTTGACAGGGTGAGTGTTTGGGATCTAGTCTAATTATTCTACATGTGGATAGCCCATTTCCCCAACACAATTGACTACAGAGGCTGTCTTTTCTCCTATACATATTTTTGGTGTCGTTGTCAAAGCTCAGGTTACTACGAGTAGGTTTACATCTGGGTCCTCTGTAGCATTCCACTGATTCAGGTGTCTGTTCTTGTGTTGGTATCATGATATTTTTGTGACAATGGCTGTGTAGGATAATTTGTAAGGCACAGTAACACCTAAATCCTGGCTCTTTTTGCTCAGGATAGCTTTGGTTACCCTGAGATTTTTTTTAATACTTCCCCATGAATGTTGAGATTGTTGTTTGTTTGTTTGTTTTTTGTTTTTCGAGACAGGGTTTCTCTGGTTATCCTTGACTGACCTGTACTCACTTTGTAGACCAGGTTAGCCTTGAACTCACAGAGATCCACCTGCCTCTTGTGTATTTTTATGTCTTGGTAAAGAATGGTACTGGAATTTTGAGGAGGATTGAATTGAAGCTGCAGATTTCTCTTAGTAGTATATCTACTTCCCAATGTTAATTATTAGAATTCACCAGTTCCTTCAAATGTCTTTTTCAATTTCTTCTTCCAGTGTTCTAGGTCTTTTATTTTTTCATTTAGGTTTATTCTAAGTCATTTTTTTTTCGGAGAATGTGAATGAAATTATTTTCCTTATTTCATTCTCAGAACATTCTGTATTTGTACAGACAGCCATTGATTTTACTCTGTTAAGTTTGCATCCTGCTATTTTTCTTAAAGTATTTATCAGTTCTAACGGTGCTGTGGTGAAACCCATAAGGTCTCACATTTCACATCACATCAACTGCAAAAATAGGACACTTTGACTTCTTCCTTTCCCATTTGTATCCACTTTATTTCATTCTCTTGTTGCTCTAGTTAAGATTTCAAGCACCATATTGTGGAAGAGTGAAGAGTTAACACCTTTGTCTCGCTAAATTTTAGTGGAAATGACTTGAATTTCCCCCCATGAGCACACAGCTGGCTATGGGTTTTCATTATTGTTTTGCTACATTTTTCTAGTTTCTTCAGAGCTTGTGTCATGTAAAGATATGAGAATCTGTTAAAGGCCTCTTCTGAGTTTATTGAGATGACTATGTGATTTCTGTCCTTGAGTCCCTTTATGCAACGCAGTTATTTACTTTGTATGTTGAACCATCCCTGCATCTCTGGAATGGATCCAACTCGATCATGGTGAATGACAGTTTTGTTCTGTTCTTAAATTCATGCTCCATACACGTCTAAGTTTTATGCCTATATTCATCAGTCAGACTGAAGTATGATTTTCTTTAATGTGTGTGTGAGTGTGTGAATGTGTGAGTGAGTGAGTGTGTGCGTCCCCTTGTTTGTTTGGGATAGGGTATTACTAGGTGCATAAATGGAGCTGGAAGCATTCCTTTCCTTCCCACCTTCTGGGTTATTTGACAAGTATTGCTGTTATCTCTTCAGAGGTCTGGTAGGACTAAATAGCGAACCCACTTAGCCTGAGCCCTTGGAGTTGGAAGATTTTCTTAATTTTTAAATTACTGCGTCAGTCTCATTGCGTCTTATAAATCTGTTTAAGCTGTTTTCCTCATGTCAGTCTAACTCTGTCAGGTTCTATCAATCTAGAAATTCATCCATTTCTTTCAGATTCTCCAATTTAGTGAGATGTAAGTTTTTAAAGCATATCCTGATAGTTTTTCTGAATTTCCTTGATATCTTTTGTAATGCCTTAGTTAGGGTGTCTACTGCTGTGACAAAACAACATGACCTAAAAGCAAGTTGGAGACGAAAGGGTTTATTTGGTTTACACTTCAAAGTCTATCACAGAAGAAGTCAGGACAAGAACTCAAACAAGGCAGGAACCTGGAGGCAGGAGCTGGTGCAGAGGCATGGAATGTGCTCCTTACTGGCTTGCTCAGCCTACTTTAATTCAGAACCTAGAACCCAGGACCATCATCCCAGGGCTGGCACCAGCCTCCTGACATGTTGTCTCCCAAAAGAAGAAGGTGGATTCTATGTAGTCACCTGTGACAGTCCCTGTGTAGGAAAGCTGCAGGTGTATGACGGAAGTAAATCAGACCAGAATCAGGAGCCAGATTCAGAGACAGACAGTGGCCCACAAGGCCTACTTCACTCCTATTCATTCTTCTTTAAATCTACAGGGAAACAGGATTTGAATACTCTAGAGTGTACACTGAAGGGATGTGAGACGTTTCTAGTGTATCTTCTGGGGTATGAAATAAAGCTGGGTGTGGTTGAGGAGAGAAGATAGTTAGGACCTTGGGTTACATTTAAAAATTTTGTACTCATAGGATCTTGGACTCCTGGATCCACACCTATAAAATGAGTAGAAGGAACTAGAAAAACCTCCCGAGTCATCTCTCTGCTCTACGACCAGGGCACAGTTCAGCTAGGAACATGGGGGAGGATGTCTGGGTCTGACGGCCGGCCAGTTAGTTACAGTTCTGTGTGCTATGTATTTTAGAGGAAAAGACAAGTCCTATGTAGATCACGCTTTCAGATCACTGGAGTGTAAGAGCAAAGGGATGAAATCCCTTTGGGCAGTCTCCATAGAGCAGCAGGTCCTGCATGTAGCTTGAGGACTCTAAGACCTAGTAACATGGGCAACAGAGTTGGCAAGCTCAGCCTGAGGCCAATGAAGCAGAGGTTTTCCTTCCCACTTCTCTGTTGATAATCTCACATCCTCTGCTGTGTTTTCTTTTACATGCAGCCTGCAGCTCAGTAGGTCTTTACAGAAAGAAAATAGTACTTGAGGCAGGAGGGAGCCGAAGCCTCTAGAGAAAAGGGGTGAATAGCATTTTATTTTTTTAATATTTGAGCAAGCCTCCCTGCTTTCCTCCCTTCCCCACCTCCCTACTCCCTTCCTTCATTCCTCTCTTTTTTTCCTTGGTCCCTCCCTCCCTCCTTCCTTCTTTCCTTCCTTCCAAGGCAGAGGCAACTTTGGAAATATGCTCAAGAGTACCTGTAAATCAACTGACAGCACCAGGAGAAAAAATGACTCCAAAGTAATGTGGATCTTGTTCCTGGAGTCACCATCATTAGCCGAGAGCTTTCCAAGTAGTGTACAGAACTTTAGCAACTGCCTTACCCCATAGAGGGTGTTAAACAGACCCAGAGGGGGCAGCTTGTGAACCTGGCACATATCTGAAAAGCTTTAAACTTAATTCACATTTTCAATTATAGAACTTGTTTAGTTCTATAAAGGCTAAACCCTCTCATCTTGTAACAATGATAAAACAACTTGTGTTTTCTGTCTCCAACTGAAACTAAAAGAAAGGCTTGGGGGAGAAATCATGAGGAGGAGGAATTAGAAGGACGTAGAACAAAGAAGAAGGAAGAAGAGAAGGAGGAAAAGGAGGTGAAGGAAGGAGGAGGAGAAAGAGAAGAAGAGGAGGAGGGGGAGAAGGAGGAGGGGGAGGAGGAAGAGAAGAAGAGGAGAAGGAGAAGGAGGAGGGGGAGGAGGAAGAGGAAGAGAACTACTTCAGTTGAACAAGCATAGCTGATTATCAATCCACAGACCAGAAGTCCTTAAACTGAACCTGAAGAAAATGACTTTCCTAAGTGGCAATTCCCATGCTTTCCATCCCTGACTCTCCACTGTGCGGCATCAAGAGTCAAAGCAAACTCTACGTACTGAAGCCAACAGCTGTCCATGGGGTTCTGTATCCCAGCCTGTGCTACGCTTCACTTACAGGTGATCACAGACACAGGTAAGACACCTGTGTGCCACGGTGCTCTTCCTGGGCTAGCCTGAGTCGACCTGTTCCACAGCACCCACTCTGTATGGCGGCGGGGTGATGCCAGGCATGGGCTTGGCTCCAAGAATCCAGATCTGAGTGGTCTGTGCCACTCCCTGGGGTATAGGACAGGCCTTTGGTCTGCCAACGCATCTAATAACGCACCGCTAAAACGGACACATTAATAGTGATGCCATGAGGTACAGCTGGGAGGGCACAGAACAGGTTTGGTGGAGTGCTGTGGAGACTCAGAAAATGAAGTCTCGAAGGGTGGCAGCTGGATATGCTGAGACCTTTGGACCAAAAATCAAGGTGTCTTAGACCATCTCCCAATACTGTTTCTAGTTCTCCTTATGCCACCGAATTCAGTGAGGGGCTGTCCCTGAAACTCCCCTATCCACTTACAGCAAGATCCATCAAGAAGAAACATACTTGCCTTCTATTGTTTCCCTGATAATAAATCCACAAGGGGAGAACAAGCTCACAGCTCAGAAGAAATTGAAAGTCCGACATCATATCCAGTATGTAGGCAAGCTGTCTCGGGCAACAGCCTGGCCTCCTGGCCCATTCATCTCCTCTTTATTTACTCTCCGTATAAAAGGCATCCATATGACCCTCCCCACATGACTTTAATTATTTAATTCACACGGTGTGTGGTGGGGAGTTCTTTTCAGCCTTACAACGAGTAGGACATAAAAGTCTTTGGAAATGGCATTCATTCATTCATGTTTTCAACATGGGCCTATAAGTATGTCACTGGGGATAAAGGACTTAACAATGAAAAATGAAAAAATGAAATGAAAAAAATAACATTGCGTTTGTTAACAATATATACAAGCAAATCATCCTTCGGTGGAATTTAAAATTAATACTAGACATTTCAACCGTGCTTGCTAGGGTTTACTGTTACTGCTGCTAAGCCATTAGGTCTCAGTACCTCCTAACAAGAAGCTCTGAGCTGGAGGCTTGGTCTCAGCCATGGTGCACTGGGGATCTGGAGGGATCTTTAAGCAGAGGTTGCAGTGGGAGGTCTTTGGAATCTGGGACTCAAGTTCCTTCCTCTTTCTTTCATGCTGTCATGGTTTTCCCCACATGCCACTGCCATGACCACACCTTGCCACACCTCAAAAGCATAATCACAGCCTGAAAGCTGAACAACTGTGA
The DNA here is from genome assembly GCA_907164525.1 of Lophiomys imhausi. Taxonomy (NCBI): domain Eukaryota; kingdom Metazoa; phylum Chordata; class Mammalia; order Rodentia; family Muridae; genus Lophiomys; species Lophiomys imhausi. The sequence continues at coordinate 6,136,686 of CAJQZJ010032401.1, forward strand.
GCCCAAACAAACCTTTCATCTGGGTAAGCTCATTGTCTCAGCAATTTGTTACAGTATTGGAAAACTGACCAACACAACCAGCACCCAGGACACACACTGAGTGACCATTTCCTTTTCACTGTAAATTTGGTCATTTATTCCTTTGCACAAGCCCGTCCACAATTATGCTGGTCAGCACACACAGAAGGTAAGGAGACTAGAGGAGACCTGCCTGCAGCTACAAGACTAAGAGGGTGCAGACCAGAGATTTGTGCCCATCTGTTTGATCATGTGGACCATTCTTTCTGAGATCTTGATAAAGCCCCCTGACATGCTCTCCTCTCCATCTTCCCTAGCCAACATCACCCTCCTTGACTCCGGAGGGTTTCTCTGTTGCACATGAAGCCATGTTTACTTCCAACTAGCCAGTCAGAAGATTCATTCACCAAAGCAAAAGGAGAATGAAATCATACTTTATTACAATTTTTCTAATATTTTATTTCTTTTATATATGTAATGTGCACACAATGCAGGGTTCTGATGGTAACAGAAAATTCAAAGGTGCTCAGGGTATGTGGTAGGAATCAGATCTTCTTCCTGTACAGCCTATTGTTTTTTTTTTAAATAGAGATACAATCCATAGTATGGAAATACACGATTTTGTGAACTTAATTTGTTTTTGCTTCACAACACCGTGGAGATAAGTCTGTATGAGCACATATAAAGTTCACTTGATTTTTTATTAATATTGAAAGAGTTTTCTGCAATTTAATATATCCTATAAAACATTATATTTTATGTATCCATCATTTCTATTATTTCAAATTCTGTATGTCTTTAAATTATTTATATTTAATTTAAACTTAAAAAAATAAACATTATTAAAAAATCTTTTGCATACATAAAAACACTGCACACAAAAATCAACCAGGCACATATACAGTTAGAAATTGCATTAGAAATGGGAGCTCTGCAGTCTCACATTAAATTTTACACTTTCAGTATTGAATACATTTTTATGCATTTTCCTGGCTAATTATACGTTAATTTGACACAAGCATGAGTCAGCTGAAAGGCAGGAATCTGAATTGAGAAAATGTTTCCATAAGATCTGGCTCTAAGGCATTTTCTTAATTAGTGGTGGATAGGGGAGGGCCCAACACTTTGTGGGTGGTGCCATCCCTGGGCTGGTGGTCCTGGGTTCTATGAGGCTGAGCAAGACATGTGGAACAAGCCAGTAACCAGCACTCTGCCATGGCCTTTGCATCATCAGCTCCTGCCTCCAGGGTCCTGCCCTGCTTGAATTCCTGCCCTGACTTCCTTCAATGACTATGATGTGGACTGGTAAGCCAAAAACCCCTTTCCTCCCCAGCTTGATTTTTGGTCATGGTATTCCATCACAGCAATGGAAACTCCAAGTCAGGTACCTCTCCACTACTCAAACTAACAAAACTCCAGGACAGATTTAGAACTGGAAAAACAAACTAGCTTTATATCCTTTTATTTATAACTTGGGTCCATTACCCATATATCATTTTATTTTTAAAAAGATATGTTTTTAATTATGTGTATGTGTGTGAAGTATGGTCATGTGAGTACAGGCACCTGTGGAGGCCAGAAGCGGCTGCCAGAGCTTCAGGAGCTGGAGATAGAGGGTGTTGTCAGCCACCTAGTGTGGGTGCTGGGAACAGTATTTGGGTCCTCTGTGAGAGCTGTCTTAACCAATGAGCAGTCTCTCCCATCCCTCATGCACCATCTTTTTTTTTAAAGATTACAAGATAATACTTGGATAGAATATTAAAAGAACTACTGAGTCAAAGGACATAGCTCTCAACATGTTATTGAATAGCTAACTTTTTCTCCATAGGGGTTGTACCAATTTACACTCCCACCTACAATGCATGAGATCATCACGGAGTTTGACTTAATTTTTCTATTCTCATCAAAGTCAAGAAAGCATTTTATTTTTTGCCAATTTGTAAAATAATCACACTTCAAATCTCTCTTATTCTGATGACACTTTCATGATTGTCACGGCCGAGCGGCACTTCCTTCATCTGAGAACATGTTTACTCTCTCTGCCATCTCTTGTAGTAAGTAGGGAGGCAATCATGATTTGCATGCATGTAAGCTCCATCCCCCCAGCATCCTGTTTTCCGCCATTACAGTTCTATTTGATTTGTAAATAGTACTGATCACCTCAGCTTTTTCATTGTAGATCTCCTGGTTTTATTCTGTACTTAGAAAGTCTCTATTTAGAGAATTTATCTTTAGTGTATGTAAGAATTTAGATTCAATATTCTTGTTCCAGTTGGTTATGTACTTGATGAAACATGTCTTTATGCAAATAAAAAAACCACCCCTTGCACGACTGATGTGAAACACCAGCTTTATTATACGTTGTGTGGATATTATTATACACAGATCCGCCTCTGGACTTCCTGTCATTCCATCTGATAATCGGCTCAGTGTGCTGCAGGCATCTCTCCCGACTGTATTTGTGTGGTGTAATTTATTATCTAGTAGGGCTGGCTCCCTACAGTATTTGTCTTTTCCAGACTCTTCCTGCTGTTCTCTGGGAACTTAAAAGCACAGCTCTGCTCCCCATACCAACCAACACTAACCCTGTACCTTCCTGAAGCCAGCGCTTCCCACCCATGAGCACTGTGCCTCCCCACTGGCTCCCAGTCCTTTGTTCTTCCCACTTCTTCTGGAGAACCTCTATCATTCTACAGCATTTTTCTTCCATATGTGTTACTCTTAGGATTAGGAATACATTCCTTTCTGTCGCATGATGTCATCACAGAGATGATAATCACTGGCTACAATTTTGGCAAAAAATAATAATAATTTTTGTTTGGATTTTTGACTAAAGATCCAGTTCTTGAGAATTAGCACAGTATAGCCATCCCCTTTTAATTCCATCTAGGAAATATTGTCCTGCGAAAACACGCCACCATGAAAACATGCCTTTGTTTTTATGGATCTTTAGAAATTTCGTCCCATGTCAGCCCTACCTTCGCTTCTGGCTTTACTGATGTCACAATGCATTTCAAGCTAAGCCCACAGCACTTACCTCCTAAGTTCATACCAGCTTGAAGACATTTCTGGAGTCTGCAGGCAGGACAGTTCTTTCGCCGGATTTTATCTATGATGCAGTCATTTCTTCCAGCACATAAATAGTTGTGTTGCCCTGATTTAACAATAATGAAACAAATTGTTAAAACAACAATACCAGAGTAGAATAAAATATTAACAAGTATAATCAGAATAGGGCTCTTTCCCCTTTCCTACTTTTTTAAAAATAATTTATTTTTTATTTCTTCAAGTTACATCTCAATCACAATCCCCTCCCTACTCCCCCCTCCAGTCCCACCCTTCCACCCTCCTCCCCCCCACCATCCTCTTCCCTTCTTTTTTTTTTTTTTCAGTTTAAGGTATTTCTTTTTTCCCCCCAACAGCTCTCCCTTTCAGTCCAAAAAATGGTTCTTTTTCTTATAACTATAAATACAATACAAAACAACAGAAATAAATAGGCCACAATTATAAGAGTTATATGGCTTAGCATTCATTCCCAATGTCCAGTCCAGTCCATATGTATTTGGCCTCTGACTTTAACATTCTACTATCTAACCATCTCCATGAGTTTAAAGTTCTATATCTAACTCAGCTTTCATACTAACTTGCCTCATAATTTTAAAAATATCTTCTTAGATCCAGAACACCCTCTTGATTCCTAAACAACTCAAAATTTAACTATGAGACTCTAGCTATCTATTCTTCAACCACCTCAGAGACCTGAGAGGGATAAATATATCTGATTATATAGGAAGTGCAGGGCCTGCAGCTTCCAAAACTAAGAAATGACATACCAGTGACTGCCTGGACAGACAGCCTAGCTCTGCCAAGACAGGGTAGGTAAGTCCTTCATAATTCCTGCTCTACAATCAATGTCTGTCAGAGAAATGGGGCCAAATGGCTGAAGATTGACGCTGTAATGTATGGAGAGAATGGGAACTGCCCCTTTCCTACTTTGACCTTTCTTCTTCAACACGGTAGAGGCAAACAGGTTTTATGGATAATATGGGCAAGAGATTGGCAACTTAACACCGGTAAGACTGTAGCTTACTTGTGACGACACTACATTTATGTCAAACAGATCTTTATATAGGAAGAGGAGCCACCTTATCCCACTATTTGATTTTGCTAATAGCTGCATGGGGTGTGCGTTTCTTTCAAACATTATAACCACACCAATCCAGGCAAAGGCCAGATTGCAACTTTAAGTCGCAAAATCTGCTCACCACCGACCGACACATAATTTTACCACAAAGACTTTCAAATTTGGAAAGGTTGGTCTTTTATTCTGTGAATCTGCCTTGCAGTAAATACAAATCAAACATGGACACAGCACAGCCTCATAGAATCTTACCTACTGAGAGAATATGGAATAGTAGACTTGCTCTATCATGTATCTCTTTTTTAAAAAAATATTACTGAATATGCCAGATACTTCGTGAAGCAATGAGAATGCTACAAGGAGCCAGGATGATGACAGTCTCCACTTGTGTTAACTCTCTTTTGGTCAAGGGGAGAAGAGGCAACAGGCAGATTTGCCAGATATAACGAATGCCATTGAGACAGTATATACTGGGGATGAAAGGGAACACATTCTCTTGGTGGATAGAGTATACCAGAAAGCCCTCACAGCAAGGGAATTCTTTTTTTTTTTAAATAATTTATTTTTTATTTCTTCAAGTTACATCTCAATCACAATCCCCTCCCTACTCCCCCCTCCAGTCCCATCCACACTCCTCCCCCTCAACCTCCCAATCCTCTTCGCAAGGGGATTCTTAAATAAAAATGTAAAGATCCTTCAATGTACCTGTGGAGATACCCTGTCAGAGGGAGAAACAATCAATGTAGAAAATGGGTATTGGTACTAAGTTGGTTTCAGGAAGAGTACGGGCACAAGAGTGATTGAGTGGGAGCAAAGGGACATGAAGGTGCAGGGCTAACACGAGTCAGTATGGAGGGCCTTAGAGGCCACATTAGGGCTTTGGAACCACTAGACTTGAGAGCTTGAAGCAGGACTGCTCTAGTTGCTGTATGGAAAACTGACTACAGTGGATTAGTGACAAAGGCTAGAGACCTATGCTGATCAATAGGATTTGCAATTACTGCCTTTAAGGGAGAGGTATAAAGTGGCTTAGGTTGGTGTGATGGGATGAAAGGCCGGATTCTAGAGGAATTCTGAAGATAGATCTGCTAAGAGTTTTGGTGAGTTGAAGACTTATTATCCTAGGCTATCCAGCTAGAACAATGAACTGCCTTTAATTACAATGGGAAGATGGTAGGGGCTTGGTGGTTTGTGGGGAAATACCCGAGCTTGGCCTTGGGCACAGTAAGTCAGATGCTCCCAAGAAAAGGTGTTGGCAGTCACGCATCCAGGCATGGTGTGAGGAAGGGGTCTGGGCTGGACATGCCTTCAGCTCAGGCTGCTATTGTAAGTCATGAGACAGGGTGAGATCATGTGGTGTGTGAGCACAGACTACACAGAGGAGGTCTGAGGATACATGAACACAAGTGAATACCAGACTGTCTCACTGATCACTGTAACACAGTGAAGAGGCTAGGGTGGGCTCCTTTCTTCAGTCCACTGCTATCATGTCCCCTTCATTGATAATTTCTAATGATAATAACTATCCAAAAAAATAATCCATATCCCTTAATACAATATATCACTTAAAACAATTTAACTTGGAGTGCCACCTCTGTAACAGTCTAGTAAATCTTAACAACAACAATAAATTAATAGTAATAGAACAGGGACATCTAACAAATGAAGAAATTAAATCCTATCATCATAATAACCTAAGAGCCTTTTAAAAAAATTCAGGCCATTCACACCTATTTTTTCAAGCCATACAAACCATTTTCAAACCATTCAAAGTCCACACTTAAGGCAGTAACAAATGATTAATATAACAGAGAGGTTTCTTTTAAAATAAAACCCCCAAACCTCTAATACTATCTTACTGAAGCCTCAGGACAAGCATATTGCAAAGGGCAGGCAATGGTTACTACTGTTGTTCTCCAAAAGAAACTCAATCTGAATTGGTAAAGTGATGAAACATAGAATCAGAAGCACAATTCAGGAAGCCTGGTGGCACCGATCTTCCTTGAGGCCAGAGGGCTCTCTAAAGAGCAGTTGGCAATATAATTTGCTGGTGGTCTAATAGCATGTGGAAAGTTCTCTTTGAAAATAATAAACAATGGATCATTCTTTGAGTCAAGCACACTCATTCTTCTAGGCAGAATTTCCATTGGCAACTGCAATATGTGCCTTTCACATCGTGTGAGACTGAATGAATGCCCAGCCACAGGTTTCATGTGTAACTCACAATGAATTGATTCAACTTTACAATTTAAAGAAATAATAAAATATGTGCAAAGGCCACAAGACTTGCATAAGGCATTGGTATCATGGGGTATAAATTTCTTTTCATTTCTATAGATTGATAATAAATGCAACCAAATCTTATGGGCACATAAGAGTGAGCAAGAAATGGTCCCCACCTTACATGCACATGGAAGATTTTCTCTGTTCTTTTTAGAATGGGTGGTTTTCAAGGGCTGGGATGAATTTGTGATCAATATCCTTTAAAAACACAGGCCACTATAACAACTGCAGAATGCTTTCTTTCCTACGCTATGTTCCATCTACCACAGATAGGACAAGAGAATTTCAGGAGACTACTGCAGACATATTATAAGAGGCTTAAGACAATTCTCTTATATACTTTTTAGTTGTACAAACATTAAAGATCTGTAAAATCTAATTACAATTAAAAATGTGTATGGGTTTTGCTGGCGTGTCTCTCTATGCACCTCATATATACTTGGCACCTGGGGAGGCTAGAAGAGGGCACGAAACCTTCTGCCATTGAAATTACAATTGTTTGTGGGTGTTAGGAATTGATCCTGGGTCCTTTGGAGGAGCAGCTAGCACTCTAAACCACCAAAGTCACATCTTAGGCTATGGAGGATTAGGCTATGCAAGATAAATAATTTTCTAGAGAAGTACTAACACACGGAGACAGAATCCTGACCAGCAGCAGTGGCCAGGAACGACAGTTAGGAGACTCAGCCTGCATTCAGATGTTGCTGTACATTTCTGCATACAGAATGTCAGGTCCAGAGTCAGCTTCAGAAAGATTAATCTTAAGGTTATGTCATAGGAAATAGGGGCCTCTGTTACAGGGCCCCATAAAAGTTCAGAGACGCCTATATGAAAATTAGTGGCTGTATGCTAGTCAGCATGTTGAGATACATGAATACTTTTGGCTTAAAAAGAAAGCCAAATGGAATGTATTTTATGCCTTATAATTTTCATAACGTGGCCTAATTATTCTTGTTGTTTTGTATTGTATTTGTTATAAGAGAAAGAGCTTTTGCTAGACTGAAAGGGGGAGCTGTTGGGGGGGGGAAGATGTACCTTAAACTTTAAAAAAGGAAGCAGATAGGGGTGTGTGAGGGGGAAGAGGGTGGGGAGGTGGGACCAGAGGGGGGAGTAGGGAGGGGATTGAGATGTATCTTGAAGAAATAAAAAAATTAAAAAAGACAGTCAAATGAATATAAACTTGATTTCTCATTGAGTTATATATCTATCAATTGTGAAGTCATTTCTACATATAAGCAATGACATAAAAGTTTATATTAGACACGTCTTCTGTATATACTTATTAACTTTCCAACACAGGGGTGGGTGAAAATTTTAAAGGTGCCTAGGAGTGACCAAATTCAGGGAGACATTGGGGGAAAATTGACTATTAAAAAAAGAACCTTCTTTGATGCTCATCTTCTACTTAGAGTAGAATAGGGGGTGCTGTCAGGAGCTGACATGTCTCAATATCAAAAAAATCTAAAGTTAAGAAAACATCTTTGAATGCCATATTCTACAGATCTCTTGAGGTTTTTGAAGACCACCTATCTATCTCCATATATTTGGATAAGCAAATGTTGCTTGTCTCTTAGCAACTTGATTTCTGATTAACTTAGAAAACATCTGTGATAGACTACCCTAGTACCTAACAAAATGACATGCTTGAATGACTATTAGTTTGAATCTCTTAATTATCCTAAACTGTTTATGACAGTTGCTAATAAAAGGACAAAACTTCACATTTCATTTTTAAGAGTTACCTAGGTCCAATATTTTAAAAAGAGTTAACCTTAATTTTGCATCAATATAAAAAGATCAATGTTAATGTAGCCAAATATAATCTTACTTTGTATAAATATACAAAGATCAATACCAATTTAGCCAAATATAATCTTAATTTTTTATCAATATACAAAGATATAAGAGCATATTCAATAATCTGTCTGTTTTTATCATTCCCATATTATGTCTATATCCCAATTTTTCTCAAGTCTGACATTTTGAGACATGTCAGCTCCTGACAGCACCCCCTATTCTACTCCAAGTAGATGATGAACATCCAAGAATCTCCAACTGGAGATGGTTGCATTAGTGGCAAGCTTGTCACTGAGCAAGAAAAATCTCTTGCTTCAACTGTAGACAGAATGCTGTCAGAAAATGACAAAACTTGGAAGCAGGTAAGTCGACAGCCTAGCTCTGCCAAGACAGGGTAGGCAAGTCCTTCATAATTCCTGCTTTACAATCAATGTCTGTCAGAGAAACGGGGCCAAAGGGCTGAAGATAGATGCTCTAATGTATGGAGAGAAATTGGAAATTGTTCAGGTAGCCAGTTTCCTGTCATTTCTTCGTTTTGGAAGCTGCTGACCTTGTACTTACTGAATAATTAGACATATTTATCCTTCTCAGGTCTCTGATGTGGTTGAAGACTAGATAGTTATAGTCTCATAGCTAAATTTTGAGTTATTTAGGAATTAAGAGGGTGTTCTGGATCTAAGAAGATGTTTTTAAGTTGGTGATGCAAGTTAGGATGGAAGCTGAGTTGGATATAGACCTTTAAACTCATGGAGATGGATGCATAGTAGAATGTTAAAGTCAAGTGCCAAATACGTATGGACTGAACACTGGGAATGTATGCTAAGTCTTATAATTTTCATAATTGTGGCCTAATTATTCATGTTGTTTTGTATTGTATTTGTTGTTATAAGAGAAAGAGCCATTTGTTGGACTGAAAGGAGGAGCTGTTGGGGGGAAAAGATATACCTTAAACTTTAAAAAAAAAGGAAGTGGATGGGGGGAGTGTGAGGGGAAGAGGGTGGGAGGGTGGGACCAGAGGGGGGAGCAGGGAGGGGATTGTGATTGAGATGTAACTTGAAATTAAAAACAAAACAACAACAACAAAAAGAGAATCTTCCCTAGGCAAGGTTTTGTGGTTGACCAGATTTTTCCCTGAGAACCTTTAGATCCATGTAGTATAAGACATCTAGAAATAAACCAAGAAAAAAAAAAGCCTCAATCCTGCAAGAGCAGGGAAAAAAAGGACTGGAAAGGAAGGTATATAAGACATGAATAGGAGACTCCAGCAATGATCAGAAGACATAGAAGCATGCTGGGTGAAGTGAGCTTTAGGACTGAGATAGATGAGCAGGTATTTCAGAAGTTGCCCACCTGAGGGGAACAGTGTTTGAATCATGCAACATTAAGGAGACACAAGCACTTCTGACTTTCCTTTGAAATCACAAAGGTTCATGCCCTACAAGGAAATACTGTACCCCACAACTGAGGCAAAGTAGATTCCACCAAAGCAAGAAGCAAATAAAAAGAGGCTGTAAAAGCTCAACGTGGTCTGCCAGGATTTAATTCACAGCTATTAGAGTTCATCATCTGTCAGAGAAATAGAACAAACCCTAGGGTCTTCAGAATAACCAGACTACAATAACAATTAGGAACATACAAATAGAAAAATAGGAGCCAAGGTCTATAGAAACAATAAATCAGTAGAAAGAGCTTTATAAATAACATAAATGCTGGATTTCAAAAACAAAAAAAGAATAAAGTTTAAGAGACAGTAGAGGCATAAAGGAGAATACTGAAAAAAATTAATTCAAAGAAATACAAAAGGAAAAAATATGTAAACAGTTAACATAGGAAGCAAAAAGAATCAAAAATATAAACCCAAACATAAATTTCATTAAATGTAAATGGTCTAAATGTTTGAAAGTCAAAGATGGTGGACTAGTTTAAAATCAAGATGAAGTATGTGCTAAAGTGTATTTTAAACATAAAATCACAGAGAGATTAGATATTAAAGGGTGGAAAAATCAATATACAAGGCAAACAGTAAGTGTGAGAAAGCTGATGTGACTACATTAAAATCAGATGAAGAAGACTTTAAAACTCTGAAAGAGTACTGCTTGAGATAAAGAATATCTTATACTGATCAAACTGGAATTATAACAACCAAAAATACATAGACACATAACAGAGCATATATTATATGAATACACACACACATTTTTTCAGTCAAATAAAAACTGAAAGCAAAAAGATATACTCATAACTGGAAATATAAAAACTATCATCAGCCAGGAAAGCAGCTACTGTCCAGATAGTCGGGGGGTACACAGGATTTGAACACTACTATCCCCATTTGGGTGACTTGACTGCACAATATAGATATTTTGTTTTTAGCACATGTAGATAGATGTAGTTGAATTGTGAGTCTGAGACTGAATCTGAAGTAGAATTGTGAAAGGACTGAAGTTATGCAGATAATATAAAGTCATCTATAAACAAAACACACGCAAAAAATAAGAGGCCACTGCCACTGAAAATAAGGCAACATATTTATAAGCAATTTATATGTCAAAGAAGAAATCATATGATAAACAATAGACTATTTTAAATTCACTAACAATGGAATCAACATAAACTTGGGGGATACTACTAAAGCAGCACTCAGTGAAAATAATTTTAGGTTTATATGCTTGTATTAGAAAAGTATAAAATTAAAGATCTAAGTGTCTACCTTTAGAAACTCAAAGAGAAGAGAAACTATACCCCAAATAAATAATTCACGAGATAATAAAGAACAAAAAAGAGACAAGAAACCTACAGATATCCAAACCAATTGCTTCTCTATAAAGAGAAACATGTTAGGCCATTGCAGGGAGCTGGAAATAGGTTCATTACCTCTCACTCCAGACACCATAGATCACCTCAGATTAGATTCGGTCTCAGGAAATCTAGCTCAACCATTGCTCAGGTCTAGTGCAGTGACCACGTGAAACCACAAGGGGGCGGAAAACCGGCAGTAAAGAGGAGGAATCACATGGGGTGGGTGGTGGGTCTCCTCAGTGATGTGGAAGGGAAGGCATGAAACCCTAGCTCTGGAGCAGAAGTTCGAGTGGAAGCAGTAAACATTTCATCTTACTGATTTTATTTTCTTGCCAAATTAATTTTAATAAAATCAAGGGGTATTTACACAGTGAGGTTTTTTTTTTTGTTGTTGTTTTTAACTATTACTAAGAGTAACCAGTAGGTAAAATCCACTTTTTTTAAGGAGATCTAAAGATCAGTGGGTTATTTCCATAAACAATGTAACCCATGATTTCCAACTAAGTTTAAAATCCTACCACCTATTCCATCAGTATCAAAATACTAATACACGTGCATACTCAAGAATATAATTACAAGACAAACAATTTACAAGTTTATAGGGGAATGCAAATGTCCTATAGTTTTCTAGTAGATTCTAATTAGCTCTCATAAAAATGAGGAAATTTTGTTTAGCTATCCGAATTGGTTTGGCCCTCGTAGACTTATACATTTGAATGCTTGGCCCACAGGGAATGGCAGTGTTTAGGAGGTGTGGCCTTGTTGGAGTAGCTGTGGCTTTGCTGGAGAAAGTGTGTCACTGTGTACGTGGGCTTTGAGGTTTCCTATGCTCAGACTCTGCCCAGTGCAGAAGAGAGCTCTCCTGTCTGCGTTCAGATCAAGATGCAGAACCCTCTGCTCCTTCTCCAGAAACATATCTGCCCGGATGGTGCCATGCTTCCTGCCATGATGATAACAGACTAAACCTCTGAACTGTAAGCCAGTCCCCATTAAATGTTGCCCATTGTAAGAGTTGCTGTGGTCATGGTGTCACTTCACAACAATGGAAACCCTAACTAACACAGAAAGTATAGAAGATATTTCAAAAAACACATATATTTCCACAAGATGGAGGGGAAATCACTTTATATATCTATATATACATATCACATATATGTATGTATATATACATATATGTATACACATATATATGTATATATGTAAATGCGTATATACATATATGTATATATATGTGTGTGTATATACATACATATATATATATATGATTTGACTACTCCAAAATGTTCCCTTATAAACTTCTGTACAAAATTTATAGTATAGTACTCTGTTAAACACTATGTGAAAATGGTCCATATGATAATGAAGAAAGTAGAGATATTCAAACAGCATACTGCCTGGAGCACTGACACTGCTTAGATGTTGGGAGAATTAATCAATGTAAAAATAGTGCATTAGGTTAGTATGTGCACACAGCACATGTGTAAATGAAAATTTCATTAAACTATATTTAATAATACCTAATAAACCTATAAACTATAACCTATAAACACCTATACCTAAAAACACCTAAACGACCCTACCGTAACCCTTTTGAAAAGCTATTAAGGCTGTGGGTCTTTCTGGGCAACTTGGTTTGTAGTCTATCTGCAGGTACACCTCAAATAGTAATCAGCAGTCTCACTCTGGCACAGTTACAGCAGTAATTTCAGCTTAGGTTTGAGGCTTTCTCCTCTGGGGTGCCTCTGCTACCCGTAGGCTCACGTGGTAAGTTTACCTCAGCAGTTCAGTTTGGGGCCCACTTAAGTCAGCCAAGACTGTCCACTCCACGGACACCTCAGGCCCCGGTTTGGCTAGCTGAACCCCTCACCCCTCAGGGCCGCGGGTCCGCCTCCTGCCTCAGGCTAGTGCTGTCCTTTGAGGCATCTGGCTCTTCTCAGTGTCCAGCGGGTTCTCCTTGCCTCAGGGCTGGCTATCTTTGCAGGGCCCCGGGTCTCCTCACTGTGTGTTCACTGCGGCTTCAGAGTGTGTATGCATCTCACGCCTCGGATGTTCAGCCCGCTTCAGTTGCTCTGCTCCTGCCACTGTGGTGGCAGCCTGCGCTTTTACTGTCATTTCCTCCATCTCTTCAGCCTCGCGCCTCACACCTCACTCATTTGCCAGCGAGCCTTAGACCACTCTGTTTCCACGGCCTTCCATCTTTGTGCCTCTCTCTCAGCCTCTGCCCTTCCCACCTTCTTGGCTGGTCTCAGCTTACACGCTGAAGCTCAGGGCTTGTGCTATATTAGTGTGGCCTCAGGGCTGGCAAATGGCATACATTGCTTCGCACCTTGTCTTCTCTGGAGTGGGCTTGGGGGGCTCCATTCTCAGGCTTAAATAGGGCATGGTTCTCACGGTCTTTCTTGGTAACTCATGGTTCAAGGGCTCTCTCGGGGTAACTGGCGGCCCGTGGCCATGCCCCTCAACAAAGTTCTGCTATTTGTCTATCAGAGACATGGCTTCAACAGGACCCCGTCCATTTCGTCTCTGCTCAACATCTTTTGAAGAGAGGCAATGTCCAAAAGCCCTTTCTCTCAGTTTCTCAGGCATTACTAATTCACCACACACAGGTAACTTACAAGTTAATAAAGTATGCAGTGTAGAGAGACCCAAAGACAGAGACCATAGTGAAGAATGTTCACCCAAGAGTCCTAAGTAACTGGCTTACAAATGATCCACAGAAACAAATATGTTTTCATTTACTTTCCAATGTTCTACTGAACTCTCCTCCACACTATAACCATTAATGAAATGAGCTCTAAGGATGTATGGAGGTTCATTGTAGCCTTTGGGGGGTAAAGACAAAAGGATTCAAGGACAGTCTCCTCTGCATACCAAGCTTGAGGTCAGCCTAGGCAATATGAAATTCTGCCTAAGAAAGGAAAGAAGGAAGGAATAAGGGAGGGAGGAAGGGAAGAAGGAAAGAAAGAAAGGAAGGAAGGAAAAAGGAAGGAAGGAGGAAGGAAGGAAGAATGAAGAAGACAGAAGGAAGGAAGAAGGAAGAAAGGAAGGGAGGAGGGAGGAAGGAAGAAAGAAGGAAGAAGAAAGGAAGGAGAAAGAAAAGTAGGAAAGAAAGAAGGAATGCACAAAGAAGGAAGGAAGGAGATGAGTTCTGAGGATTTTCAGAAGTGAGCAAGGCAGGAGCAGCTTTCTGAGGCTGAATGGTAAGTGAGGCCACTGATTTGGTGCACTGGACCCTAACTTCTTGGCCCCACAGAGGTTACACAATTCTCCAGTGACATTGGGCAGTCTGTGTTGCCTGCAGTAGTGGTAGTGTCTGGGAGGAAAGGCAGTCAGTCTAGGTTCCAGATTCTTCCAAGATGAGGGTCAATGTGTATGGAACAGCAAGATGCTGAGGTCCGCAAACATGGACAACACAAATTCAAAGACAGACCAGAAAACCAGAACTTGAGTGTTCAGAGAAGAATCCAAAGCAAATCAACAAAATTGAGTTAAAAACAACAAACAAACAAAAACAATAGCAACAACAAAAAACCCATAAATACAAGCTATTATTTTTTTCTGTAATGTTTCAAAATATAAAATTGCTTTTAACTGTAGTATAATTTAAGAAGTGCTTAAAAAGTAAATATTGTTTCAAGAATTACAGAAAGCAACAAAAGTTATCTTTGGCTTTTTTTCTTTGATCAATTAAAAAAAAATCAAGAACCAACTTTGTGCTATTCTTGACTTGGTGCCAAATGAAAAAAGACAGATTGAGGGATATGAGGGTCTTACACACTCAATAACACAGGAACAGAGAAGGCAGAAGATGGAAGGCAGTCAAAAGGAGAACAGGAAGGAAACTGGCTTTCTCATAGGTTGATTCAGCCACAGGGGAAAGAAAACCCTCAGTTGGAATGCTTTATGTTAAGGAATTGTGGTCTCCTAAACTATAGAATGGAAACATCAATACCAAATTGGTAAATGGCAATAGGGGTTCAAATAAAAATGCATTAGCAATCGTGCCCCTAGAGGCATTGCACGTGTGGCTTCTGTGTCACATGTGCATCAGCAGGGGAGAGTATCCTAACATTCCCTGAAAAAAGTGAGCCTGAGACAACCACCAGTCTGTCGCTCAGGCCTGGACAGGTTCCCAGAGAGAGGAGCAGGGCAGAGTTTAGAAGAACCCTGCCTGGGACTGAGGGCTCTGGGTGGGAGTGACTCACAGACAGATGATCCTTGCATGGAGCCACTTGGGTGGGCAGGCCTGGACAAGGAGCTATCCTGAAATTACCACCAGTCCGGCACTGTGCAGGCCTGGGGTGGGGGTCAGACAATGGCCAAGATGACCCCTATCTGGTGCCATAATGTACAGGTGGGGCATAGCACCCCTGAGATGACCCCAGACACTCAGAGACCCTGGTGCCACTAAGAGGAGCAAGTAAGCAGTGCAGAAATGGAAAGAGAAACAGAACAATGTGGGCACAATGAAGAGAGGCAGAACTGGATTCTTGAGGGTAGTGAGGAACAGCCTGAAGTGAGCTATTGGTGATGCCACCTGGGACTATGGTGGGGTTCTGGCCTATGCTGCCATCAGAACACCACATCTGGGTCCAGGCCCCTTCAGCAGCAGAGGTCTGTTACCACCAAAGGCCAGGTGGACATCCCTGGTCTGGGCTGCTGCCTGGGGCATAATGATGTCTGAGGGCTGTGCAGAACTGATCCCACCCATCACCACGGCATCAAAGAAGAGCTGGCCCTAAGGGCATGAGAGCAGGAGAGCTGACCCACCCCTAGTCAGTTGTAATACTCGGGAGAGTGCCTCCCTCCCCAACATTGAGGGGGTTGAGGGTGAGCTGGAGGATATGAGTGTGGGAGAGCTAGCCCTACCACTCTTCTCCTGTTGGGTGGTATGGATGAGGGAAAGGTCCCCTTGTCCCCCTTCCCCCTCATCTGCAAGCAGGAGAGCCCGCCCTGGGGAGAGCCGGCCCTGTACTTCACCTGGGCAACACAGTAGAGCTGACCCTGGTGGCAGGGGTGCAGGTGAGGGAGAGGCAGCCATGCCTCTTGTCTGCTGTGTGGTGGTCTCAGTGAGAGAGAGAGAGAAAGAGAGTCTCTTTCCCTCCCTTTTGACCTTGCCACCACCAGCAGCAGGCAAGAGAGCTGGTCCCAACAGGGTCATGAGAGCAGGAGAGCTGGCCCTGCTCCTCACCTGTTGCAGCACTCGGGAGAGTGGGCCCTGCACCTTGTCTGGACACCACAGCTGGTAAGAGGCACCCTGAAGGTATGAGAGCTGGAGAGTTGGTATACTCATATACCAGCTCATATACCTCGCAGGCCCAGACCTCAGGCTTTGAATTAACCCACCTCAACACCTAACCCGTTGATGAACTGGTGGAGTATATGAAGGGCAGGTCCTACAGACCCAAAACTTCAGGATCTCTATGACACAGGGCAACAACAGGATATCTGAGAGGAGTCCCAGTGAGGTTCCAGTATTAATAGTGTAGCAGAAGCCAGAGGCATCGAATCAGACCAATGATTCATTGAAAGAACATTTGCAAGTAAAGATGTGTGGACAAAAATGCATACTGTGGGCCACACTGTGACACACTACAGTTTCCATGATGAGATTTTTTCCTCTCTCTCTGTTTATGGGGAGGTTGCAAGGATGGAGGGTGGGTATGAGAGGAGGGGGAAATGAGTGAGATTGGGGTGCATAATGTGAAATTCACAAAGAACCAATAAAAAGTTTTTTAAAAATCCATCAATAAGAAGTGCAAAAATAGCCGGGTGGTGGTGGCGCACACCTTTAATCCCAGCACTTGGGAGGCAGAGGCAGGCGGATCTTTGTGAGTTCGAGGCCAGCCTGGTCTACAAAGTGAGTCCAGGACAGCCAAGGATACACAGAGAAACCCTGTCTCGAAAAACCAAAAAAAAAAAAAAAAAGTGCAAAAATAAAAATAAAAAAATTAATTAATTTAAATAGTGGTAGTGGTATTGGCATTCATTCATCATTGGTTTGATTAGTTCATCTTCCCCCCTTTTTAAAGGTGAAGTGAGAAAACTCAAATAACAGTCAGCTCTTAATTAAATATAAGTTGAGTAGAACAATCCCTGCAGGGACAGGATATCTCACAGAGAAGTCTGACCTTAAAGTGGAAAGGTCCCACTTGAGACAAATACCACTCATTTCTGATCCCATTGTTAAGTTTTAGCTTCTTTGAAAAGCCAACAAGGGAGCAAGTATGTTAAACAATGTCCCTAAAGTAAACAGAAGACAAAAGCTAAACTCTCCCATGTGTCCACAGTTCAGCTAAGAATGAAAGGTTAGGGCCGGAGATCAGGAAGGTGCTGGAAAGTAACAACTTTCTTGTGTTGTTGCTCTAGATATCAATTGTCTGTTTTCTAGTTTTACTCAATGCTTTTCAAAGTAAGAGGGTGTTTACAGTCAAGCTACTGAATTCCTTGAGACCAAGCAATTCAGTGGGGCAAAGATGAGGACAGAAAATACTCATGAGCAGCTGCAGGAGCATAGTCCTTGGAGAGAAGAGGTTCAGGAATTTAAAACACATGTCCAGCCATGATTCAACACCAGTTAACGAATGTGTGTGTGTGTATGTGTGTACACACGTGCATACACGCGCACTAGGGATCTAATCCAGGGGCCTCGTGTCATCTAGTCAAGTATCCTATCAGTGAGCTATAACCCTGCCCAAAGACTTCAAGGCAGGGTTGAAGGAGTCAAAATGCAGCCCATGCATCACCTCCAAGGCTTCACATTTTAGATGATCAGAGAGTTTGGAGAAGTTGGAAGAAATACATTATACAGTATTGATAAGAGTTACTTTAAAGAGATGGCTATATGAGGGGGAAAATTAGGAATGGGGTAGGGTGCAAGTGTGAACAGTAAAGCAGAATGTATGCTATATAGGTAAATTTTATAATGGAATTTATTATATATATGTTAATCACAAAAAGAAAGGGAAATCTCTGAGTCAAGTCCTAGAGAATGTTTAGGATTTGAAACAAAGAGAACAAGTGTCTAGCAACTCAAACAAAGGATTTGCTCAAAGAGAGGCAGGGGAGGCAGCTGAGGGTGATTAGGGCCTTCCAAAGTCCTGAGGACAAAGCTCTTTCTGCTATAGGACCTGGATGGCCCCCCAAGGCCCATCTGTGGAGGGCTTGGTCCCTAGCTCATACTATTCATTCCTGTCACTGAGGAGTGAATTTGAAGTGGGATAATGGAACCCCAGTGTCTTTCTCCCCCTCCCACCCTCTCTTTTCCTCCCCCCATCTTGCTCCCTGCCCTTACCTTCATATCCTCATGAAGTAAAAGGGTTCCTCCAGTATACTTTCCACACCATACTCCTTTGCCACAGGCCCAAAACAAACTATAGGTTGAAATCTCTCAAAACATGAGTCCAAAATAAACCTTTCCTCTTTTATACTAATTTATCTTGGGTATTTTGTCACAGTAGTGGATCAGTGGAAAGTATGGAAAACATTCTCTCCTGGATCTCAGACACTTAACTCTTTACTCAGTGTCTCCAAAATTAACTCCACTCTGCTCACAAACCAATGTAACGCCCCTATCTGGAAGGAAACCCTCCTTAAACTTCTGGACCGCTCTTTATAGTTCTTCTTTACAGTTTTAAAGCTACAAGTAGTTATATGGGGACTCTTAGCATCATCTTTGCTTTTTTGTTTCCTTCCTCTGTACCATTTTCTATCTTTGGTTGGTAAAAATGCCCCACGATTCTTTCCCCTGAGATTTTCTCAGGCCCTGTCATCTCTAACAGTTTTTCTCCCTTAGTTCAGGTTCTCTTGGGATAACTTGTAAGTTAAAAGGTGTGAAGCTTTGATTTATAAAGTGACTTCAGAGAAGTTATTTTGTGTCCCTATTTCCTGATTTGCTACATGAACAACAGAAGGACCACCTGATGACTTATCCTGAGGTCAGAATGTCGCAGAGGTCACTTGACCTAGGGGTGATACACAGAAGGGTTTAATAAATGGTCATCACAGTTATTGTTGCTGTCATAATTCCAGCCATTATCTTTTTTAAACTACTATTATTTTAAATTTATTTTTATAAATTTTTCATATACTACATTTTGTTTATATTCTTTCCCTTCTTCCAACTATTCCAGATACTTCACCTGTATCCATTCAACTTCATGTTTTTTTTCTCTCTCATAAAAAAGAAATTTAAGAAAGGGGGAAAAACCCCACCAAACTAAACCCCCCAAAGCACACAAAAACAGAGACTATTTTATGTTTGGCAACTACTCCAGCATATGGGGCCCGCCCTGGAGCATGGTAGACAGACCGGGAGTTACCCCATTGGAGAAAACTGATGGTCCCTTTTCCAACAGATGCCATTTGCAAATAGCTTCTTGGTTAGGAGTGGAACTTTGTGTCCCCTTCCCCTTCTCTGTACTGGGATTTTGTCTGACTTGAACTTGTGCCATGTCTTGGATATGACATCACAGTTCCTGTCAGTTCACATGTGCTTCAGTTCTGCTGTGTTCTCTCCAACTATTTTCATTCCAGATATTAACATCTAGTATTGTTTATTACCAGGACTGTGCTTGGAATCAGATCATCTGCCTCTATGATGTACCACTTTTACATGAACTGTTTCTTAAGCTTAAAACCAACAACAACAACAACTGTAACAACAGCAACAATAACAACAGCAGTAACAACAGCAACAATAAC
>CAJQZJ010032401.1:6160212-6174314 GCA_907164525.1 Lophiomys imhausi
ATCTATCTATCTATCTATCTATCTATCTATCTATCTATCTATCTATCTATCTATAATATGTTTTCCCAGAAAAGAATTACATCCCTATTCATATCCCATACTAGGACTTTTACATCTTTGGGCTTCCCTACACAACAACATTCATTGTGAAAATAAACTATTAAGTTATTCAGGGCAGTGGGCAGACTCTAGCTTTTGTTAAATTCCCATCATGTGACAGGTTCTTTACAAATCCTGTAATTTAGCCCCCACTTTCTACTGCTGGGAGGGAGCCTATGAGATCAGGGCTATTGTCTCTATTTTGCCAATTAAGACTCAACTATGTAGCTAGTTTAGCTGGAATTCATGCTTGTAGCTCTGTTGCGTACATATTAGATCCATACATACTAGAAAAATCCTCAAGGTACTTAGACATAAAGGGAAAAATGGAACTAAAGCAGAATCTGTAGTGAAAGATATGGTTGGGCTGCCTTATTTAGGATACAGAAAGACAAAAGTATCATTGAGCACTCTCACGCTGAGAATTCAGGGGTACTGAAATTCTGATGACACTATACGAAGGTCACTAAACTTACACACTGCTGAGTATCCCAAGCTTTGCCTGGTCTGAAAGAACTTCAACGTCCCAGGCTTCGAAGGACACAGGAGCACAGCCCTGTAGGAATGGAAACCCCTTTGTGTTGGCTTCTCCATAGTTGGCTTTCAGGCATTTTCTTTTTTGCCCAGTCAGCTAACTCTCTGTGTTCTTGAAAGTAGAAAGGAGGGCATAGTGAGAAGGGACTCTTGTTTAGCTCCCTTGGTTTCAGACAACCTTTGAAAGCTTGAAGTTTTTTTCATTCTTAACGATTTAGCAGGTCCTCATTTGCCCTCTTGGGACTCACCAATAAGCCCTAGATGAGGGATGATATTTGTAATAAAAGACAACTACCAACTGCCTCACAGACACCCATTAGCACTCTAAATAGTTCAGTTAAAAAAAATTCTACGGAAAGAGTTGTCATGAAGTCCTTTGATTGTACACATTAAATTGGACTAGTTTGGGGTATGTGAGGTATGAAATTCAAGCGGCCACATGGTGGAAAATGTCTCCCTTTCTTCTGCTCCAACACCCTGGTTCTACATCAAAGCAACCACTATTATCAATTTCATTGTATCCTGCTAAGACTCTTTAAAAAAAGATATATGCTTTAAAAACCACAATAAATATGTTTGGTTTGTGAAGTGAGGCACTGCTAATTTAGTATGAATTGTTCTTCTACTAATCCAACAAACAGTTGCTGGTTGGCTATTGCATGACACTTCCTGTCATCAGCTCTTGGTGGAAAGGTGCCTAGGACAGGAACACTGGAGATCGGGGCAGGACGGTGACTGGTAAGCAGATTAACTCCCTGGGCAAGAACAACACAAGGCTAAATGCTATGAGAACATAGGGAGGAGGGAACAATCTATGCCACAGACGTCAGGAAGGGCCACAGAAAGAAAAGAACATTAGATTTGTACCTTGAAGGATGTTTTATGGATAGAAAAGGTACCAAGAGTTTTCTAACGAGATACAATTTATTTTGAAACAAGGTGTCATGAAGTTTGGGATGGGGAAACTGAGAATCACGGATACTAAGGTACATGTGAGGCCGTGGGGACATGCTGTTCTGTGGAGCCTAGAGTTGAGCAATGTGCCATACCATACAGAAGCCAGGCTAGGTTTACTTCTTGTGTTAGAAGTTCACTATGACAACTGATTATCACAGTTTCTGGGACAATATTAGAGGGACTAGTTCAATGCCCTAAAAGTACTTCACAAATACTGTGTTACCTTCTTACCCTAGAGCAGTGGTTCTCAACTTTCTTAATGCTGTGACCCTATAATACAGTTCCTCATGTTGTGGTGACCTCCAACCATAAAATTAATTTTGTTCCTACTTCCTAACTGTAATTTTGCTAGTGCTATGAATCAAAATGCAAATATCTGTGTTTTCCGATGATGTTGGGGGACCCCTGTGAAAGGGTCATTTGACCATAAAGGGGTCGTGACCCACAGGTTGAGAACCACTGTTGTAAACCTATCTTTCTGTATCTTACATGCCTTGATATCCACCTGTTCAAGTGGGGAAAGATGAAGCCGTCCTGCACCATTTCTTTCTGGTCCTCCATGTAAATGTTGCTCTTTTCTCTAAATCTCTCACTCCACGGAGTTGACCTCAGCCGTGGTCCCACTGTCCTCGAGAAACAGATGCTGTGGTCGCCTCTGCTCTGCACCCTACTTGGCTTGCTGAAGTCAAGAGCAGAGATCTTCTGATTTCACTTCTTACCATGCCAACTATTCTCAACACAAATACGGCCATTTCTACCCATATCTGTTTGAATCAAAAACCTTGTGCTTATCAACAAAAATAATGGTACAGAAGACATAATCTGAATACACTGGAACCTTCAATATTTGACACCTATGCTGACACTTGAAGTTGACAGACTGACGAGACTATGTGCCTCTCCACTACTTGGACTCAATAGCTGAGACAATCACCTTAGAAGGGACTGGTTTACTTTGGCTCACAGTTTAGAAGGTTTTCAGTCCAGGGCCACATGGACTGCAGCTTCGGCTTGTGAGAACACAGGGCATCATGGCAGGAATACAAGGTGGAGAATTGACTGTTCACATCACAGTATCCAGAAACCAAAGGGAGAAACAGAAGGAGTCAAGACTTTAAAATTCTCTTAGGAGCCATGCCCCCGATGACCTGATTTCTAATACCTCCCAGCAGCACTGTAAGTTGAGGTCTAAGCTTTTATTAACATATGAACCGCATTCCAGGTTTGAACTACAGCAGAGGGGGTGAAAGGAAGGAGACTGTGGGCCACTGCTTGCCACTCCATTCTGTAAAACAAGACAGGCTGAGAACGAGGAGCAAGAACAGGAGATGGGCAAGGTGAGGGACCAGATTACACATGTGTGCTGTACCCACAGAGACAGAGGAGACAAGGCAATGGAAATGAACAGTACTCACGTGGAGCATAAGCTCTGAAATCAGGCTTTTAGGCTGGGAATGTTACACCTGTCATGTTTAATGTGAGGGTAGCTTTGTTGAGGGGTCACAATACCCTTGTCTCCTCAACAATGTCTTTGGTGCTTTACCTGGCCAGTGGTGATGGCAGGATTCAAACCCCGGTATGACGAAGGCCCATTCTCACTTGGAAAGTCACCCACAAGCAGGAATGGTTTTCACACGAACGGAAACACCTTGCTCTCAACGTCCATGCTATAAACTCGCAAATGTGATCATTTGACTAACCTGCTTGAAATAAAGACTTTTTTTTTTTTTTTTTTTTTTTTATCTAGCAAAGAGCTTAGATAAAGCTTGCTAGGTTCAAGAGAGAGCCCTAATTTAATTTATAACACAGGGACAGGCTTGGGGTGAGACCCAGCAGGTGACACCTACACGGTCACTATCAGATACATAATGTTGACTAAACCATTTCACCTTGTATTTTCTCATCTGTAAAGCTAGTGTCACTAAACTTATCTCTCATGGGCATATAAAGATTAAGTGTCACCGTGTATTTAAAATGGCTAGCTCCACATCTGGAGCACAGCGGGTGCTACATAGGCCAGCTGCTCTTCCAGTAGCCACAGCCCTGGTGATGGGAAGCACCTCAGTGTGGGGGAATGATGCCTGGAGGAAGTCTTGCCTCTGCTTGGTCGCAGCACTGTTGGTGACTGGGCTGGCTTTAGCACCTGCAGGAAGCTTTTGTGCCTCCCTCTGTAGCAAGGCATGATGTCTCTTTCCCCGTGGGGGAATGCAGTCCTGCCCAGTCTAATCCCTTATCTGGGTATCTACTCCAGATTTGGGGCAGCCCTCTGCTTTGAGTCACTTTTCTGGGAATTATGCTTTATATCTTAGCTTGATTCTGGGAGTATGGTTGATTTTTACTTCCATGTTCAATGACCAGTTCCGCTGTCTGAATGATGCCCTAACACTTACAGGAAAAGTTCCTAGCAGCAGCCTGACTCCCCTATAGACTGGAGCTGGCACTGCCTTTCTTAAATACATCTGCTGAAGTCCAAATGCTGATCACCCTTTCCTCTCAAGACCCTCAGGATGCCCTGCCCAACCCAGGACTTTCTCCTGGGCTATATTTTCTTGTGGCCCCTCTGCCCACACCTTAGGTGGCGGTCCACTTCAGAGTCCATTTGACCTGTATCCTACGCCTTTCCAGGGTGCCCCTTTATTACCTTCATCTCCAAAGAACTATTTCCTGTTTCTCAATTATTGTCTCTACCTCTCTCACAGGCAAAAACAAAAACAAAACCAAAAAACCCAAACAAAACAAAACAAAAACAACAGGTAAGACATTCGTAGCTTAGTATATTTGCCTTTATGTGTTTCTGTACCTCAAGAAGCTAGAGCCTACAATAAAGAGCATGCGAATATTGCCGTGTTTTAACATAAAGGTACACAGACTTGCTGTGATGGCCTGTTAGCATGACACTCGTTTATTAACGAGAAACACTTATTGTTTAGGGACAATAGGAAGCTAAGAGTCTGGGTGCTTATTCTCAGCTCTGCCAGCCTGCTCATTTTCTGTCCTTCCACTTGTCTTTTCCTGGTCCTGTCCAACTTGAGGTCTTAGGCTGATGTTCCTAGGGCCAGAAGAGGCCTGCCTTGTGTGGGACCATCCGCTAATGCTCAGTTTCTCATATTCTGTCTGGATGGAACTGGACCCAAGCCGAGTGAGCTGTACGGGTGGACCTTGCCTGCCAGTCTTCCTTAGGCAAGTTCCTGAAGAGAGGAGAAAAGCTTTGCTCTGACAGTCTGTGCGCCTTGTATTCCTAGCTTCTTATTGCCTCCCTTTTCCCTGCACTTTGTGGTGATTATTTAAGCTCCTTAAACCACAGCAAGTACAAAACTCTAACAAATCGGCTGCCTGCCTGAACTGACATCCCCACTCCTGCCCCTGTGCTCCATCACCTTTACAGACGTGCCAGCCTTCCCCACACCTCAGCAGGAGACTGTTCTTTGCCCCTTCACCTCGAGATCGTAGTCCTGTTTGTCCTAAAATTGGTTGAAAGTACAGTATGGGGGTGAAAGAAATCTGAATATAGCAGGTATAAAGTAAAAATCATACTCTATCCTTAAGCACTAATAAAGTATTATTCGGACAGATATTTTCATACACAAATGCCAGTATAGCACTTGCCAGGTGGTCGTAGCCTAGTGGCAACCTGCTTTCACTCTCATCTGTGAAATGGAGGGATGCAAGGACCTTCGCTGTCTCTGCCCCTCTGATTGCTTTGCTTCTGCCCTAAGAGAAGAAAAGCTGTTTCAGACAGACACAAAGTCACCCGTGCAATCACCAGGGCATACACCAATACTGGACTTGTGCTCTGTGGCCTCTATAAAGACCCCCCATACCCAAAGAAACCCAGAAAACTGTTCAAGACCCACACATGCTGCCCCTATCCCAGGACGATCTCAGAACTGTAAATTAGCTAAGGGAATCTATAAACAGTCAATGTGGCCTTTGATGAGAAAGGCCATTAAAGATAAGATCAACTAATTATTTGAAAATTCTTCCAAGGAATGTACTCTGGCAGATAAAAACAAAATGGAGACGCACAGGATTGTGCACGCATGCGCACATATGTATTCATAGGCATATTTTAAATAGCTCCATCTGCGCTGAAAGCTAAATGGTGACACTAGGACAGCTTCAAAACCGATCTAGAATTTATCGTAATGAGTTCCAGTTAGCATGATACTACGATGTAGATAGAAATGGGAGGTTTGATCCCAGGACTGCTTAGGATTCTAAGGAAGCTGCTTGTTTATTTATTTTTACTTTGCAATTAGGAAACAAAAAAATACCAGAAAAAGTTTAGCATTAATTTTTTTGTTAAGCATTGATTTTTTTTTTTAAGGCAGAAAAATCAGAGACCATCATACTTGATAACTTCAGACTGCTGAAGAACATTAAAGAAAAAAGGGCTCTGCCTAACACCTCGGATTAAACTATGTGAAATGGTGAGACTTATGAAGCGGGTCGGAGATAAACAAATGCAGCGTGTCGGCCCAAAATAGCCCAGTTTTACCAAGTTCTGCGCTCTTCCATCTGTCAGGACAAGGTGGACAGCGATCATCAGATGTCCGTTGTGCATTCGTAGCTGGATGGATCCAATCGTTTTCTGATGGACTTTGTTTTATCACATACATCACAACCATCAACCGCAAGTTTGCAGAGTTTGTACAAGTGCTTAAGTACCAGATGCCCCATCCATTACCAGGCAGCAAATTCTTCCTTCCCTTCAGGAGGTGAAGGTCCCACACTTTCCTATCCTTTCCGCATAAACCTGAGACGCTCATTCTGATTCTACAGAAGTCAAGTTTCCCTGAGAGGGACAAATATATCTGATTATATAGGAAGTGCAAGGCTGCAGCTTCCCAATCTAAGAAATGACATACCAGTGGCTGCCTGGACAGCTCCCATTTTCTCTCCATACATTACAGCATCAATCTTCAGTCATTTGGCCCCATTTCTCTGACAGACATTGATTGTAGAGCAGGGGTTATGAAGGACTCTCCTACCCTGTCTTGGCAGAGCTAGGCTGTCGACTTACCTGCTTCCAAGTTTTGTCCTTTTTGGACAGCAGTCTGTCTACAGTTGAAGCAAGGGGTTTTTCCTACCCTGTCTTGGCAGAGTTAGGCTGTCGATTTCCCCGCTACCAAGTTTTGTCCTTTTTGGACAGCAGTCTGTCTGCAGTTGGTGCAAGGGGTTTTTTCATGCCAAGAGAAAGGCTTGCCACCAATTCAACCATCTTACAGTGGAGGTTCTTCGATGCTTATCCTCTACTTGGAGTAGAATAGGGTTGCCGTCAGGCGCTGATATGTCTTGATATAAAAAAAAAAATCTTGTTTTAAGATAACATCTTTGAATGCCATATTCTGCAGATCTCAAGGGGTTTTTGAAGATGCCCTAGGTCTCTGAGGTGGTTGAAGAATAGATAGCTAGAGTCTCATAGTTAAATTTTGAGTTGTTTGGGAATCAAGAGGGTGTTCTAAGAAGATGCTTTTTAAATTGGGATGAAAGTTGAGTTGGATATAGAACTTTAAACTCATGGAGATAGATCGACAGTAGAATGTTGAAGTCAGGTGCCAAATACATATAGACTGGACATTGGGATTGTATGCCAAGCCATATAACTCTCATAATTTTGGCCTAATTACCTCTGTTGTTTTGTATTGTATTTATTATTATAAGAGTAAGAGCCATTTGTTGGACTGAAAGGGGGAGCTGTTGGGGGGAAAAGATATATCTTAAACTTAAAAAAAAAGGAAGGGGAGGGGTGGGTTGAGGCGGAAGAGGGTGGGAGGGTGGGACTGGAGGCGGGGTAGGGAGGGGATTTCAATTGAGATGTAACTTGAAGAAATAAAAAATAAAGTAAAAAAAAAAAAAAAAAAGAATCTAAAAAAAAAAAAAAAAAGAAGTCAAGTTTCCCTAAGCCTCCCCTGACTTGAACAGAATGTCCTTAAACACCCCCCAAGAATTAACATCTCAGGGGTCCAGCTACCATCACGGAGCACAATACTGAGTTGGTGCTGCATCACTGTAGGTAAGCTTTGCCAGAATACCAAGTGGTGTTAAAATGAGCTCTTTACTGGCAATTATGATGCCCTTCCCCATGCGAAGTCTGGGTGGTTTGAATGCCGTTTCTTCTGGTCTGTGCCAGAACATCTTCAAACTAGAGATATTGCTTTCTGTACCCACAAAGCTCCTCGTGCCTGTCTCCCACAGTTACGCCTTTGCTCTTAGAAGTCAGGGAAGAGCTGCCGCCAGCACTGTGGTCCTCTTGCTTAGTAGTAAGCTCCTCCACGAGGCAGAATGCCCTGCCCCTTCACAACTGAAGCTCCGCTCTGTCTCTGGAGGACACTGCCCGGCCTTGGGCCTTGCAGTGCCTGGTCTGCCATAGGGGCAGACTTTATTGTTTTGAAACCTTGCCTCAGCAAAGTTGACAGCCATGTAAAAGTTGAAAGTATCATATAGCAAGGGTGGAGGAGGAAGTGAGGGAGGACGCAGATATCTAAAAAGGAATGGATCCTTTGAAAAGAAAAAAAAATTAAAGTACATTTTGGTGATTTTTTTTTTAGTAGTCTGCAATAAGAGGAAACAGGTTCTCAAATCATCAATGTTTAATCTTAAGATCCATTTGTGATGAAAAATAATTTTCTAGTTGTACAGCTTCAACCACCACTTTGTAAGCATCTACTGGATGACACGCATCACACTAACCATGTACAAAGGTACCCAGGAAAACTCCTTGCTTGAAAGTTCACAAAACTATGCATAACTGTCATGACATGATGTGGTATGCTTTTAAGAAGTCACAGAGAAGAAAGGAATGAAGGTGGGATGTGGGGTGGCTGGACACAGCTGGTCAGAGAGGTCTCATGAAGAGGCTGTCTCTCCTCGGGTTGTCGAGAAACTTCATTTCTATATGTGGAACGTAGGTGTGGACATTTGTTGTGTGAAGGTGAAACATCCCCCATAACCTGACGTGTTTGAATCATCACTCCCTGGTGAAGACCCTGATTGGGAAGATGGTACCTTTAGGAGGTGGAGTCCTGCTAGAGGAAGCAGGTCACTGCAAGCAGGTCTCCAGCTGTTTTTATAGCCCACCCATACTTCTTGTTCTCTCTCTGCTTCCTGACTACAGGAGAAATGTGACCAACTGCCTCATGTGCTGTAGCCTCTCTTAAGTCTAAAAAGGTGTATATAATCAAAATAAACCCTTCCTTGCTGCTTGTTAGGTATTTGGTCACAACAATAAGAAAAGTAACTATTAATTAGGCAAATGCCTATATCTTTCCTTAGGCAGACATCGTTGTAGGCAAGGTTATGGCTGCCTTGGCAGACAGCATGGGTACCTTCTGTACAAACTTATACACACAGATGCACATGGAAAATATAAAAGTTATGGAATTCATCTTAAAGTCAGTGTAACAAAAATATCTTAAAAATCCAAGAGAAGTCAATTCAAATCACAAAACTAGAAAGCATTAGATGTGACCCTAAAACCTGCTGAACACAAATAAGAGATAGCCACTTATCTCCTGGCAAGGAAGAGCTTCTCTAGTGAATACTTGATGTTCAATTGTAACCCTGTCAGGACTCTATTCTTCACTGTAGTATTTGGAGTATTCTGAATGGAATATGCTTATCCCACAGAAATGAAAGTGTAGTGTTTCCAGAGTCCTTCGCATGTACACAACCTTTAAGTCAAGAAGTCTAAAAGTTTAAGAAGATTTTACATTGGAGACAGTCATTCTTTCTAAAAACACTCTAAATTATTTAAGTAGGATTCTGATTAAAGTAGAAATAAAATTTTCTCAAATAGGGTGTGCAAGACTCTTAGAACTTTTGCAAATGAAACCTTTGCTACTTGATTCGATTCTATTCAATAAAGTGAAACCACGAATAGCCCACAAAGCTGCAGTCACTGTGGCTGCCTGCGGAATACTTTCCAACTTACAAGCCTCTTTCTTCTTGAATTTGAAAAAAGGTAAACACAAGCGTTGTGATGTTTCTTGGAAT
Organism: Lophiomys imhausi; assembly: GCA_907164525.1. NCBI lineage: Eukaryota > Metazoa > Chordata > Mammalia > Rodentia > Muridae > Lophiomys > Lophiomys imhausi. The sequence continues at coordinate 6,169,798 of CAJQZJ010032401.1, forward strand.
CAGAATACCTCATAATACTTTGAATTAGTGAACAGAAACTCTTGTTTCTTATTAAAGAAAATGAGTTTGTTTTTATCCATGCCTGCTTTAAAGTTTAGAAAATCTTATGATTTTAGCATGAGAGAGAAAATTAATTCCAAGCTAGGCCTTACCCTAGCCACAGAGCTAATAGAACGAGCTATGCTTTAAAGAAAAGACCAAGGTTCAAATAAACATCTGTTCAATGGCTGTGTAAATAACCTACTTCACTTCTTCTGGGTCAGTCCCTTCTCTGCAGTTATAACACATACAACCTCTAGGTGAGTGTAATGGCACTTACAGTCTCAGCCTGGGCAGGACTGAAGGACTGCAAGTTCGAGGCCAACCTGGAACACATAGTGAGACCTTGTCCCAAAGCAGACAAATGAGCTCATTACATTATTGCAAAGGAAAAACAACATATTGAAGGTACAAAGGAAGTCTTTTGTAAAGTCCTTTGGAAGGCTTCAGCTATTACCACTGATTGAAACTTGAGGATACTGCTTAATGACAGGGTGCTCGCCCAGCAACCATGAGGCCTTGGTGTCACTCACCAGTAACCACCCTTTGACACACACAAAATATTTGCTAGTTGGGAGTTCCCTCATATTGTCTAGGTGTTCATTATTTTCTTTTATGTTCAAGAAAAATTTTAAAAATACATAGAAAAATAGAATAATGCAACAGCAATGCTCCTAGACTCCACAATTTGAGTTGCTTTCTGGTATTTTTATCTCATGCTTCTGGGGGAATAACCTAGGTCCCTTACAAATGCTAGGGAAATGTTTACTTGAGACATCCCTTCACCCTTTAAAATTAAATAGGACAGTGGCTGCTCATGGCTCTGTGATCACTTCATCTTCAAGATGGAAAACCCCAAATTATGTACAGCTAAGGAGGCTAACAGACCTCAGGAGACACAATGAGAAGTTCAGAGCCAGGCAGTTGTAGGGATATTGAGTCCAGGAGCCAATGAAAAGAGGAGGCTATGGGAGTTTGCAGGACCTGATACAGCTGCCACTTGGGGCTTGCCAACCCCTAGCATGCTGTGGTCTGGCCTCACCAGTTGCCAGAACTTCTGCAACTTTGGGAGAGGCTGTGTCTGAAACCTTGCTTTTAAAAACTGGCAACTCATTTAAGCATATTAAAAGAAACTATACAAGCAAAACAAAACACCCCTGCAGCCTGGATTTCAAGCTGGAAAAATTAGATTAAAGACCTAAAGGACAAGTGCAGCCAGGATGGGGCTTTGGTCTCTGGTTGCTGGATGGTGGCACAGCAGAAAGGGGGATATATTTACCCCGGAATAGGAAGTGGAATCATGACCCCACAGGAATCTGCCCTTCTATGTCTCCAGGATTGGCATTCTTGTTTTTAAGCTTAAGAATTCAGAGCCAACCCAGGACCCTGGCGTTAGACAGGTAACAGAAAGTTCATGGAGGGGATGGAAAGGGAAGGGAAGAATCTAGAGCACAGGCATGCCCCCACCTGTCCTACTCTGTGTCCTTGGGATCTGCTGCTACGCGCAGGTGGTGTTTCATGGAGATCAGGAAAAACATGCAGAGCAATTCTCCGTTCTCTGGAAAACCATTCCAGTTCACTAAACTGTAAATGTTACTAAATGTCCTTGGGGCATTTACCCATGAACCCCTGCATGCCCGTGGCGACTGTGCTAGGCAAGTTGACAGGAGTCACCCAGGGTCTTCCCGATGAGGAAGCGAATGCTATGAATAAAACAGTGTGGAGAAGGGCTGAGGTGACCTGAAACAGGCAAGGCAGCACACGAACAGAGATCTGTATTTGTAACCTCAGGATTAAAGCAGTTAGGGATTCCGGCTTCCTTTGATATACCCTGGAAAGTAACAGAGCCAAACATGAGAACTTCAGAACAAATCAACTTCCTCATTTTCCCTCCATGTAAAAGAGGCACAATTAAAAAAAAAATGAAATTAAATAAAGAGAAACCCCAGAGGGAAAAACAAACTAAAATACTAGAAATGAAAACTTAAATTAAAAAATGCATTAAAAAAAAAGAGGCACAATTAACCTTCAAAGACCTAGATTCTGAGTACGGTTCAAATTGTAAATATTTTAGACTTCATGGGACAAAATTTTTATTATGATTTTTCAACTATGCCATGGTAATACTATAGTCACTTTGATGATAAATTAATAAGTGAGCATGGAGACTGGAGAGATGGCTCCCTTAGTGCTTCAGACCACTGGCTGCTCATCTGGAGGACCCAGGTTAGAGTTCCAGCACTCATGTGGCGACTCACAGCCATCTGTGACTCTAGCTCCAAGGTACAGGATGCCCTCTTCTGACCTCTGTGGGCCCCAGGGATGTCCACAGTGTGCAGAAATATACACAAACAAAACACCCATACAGATAAATTAAAAATTTTAAAATAAAAAAGCATGGCTTTACTCCAGTGAAACTGAAATGTGAACATACACACACACATACATATATATGATAAATAAATACATATATATGCTAAATGATTAGGGTAGAGATGAATATATCATTTAGTTTCCAGGTCACAGTGGGCTAGATCTGGTCCTAAATCTACAGTAATGTCCAATGAGGAAACACCAATTAGATTATTTCACCTAACAATGCCAACCATTCTATTCAGTAACTATCATCTCCATTTTGCTTCTGAGAACATTGAGCTGTCAAGTCATGTGCCTAAGTGAACACAGACAGTAAGTCAAGATCTGAACTTACATGGACCTGCTCTGAGGGCCACATATGCAGTGTGGCTCTCCAACCTGGCTATCAGCATCCTCCTGGATATCGGTGTACCTGGCTCCCCACAAATCTACTTAATAGGAACTACTGGCCATGGCACACAGGTAGGTACCAGCTCACAAGTATTTCTGGAGAATGACTGAGACCAGCAATGAGCCCAGCTTTTTTTTTTTTTTAACATTTATTTATTTATTATGTATACAGTATTTGCTCTACATATATGCCCAGGCAGATCTCAATGTAGATGGCTGTGAGCCACCATGTGGTTGCTGGGAATTGAACTCAGGACCTTGGGAAGAACAGCCAGTGCTCTTAACCTCTGAGCCACCTCTTCAGCCCGAGCCCAGCTTTTTGGAACCAACTATTATCATACGTGGACAGTCCTACTGACAACTAACTTCTCCTGAATGCAGATCAACATGATATTTTGAAACATTACTCACCTGGGATCCACAGTAACAGGGAAGTTCTTCAAGGGCATCAGGCCCATAAGAAGCTAAGTCCCTGTTGGTGACCAGAGCCTTATTACCAATGCCAGATTTGCTGGAAACCACTGTCCTAGAGGCAAAGTTGTACTAAAGCTGGCCACCTAGATGACAACCAGATTAAAATGTGCCAGTACTGCTGGGAAAGGTAACACAAATCATATAAAATATGCAAATAATAATTTTAATCCAATTCAATGCAAATGTACCAACCTGTCTTGTGGCATAGCATTTATTTCGTGCCTGCTGGGGCAATGGGTTCCCAGAGGCCAGAACCCTTCCTCACAGCTCTGGGATATACCAAAATCTTTGGGGGAAGAGCTTGGGTATATGAAGCTCTTGACATTCTCTTCATGAGATCTAACCAAGGAATGCTATGGAAGGCAGTCTGCACAGGGAATGTGCTTCCATCTCCGAACACTGAGACAGAGAGCCTGAAGAAAATATCTCCCAGGTCCCACCATCCCCACCCGCTACCTTGCAATTCAGAGATTTTCAAGCTGGAGAAGGACGAGCCATGTCTTCCAGACTTTCACCATTAATATTCGGAAGACATTTGACTGTCACTATTCACAGAACAGAGCGACTATGCTATGATTATTTCAGGCGGCCAATAGTGTTTCTGCCCCCTTCCAGTTTCTCTTTTGGATGCCCATGCTGGCACTTTTGCTGCTGTCTCACTGATGCAAGTCCATCTTTCTTTCTCCCCTTTGTCCCCCGTCCTATTTCTGACATCAAATATGATCCAGAGCTCTGTCACCCGGAATAGTCTAAAGTTCCCACTCTTTCATTGGAGTTGAATGCTTACTGCAAATCAAGTACAGGAGAAGCCTGGAGCTATGAAGAGAAAAGTAAGGCATGGAAAAGGACTACTAATGCAGCCAGGGACTGAACCTGTGAGATGTGCTACAAAGTCTCTGTAATGACCGTCTGTAGCCACCAGCAAGAGCGTTACTGGCTGATACCTCTGAATGTAACAATAATTCAACGTTCTTAGAGCTATGAAAGGTTATTTGCCGGGTGGTTTACTCAGATAAAGAGTTGTGTTGTTTTCGTCCCATCCCCAGAAGGTGGGGAGGGTGTTCTTCCCCTTTGGTTATTTGATAGATAATAGAAAATTTTGTTATTTAGGGGAAAAGACTACAAGCTGTTAAATGGTCTTGTTAAATGGGTTTTGGAGGTTAGACCCAGGGACTTCTCTCTTTTACTTTTCTGTATCCTCCTATATAGGAGAGAAAGGAGGATACAGAAAAGTAAAA
>CAJQZJ010032401.1:6191916-6218599 GCA_907164525.1 Lophiomys imhausi
CACACACACACACACACACACACACACACACACACACACACACACCTTCTGTGAAGCTCTCTGTCTACCAGGTTGTCAGTTCTCTGTGGGAAAGGTCCACTGTGTGTGTGTGTGTGTGTGTGTGTGTGTGTGTGTGTGTGTGTGTGTAATTTTGTTCCTATGGTCCTTAAAGATCACCAACAACTAAAACACTATAGCAGAATCTAGATCTCATGAAATTCTGTTTTTTAGCTAAAGGATAAGTTATTTCTCTGTCTCTTTGGCCCATTTTTGGCTATGTTTTATCAAGAATGTTTTCTTGTATGAGCAGCTGGGAAGCTTGTTACTTAAAAGCTGCTTAGCCAGTACAGGCTCAGCATCCCTCATGTAGGCAGGCAAGTTTCAACCTCTATTTGAAGTAAAGTCAAAGAGTTGTCAGGGTTGAAAATCTACAGGATACAACAGAGAGAACTGTTACATTATGAATCTTTATTCAATAGGCAACTTGGTCTTCATATAGATCCTTTAACAAGTGGAGTGGGGGGACCTATATCTGTCATGAACTCTGTTACCTGTTAGTGGAGCACCTTACCCCAGCTGGGCTGCCATGTTGGGCCTCAGTGCAAGAAGAAGCTTACAGCCCTCATGTGACTGATGAACTGAGGGGGGTCGATACGTGGGGGAAAGGAAGGAGAAGGGGAAGTGGGTGGGAAGGTGGGATCAGCAGGGGAGGAGAGAGGGGGCTGCAATGGATATGTAACTTGAATAAATAATAATGTTTCCAAAACTTTTTCTAAAGTAAAAAATGTATGTGTCCTCAAGGAGACTAACTGAAGGTGCCTTGATTTCTTAGGACAGCAGAGAGGGCTTGGAACTCACAGATATCGACTCATCTGTTAACTTCCACATGTGCCAAGGACTGACTCCAGAAGCACTTCACTCCAGGCAAGTGCTGAGGCCCAAGTGTCAGAATTTGCAGTTTCCCCACATTTAGGTTGCTTACAGGGAGCCCTGCATTCAAAGTCACTGACATGTTAGTTTGAGGGCCAGTCATGACACAACAGAAGGGGTTTACCATGGTAACTTCTGATTGACATGTACAGTCAGTCCCTGTACAGGTGACATGGAGATTAACTCTGTGACAAAACAAGTCGCTTTAAAAGATGGTGCCTGACCCTGTACTTCCTATAAAATCAGATATATTTATCCCTCTCAGGTCTCTGAGGTGGTTGAAGAACAGATAGCTAGAGTCTCATAATTAAATTTTGAGTTGTTTAGGAGTCAAGAGAGTGTTACAGATCTAAGAAGATACTTTTAAAATTGTGTTGCAAGTTAGTATGAATGTTGAGTCAGATATAGAACTTTAAACTCATGGAGATGTTTAGATAGCAGAATGTTAAAGTCAGGTACCAAATACATATGGACTGGTCATTGGGAATGTATGTTAAGCCATATAACCCTCATAACTGTGGCCTAATTACCTCTGTTGTACTGTATTGTATTTATTATTATAAGAGAAAGAGCCATTTGTTGGACTGAAAGGGGAAACTGTAGGGGGAAATAAGATATACCTTAAACTTAAAAGAAAAAAAAGGAAAGAGGATGGGGGGTTGAGGGTGGGAGGGTGGGACTGGAGGGGGAATAGGGAAGGGACTGTGATTGAGATGTAACTTGAAGAAATAAAAAATAAATTATTTAAAAAAAGAAAGTTAAAATAATGTTAAGTGTTTTTAGATAGGTATTAGAGTGTTTTTAGGTATTAAGATATTTTTAGATAGATTATATATTTTAGATTATAGGTTTTAGGTTATAAGGTTTAGGTATTTTATAGCTGTTTGTTAAATATTAATAAAAATAGTGTTTATAAATGAAAATATTCTGTTACACCACTCCTTGAGTTTCAAGCAGTAAGTCAGGGATCTGGCTGTCGTATTACTGGAGTATGTTCCCATGAGATGGTAATGGTGGTGGGTCACCTTCAAAGAACCACTGTTCAGCAGAACACATATTAACCCTTAACTATCTCTAGCCAGTAAGCATTCTGTTAGTGAATGACAATTCCCATTTTGATGACTTGATGCCAAGAAATGTTCAAAGGAAGAATAAATAACAAGGAGCAAGAAATTTGCAAAATAATCAGAAATACACAAAATAAAATCAGAAATAAATGAAAAAAATAAAGGAAAAATATTCTTTCTTCTGTTAAAAAAATAAATGTTACATCCAACTGGAAAAAATAATAAAAGGAAAATAAAATTAAAAAAAAAAAGATGGTGCCTGAGTCCTCACCTGGGGGTCTGGTAGGCTGCTCTGGGTTAAGAGCTGGTCCCTAAGCAACCTTGGTTAACCCTGCCTTTTCAGATTAACATGCATCCTGCCTTTTGATGCTTCAGCAGGAGAGGGAATGCATTCTAGTTATTTTTCTAGGAAAACCACTAGCAGCTTTTTTTGAAATGTGGCTGTGGCAGGAGACATCGCTCAGTGGTTAGAGCATGTACTTCTCTTGCAGAGGAATCAAGTTCAGTTTCAAGCACCTAGGCCCCACATCTTGCCAACTACTGCAATTCCAGCCCCATGGGATCCAGCCTCTTCTGGGCTCCTCAGCAACTGCATTCACATGCAGTCTCTCTCTCTCTCTCTCTCTCTCTCTCTCTCTCTCTCTCTCCTCCCTCCCTGCATCCACTGTCTCTCACACATACATACGGATACTTAAAAAGTAAAAAAAAAAAAGAATCTTTAAAAGTGTTTGTGCAATGTAGATCGACCGGCATTTAAAATCTGTAATGGAGGGACACCACCTCTTTCCACTACTTGCAAGCAGGCTCAAGTTTGAGCCACTTTGCTGGCTTTCAGCAGTGACTTTCAAGTCAGCTGCAGGTTCAGCCTCAGCTCTGTCATTGGTAGCGGTGAAGCCTCACTCGCTCGAGTCATTTGCTCATGTGCTTTGGGTGGTACAAATACATGCAGATATCCCATGTCATGACTGAACGTAGAGAACCGATGCAAAGCTCCGCTGCACGTCTCTCCTCACGCTGAGCTCATGAAGTCACACTTGCTGGTCTGGGAGAGGGAATGCTACTGTATCTAATAATCAGAATCACTTGAAAAAGCAGAACTATATACGATCCAGTTGCTGTGACAATTATCCCGACAAAAGGATTTATTGGGTTTGCAATTGCAGGCTGCAGTCCATCATCTCAGGGAACCAAATCGGAAACATGACCAGCTAGCTAGTCAAGAGCAAAGGGATTCAACACACCATTGCTTGCTAGTTACTCGGCTAGCCGTTCCTGTTCTTGTGGAGGCTAGGACTCAGCCCACGGCACCACCCACATTTAGGGCATGTCTTCCCATGTTAATTAATGGTAAAGACAACCTTTGACAAGCATGCCCACAAGCCAACGTGATCCAGCTAATTCCTCATTCTGACTCTCTTCCCTGGTGATTCTGGGTTCCATCAAGTTGACAAGCTGAGCAGCACTAAATGTATGTGTGTATGTATGTATGTATGTGTGCATGTGTGTATGCATATATGCATGTGTGTGTGTATGTACACATGTGTGCATGTGTATATGCATGTATGCATGTGTGTGTGTATGTACACATGTGTGTATATGTGTATGTGTGTTTGTATGTATGTGTGTGTATGTATGTTAGTGTATGTGTGTTAGTGTGCCAGTGGTCATCATCACATGTCTTCCTCAATCTCAATCTTCCTTTTTTGAGTCAAGGTCTCTCACAGCAACTGGAACTCACTGATTTGTTCAGACTATTCGCCAGCAAAGCCCAAAGATCCACTTGTCTCTGCCCCAAACCCAGTACTGGAGTTACAGGTGAGTGACAGCAGCAACCCAGATCAGTTCTTTAATGTGGGCGCTGGTGGGGAAGGATCAATTCAGGTCCTTCTGCTTGAAGTACAAGCCTTCCACTGATGAAACATCTCCTTATTGATGCCTCATTTGTGAAATCAGTGATTGCACTTCCTTCTCTTGAAGAGAAAAAAATTTAAAGTGACTTCCATTTTAGGCCCCCATAAGCAGAATTTTGGTAAACTTTTGTTTCAGTTAGGATTTGAATGACTTCTTTCAGAAAAATAACAATGCAGGACTTTTGAACTGTGCCCACACCTAATATCATGTGGTGAATCTCATCTACAAAATAATATTACAGCGTTTAATGTCATCCATCACGGTACTTGATAAGAAAAGAGAGCTATTTGAACAATTGGAAAAGCTGCTGGCTATAGGTCTACAGTTCCATTTCAGTCTTTTTTTCTCACCAGGGTTCAGATCTACCTCTAATTGGTTTCAAATATACCTTTTGTATTTAGTGTACATGGGACAGGGCTGGGTGGAGTCAGTATCTCACATACAAAACTATTGTTTCATAACATATTTATAGATCATTCCACCATATAACCATGTAGAAAGGTTCGCATATCAGCGTGACAGAGAATCACATCACTGAAGAGTGAATATTTACTCAGTATCTCTATGGACAGGTACTTAACATGCACTGTCTCCAAGCTGCCAAAGTATTCTCACCAAATATTACCCAATCTTACTTTTACAGTTAGCAATCAGGGAGCTGTCTGGTACTATGCACAGGACCTAGAGTCAGTCATGTAACACGTAGTAAAATAAAGTAAGAAAGAACTTATATGCAGAAAGACCTGCTTACAGCCCCAGCTCTGTCCTTTACCATGTACATAGGGAGGACTCATTCATTCTTCTAGTTAATGTCCCCCTTAAAAACTAAGACACCGGAGGGGACGGAATTGGGCTGATTTCATCAAAATGCATTATATGCAGATATGAAACTTCCAATTAATAAAACATTAGGATATTTCCTAATCTTTACCAAAAGTGCACAAGGAGAGGGGGTGGTGCCCAATGTCCAGTTCAAGCTTGGCTCATGGTTGTATTTGTTAATTATTAACTATGATAAATACCATGAATAGTGACACCACAATTTCAACATAGCCTCCTGAGGTTATGATTCTGATTACAGCGGGGTAAATTTAAATGGAATCGGGAAAATGAGATACTATCATTAGTCTCAATTACAATTAAAATGAATTAAAAACATTTTAGTGTAGCAGTTGTCAAACATTAAGCTTTAGCAGACTGAGTTTAGAAATAGTGCTTACTTAAGGAAAATTTGTAAGAGGGAATAGAACTGTGGATTTTCCATATGATAGGATTATTTTATTATGTGATCTTAAGAGAATCTTATGCATTTTAGAGAATATTCCTTCCATGGTCTGTGTAACACAGGGCAAATCATTGCATAGGCTTCCTTTCCCCTTGTTTTCTTAAATAGATACTCACTCAGTGATAATGAGTATATGTAAAATATTCTAGAAAGAATATAGTTGATGTCTCCTCATTAGATGATATGAAAGCAAGGAGAACCTTCTTGTGGGCCTATACTAGTCAAGGTGTACTTCAGGAGACTGTTCTGTAACCTGAGGCAGGCCCTCTGCTCTAGAACACATCTCTCTCTGCTTAAAGACATTTCCACTCCTCTCAAGGCAACAGGAAAGTCTAAATCACACAAATACACAGAAGAACAATGTCCTAAGTGTGATTTCCAATGGGATGAACACTCAAGAGCTTACTGTTACTAAAAGCGAGTATTAGCATTTTAATTTAAAATCTTAAATATAGCTTAATAACTACAAAGTTATTTAAGAGGTGTTGGAGAGATGGCTTAGACAGTAAAAGTTCTAGTTATGTAAGTCTGATATCTCAGGTTGGATCCTGAATCCCGTAAGAAGCCAGATGCTGTGTTTTGCATCTATAATACCAGTCCTCCTACAATGAGATGCCAGACAGAGGCAGGAGAATCACTCTGAAGCCTATGAGCCAGCTAGTCTGGAATACTCAGCATTCTGGCAGAAACAAGAGAGATGCTGCTTGAACAAAGTGGAAAACAAGAACCTAGGCCCTCAAGTTGTCCTGTGACTTCTGCATGCATGCCATAGCACACACGTGCCAGCTCAATTCCTGTCAGTCAGTCAGTCAGTCAGTCAGTCAGTCAGTCTGCCTGCCTGTCTGTTTCTCTCTCTCTCTCTCTCTCTCACACACACACACACACACACACCTCACTTATGCAAATATATAAGTATTTTAAAAAAAAATCTTTAAGAGTCAAGGATTAAAAGCACATGTTTAGTGAGTATAGGCATCCATGGTACCTGAGGTCACATTCTCCTTGTGGTTCAGCTAGCAACTGGAGATATGCAAAGAAACCGTATTCAGATATTTTAAAGATCTATTTAATTTAAAGAAATGTAAAGGGAAAATTGAAGGAATATACAAAACGGTTTTAAATGGTATTTCTTAATTGAACTTCTTTTGAAAACAGGCATTTTGTTACTATTGACTAACATTCTTTTTTATCGTTCTTCTTCTTTAAAGTGTGATTTCAAGTGTATTAGTGCAAAAGAAAAGAGAGCCACTTAGTGCTTACACAATGCCTTTGGTGGGGACAAGACAGGACCTTGTTTCCCACATAAATGAAGAGACACTTACTGTGACGTGTACCCTTTCACCAGAGCTGACACAACCAGATTCCTATTTTTTTCAAGCAATTTTTAAAATGCAAAAATTCTCTAATTTGTTTTACATGTTCATAGCTCAATAGAGGTTATTTTTTCACTAAAATGCCTTTCTAGATTTGCAATTCTTTCCTGTGGGTCCCTACTATAAACTACAACTCAGCCTGAGGGTAAAAAAAATATTAGGGCCTGAATATGCCAGTGTTCTGTCTGGGGAATTTAGCTCCATAAAGACAAATTTTATTGTAAAAAAATTTAAAAGAAAAGACATATTTTAGGATTCCACTTGATTCTTGTAGTAGTTGTACCACCACATGAGTACTTCTCAAAATATAGCTGATGATTGCTGGGTGTGCATGCCCACATTTTTAATTCCAGTACTTGGGAGGCAGAGGAAAGTGGATCTCTGAGTTTGAGGCCAGCCTTGTCTACAGAGATAGTTCCAGGACACCCAGGGCTACCCAGGGAACTCCTGTCTCAAAACAAAACAAAACAAAATATGTATAACATATTATTATATATTTATAATTTTATATCCAAAATATAATATATTACTATATATTATATATAATACATATACATCATATTCTGATGATTAAAAAGTATATGGAGTACTGAGAAGAGAGTCAAGTGATGAATATGAGATATCTCTATGTCTTTTAGTCAATGGGAACAGACTAGAGAGTGTATACGGCACCTAGTTGGCAAGGCTGGGCTGAAGGACCATGCCAGATTTGTACACTGTGGCCAGGACAGTGTACATCCCCCATCTCCAGTAACTGCTGTATCTCATGTGGCTCCAGCCCCATAGGGACTCTGACTTTCTTGGTCTTCTCAGTACCAACTGCTGCCTCAATTTTCCGCATTCTGAACCTGTCTTTTTGTGTCTGAGTGAGCTTTGATCTACCTTAGTTTTGTCTACAACTCAGTTCTCTGAGATTATGGTGAAATTAAACAGACGTCAGTTATTTCAATATTTCGAAGGTGCAACATAAATATATTGAATTTTAAGTATCATTAATTGTTAATTACAGCAACTGAAATTCTTTAAATCCTAATCAGATGTGTCACAAGCACATTTAATTAAAAAAAAAAACAGAAAGAGGAGATTGTTAGAAGGTTTTTTTTTTTTTTTTTTTTTTAAAGACAGTATTTCTCTGAATAACCTTAGCTCTCCTGGAACTTGCTCTGTAGACCAGGCTAGCCTCAAACTCACAGAGTTCTGCCTTCCTCTGTGTCCTGAGTGCTGGGATTAAAGGTGTGCACCACCACCACCTGGGCAAGAAGGATTTTTATCTATTATTTAGTAGTGGCATTTCTATAAATATTTCAAGATTTCTCCTTTAAAATTATTTCTATTGAGATTTTTGGTTAAATTTTCTATAAAAAGGCTATTAATACCTTCTGTTCCTACTCATTTTTCAGTTCATACTGTATAGTAACAGCAATATCAAATTGTGAAATCTGTTTACTGGAGAAATACTATGTTATAGCCATATTTTTAAAAACCCCATAGTCTGGGGAGATGGCACAGTGGGTAAAATGTTTGCTGAACATGGGTGGAGACACTAGTTCAGATCCCTAGAACCCATGTAAAAGACATCTACAGTAGAACAGGCATGTCATCTCAGTGCTCACAGGTGAGATGGGAGGTGAGACACACTCTCAAACAAGCTGAAGAATGAGGACAGACACCAAAGATTGTCCTCTGGCCTTCAGACCTGTGCCCCAGTGCATTTATATCCTCACTCATGCACACATACAAACGTACATTCACACACACACACACATACAAATGTGCACACACACACATACACATACACTCACACATGCACACACATAAAGAAACACATGAAATAAACACTCAACATAGACTAATTCTGCACTGATTTTCCAGCACAGTTGTTCAATCAGAGAGTAATGGTAGAATCCAATGTATTTTATAAATCTTAGTATAGTTCATTAAAGATAAAAAAAATTAGAATTATGATGTAGAAAACAGGAAATTGTCTTTGCTTTTCTATATCTTTTACTCCTTGAAGACAAATATTTAACATGTACACAAATTAGCTATTGTATAAATATTTCCCATTTTATTGATAACCAGGGCATACTGATTGGGTTCTAAAGAACAGGAAAGCATTTTAATAAGATGGTTTATGAAACAATTGTTACTTAACCATATGCAGATCCATTTTTATCTTCCTCAGTTTGAGACAGGCAGTGCACAGCTTTTAAGATTTATTTTCTATTGTTTAGAGAAGACAAAGCAGACGGTCAATTTGCTCCGGGTTAGAGTGGGTAGTGCTGTTCTGTGGATCTCTTCATAAAAACAGCACTGGAATCTAGGCTGCTAATGTCATTATAATACTGCTGCTTGAGGTGGGGGGCTCATAGTAAGGATTCAGACGACGGAGTAAAATTTAAATACCTTCCCCTACAGTATTTGCAAGTGGTTGCTATAAGGGCATGCAACTCTCTAAACTCGGCTCTTGGTTCTTCCTGCAAAATGTGGCATTGAGAAGAATGCAGAGGTACATCCCAGCACTTGGCGGGCAGAGGGTAAGTACCCAGTGAGCCTCTGCCTCCTCAAATAAAAACAAGATAAAACAAAACACAAGAGGAAGGAAGACACTTTAGTCCCCCCACCCTTTCTACAAGCTCCATAGCTTTGATTCCATTGAAACAAATAAAAATTAAGAATTTATAACCAACTTCTCTGAAAGTGTTACAGTATCTACTCCCAGCTAAGCCGGTCTAATTTTTCAGTGTTTCTCACATGTCAGAATGCCATTCTACATTTATATTCTAATTCTTTTTGCAGTATTTTTTTGATTGTACTGTTACAAAAGTAAATGAAACATTTGTATTAGAAATGTGTTGTGCTGTGAAATGTTAGTGTCTTCCAAAAGACAATCAAGACTTCTTGGAGGCCTGAGATGGGGTCTTATACCTGGAAGGGGAAGATGCCGGTCTCTTGCTGAACAATTGTTCTTTGTGATCTGATGCATGTGAGTTTGTCATTAATAACATGACATGTTCTTAAAGGTGAGGTGTCTATAGCATAGTGTCATAGTCCACAAATTCCATTTATTAAAGGGCTCCAACAAGACCATTCTGGGACAAAACAGAAACCCTCTACATCACTTTGTGGTAGCTGTGAGCCTCACTGGTTTGTGTTGGCCTGTTCTTGCTTGTGATGGGGATTTGGTCTATGGTATTGGAAAAATGGGAAGAAAAGCAGGAAGGAGACTGCCAATACACCTTCGGCTGCTTTATGATAACCTTAGGTGGTTTTGAAGTCTTCCTTTGGAAATCCAAGCTTTGCTCCTTGTTCCTGTCTCAGAGTAGCTGAATTAGGTGAGGCCAAGCTCTTAGAAAATGTATTTCATATGACTCTGCTTCTCTCTAGAATAGCCCCTCTCTCATGGTGAAGGAGTCAGGAAGATCGTTGGATGGAGTAATATAAAAGAAATATTTAGTATACATGTACTCTGTGTGGTAAGAGTTTTGTTTATTTTTAAAAAAAGGATATGTTTTTATTTAATCCCAGGTGTGAGGCTGCTTCAGTTAAGACCACAGGTGTAAACTATTAACTGCCTTGCAGTCAACAGGGATGTCGCTTGCTTAGACAACTGAGCAAACTGAACTCTGAGCACTTGAGAGAGGGACTTGAGGGACAGATTAAAAAAAAAAACCCCAGAGCTCCGAGAAGGGGGGTGCTACAAAGGGAAAAAGGCAAAAGCCTGGAGGAAAAGGGGGCATTGTAAAGAAGAGAGAGGGGACTACAAAGAAGAAAGAGAGGGCACTATAAAGAAGAAGGAGGTTACTGGTGGTACTCTCCCAAACTGCTCCTCTTTCCCAGTTTGCTGGATTTCTGGACTGAAATTGGTGTTGCCCCCAAAGAACTCATTGACCCTAATCAGCAGGAAGAAGATCAAAGAAACCTATGTCCCCTCTCTTCACTAACCTTCTGACTCTCCCACATAGTGTTGGGGGGTTGGAAGGAATAAAGGTTGGAAGGGAGGTGGAGGTATTAATGATAGTAAAATAATTAGAGTCAGTAATATAATAAAAATAATAAAAGCCACATTTGTACAACTCTGTAGCTAGCTCTATGAGGGTGAAAATTTAAAGAATCTGAATGATTAATTTTTTTTCTACAGAGATTTTTTTTTTTGCCTTTCCAATCATGAACAGCATTATACTGTGGCTCCCTTGGGTGCACTAACGTTATCATTTAGGAGGGGTAATATTAGGAATAGGAGCAGCAGTCACTCCTATTCCTAGCATCACTATTCTAGATGGCTGCCTTGCTTATGCTGTGGACCCAATACCTTCAAAAGACTTTTGAATTATGCACATAATTTCCTATCCTCTCTTCTAAGCAGCCATAGCAGCTGGTGATTTTCTGTTATTCAACCTCATTGACTGCCAACTACCTAATAACTAACTATGCTGTTTGTTTTTAAACTCTCAAGAAAAATCAGGAAGAAAAGAATGAATTTTTTGTTTTACAGCCTTGTCCCCTTTTCTTTTCTCTTTCTGTAAAGCTTCATCCCTTTTGGAGAATGAATATTCTATAATTTCAGTAGTTCTAATCTCCACTCTTGTGCCTGTCAAAAGTCTCTGTCAAAAATGGCCATCATTCTCCAGAATGACTCACCATTAAATCCTGCCAATTTTCCCTTCTCACTCCCGAGTCAGGCCTCCCTCGAAGCTGGACCAATTCCATCTCTAGGAAGGTCCTTCTTCCTTCACATCATATGCAGTCCCTTCCCAGTGGTTCCCTCCTCTTATAGGCAGCACCCTCCCTATACCTCACTTATATACAGCATCAGGGGACAGAAAACAACTAAGCCACTATGTTGTCTTTTGGTTTTCCTACTGGAAGTCACTCCATACAAAGGTGTTGTATTCAAGAGAAAAGTCGAGACTTCTCATTCCAATATGAAGGCTTGGGTCTCAGAGTATTTGTTTAATCTGCTCCACTACCCTTGGGTGTGGGCCTACTTTAGTCAAGGAGGCTTTCATGGAACTGGGGGAGCTTGGAGGGTGTCCTCAGAGTCAAGCCCCCACATTCTCACCCACATTTTCTCCCCTCCAAGTTCACTCACTCATCAGCCCCCTCTTCCTATCCTTCTGGGTTTCTGTCTGGCACTGGCTTTCAGGAAATTCAGCAATTCTCATTTTCTGGACTTAATTATTTTCAAGACTATTAAATCATGCAAATCGCATGATGCTAATTATGCCCTGAGTGCATGTCAGGGGAGGAGACTGGGCTCTTGACTCGGATGTGGTTGTGAGCTAGTATGCATAAAGCAGACATCTAACAGCTAAAGAGTGTTTTCATTTGAGGGAGACCTTCTCCCAGTGTTTCCTAGAGCCTCCTCAAAGGCTACATATAATTTTTATGACACATAGGAAATGAAATATAGAAACATAGAAATTTCAAATAAGACCAGATTAATATTAAGATGTTGCAGAGGTACTTCAATACTGTAATGGTGACTTTTTAAAAAGTATGAGATTCATTCCTTAAGAAAGAGTAGAGATTACCCAATTTCCTTACCATTAGGGCAATGGTAATTCAAATTAGAATCTCACCTTGGAATGAGTAAGAGTTAATTATTTAGAATTTAGCAAGATAACTACTAAATTATAATGTGCCCCTTGAGATCTGAGGCAACTCTTGAGGAGAGGATAGCTTATATGCCAACTGCAGAGTGTCAGACCACCTGGGCTATCTGGGGTTCAAATCTCAGCCTTGGCCCTTCCTTCTTTCTCATTGGGTGACCTTGGACAAGTGGTTTGGGCTACGTGTGTGCCTCAGTGGACTGCTCCTTGGCCCTTCCTTTTTTCTCGTTGGGTGACCTTGGACAAGTGGGTTGGGCTACGTGTGTGCCTCAGTGGACTGCTCTCTAACACAGGAATAGCCAGTTCTACTCATTGCTTGAAGTTATCGTAAGGATCAAAGTGATGAAATATAATAAGCTTCTTGTCATAACAAGCATGAAATAATCACTCAGTAAATATTCAGTATTTGTCACAGTTGAAGACCAAGGTCTCAGTAATGTTTAGCATTTGTAAGAGTTGAAGACCAAGGCCATTGGGCCTTAATCAAAATTAGTTGATATTTTCTCTGTCACAGTTACTTAGAGAGTTCAGTTCCAAAGGCATTTCCTTCTCTTGAACTCTTGGTTCAAGAAGGCTGGGAGTTGAGGATGTAGCTAAGTGATAGCGTTGATTGCTTGTGTGAAGTCCTAGATTTGAACCCGAGTAGTGTCCTCCCCCTCCCCCTGCTAAACACAATCAACCAACCAAATAAGTTCTTATACATAAATCAAACATTCTATCAGCAGCAATGGAAATGGTGCTCTTAAAATTCCAGGCTACCATTCAGATGGAAAATGTAGGCACATGTGAGCCAAATCTTCTCCTGGAAATGTTCTTATCAATTCCTTCAACTAGACTCCATGAACACCGTGGCTGGTTAGATGACACTGTCTATCCATTGGGCATGGGGCCACCATGGCAGGTCATGTGACAATGCTTCTCTGCTGGTCATGAGAAAGCTGCGGGCAAGGTTTGAGGGCAGCTTCTGCACAGGGCTTGGGGCAAATCTGCATACCCGGCTCTGTGCTTCTCTTTCTCACTCCCATTACCCCCCTCTCCCGTTTTGTCTTTCACTTGTGTTAAATTTCATTCAACTCATAAAAAATCTGAGAACTAATTGGGTGTTTTTGGGGAGAAGATGTGTTATAAGCAAACACATCAATATAAGCAGTAACTTTGAAAATTACTTTCTGTTTTCCTGACTGATATTTCTCAAACTTGCCACACGAAGTACATCTTGATTCAAAACTTTAAGCTACAAGGAGCTTTCTTTGGATAGTACTTTTTTAAAAAAAGTTTTTTTTTGGCTCCTGCATCTTGATGTCAAGTTGTTTTCTAATAAATTGCTGCAAAGTATTTGCCACTCGGGAGAATCAGATAAATGGCATGCAGAAATACATGGAGATGAGTCCTACACACATACTAGTTATCAAATAATCAATATGTCAACACATTTTGGGCTTTGCGCATGCAGTGTTTAGAAAGTCGAATCCCTCTCAAGTTATGTTTGTCTGGGACTCTGGACTGGGTAAAGGTCATCAAGAGCCCATGGATGAATGAAAAAAGGCTGGGATTGAAAATGAACAGATTCAATGATGCCTGAAGTTGCAGAAGGCTGTACATAGTCAGATACCCAGCAACTGAGCTTTTTCTGCATGCTTCATGAAGGAAGGTGAGAGACAAATTATTTACACGTGCATGTGCCATGCTTTGTTGGAAGCTCTGGCCTTGTCTCTGTTAGTGCCCCTGTCTCGGGCAATTGCACTTGCTCTCATGGATGACGACTTTAAAACTTTCACTCTCAAGCTTTCTTTATTCACAGGCTTCAGAACCATGTACCCTACTTCCTGCTAGACACCCTGAATGTTCCACAGACAATGCAAAACGCATTCTGAATCAAGCCCCACTCTCACTCTCTTTGTGCTAGCAATTCTTTCATGGTTACACAGCACCTACCAGCCTTTCCGTATATTAGTATATTATATAAGCAATTCATGTGTTATGCTAGTCACTTACCTGTCCCTAACAATACTGTAAGTTCTCTCAAGACAGGGCCCATTGGCTATTTCCTTATATTTCCTTGATCCTTGCCCAATGCATCCTAGAAATGCAGAACAAAACTCTTGGGGTTGGTAGGGAATGGATCAAGGCATGCTGAACAAACCACCTTTTCCTCTCACACCCTCATGACACGCTCACTCTGTGGTCTGCCTCAGAAAATGCCTCTAGGAATGGAGTCTAGGGAAATCACTTTGGAGTTTGGCATACCTCCCACCCCCTATCCAGTCAGAGCTGCTAATGATAGTCTAAGATGCTTTTTTAATCTGTCCCTCCTGTCATTCATAACCCCAAGGGCTTTGGTCTATCTTAGGTCATCTCTTGCCGAAATAATGAAAATAGTAGACACCTGTCACCATGTTGGTAAGTGTACCTCATTACAGCCAGGTCCTAAATGCAACACTAAGCTTACCATCCAAATATGAAAACACACAGGCAGGGGTTCGGTTTTTTGAAGGATGAATTCAGGCTCCTCCTTGCAGTCTGACTGGGATCCAATATGTTCACAATCATTTTCCCAACCTCACACCTTGACATTTGCACAGTGCTAACACAAAATTTTTTTCTGATACCCCTTGCACCCTGCCTAAGCTCATCTCAGCATTGCCAAATCTAATCTTTCTATAGCAGCTTTGGATCAACTCTTTGAGAAGCCTCCCCTCACCTTCCAGGTTAGCCTCCATGCCATGGTTGCAGTGTGTTTCCATAGCATCCAACATTTCCCACTGACACTAAAATGATATGTTCATGGAGCAGAGAAGCTGTGGTTAGAATGTGAAATGTCCCTCATAGGCACTTGTATGAGTGCTGGTTTCCCAGAAGGGAATAGGACTTGGGGTGGGGCCTAGCTGGAGGAAGTGCATCACTTGGGGTGTGCTTTGAAGTATCTTAGCCCAACCCCATTTCCTGTTCTCTCTCCGCTGACTGAATGCAATGTGACCAGCGATCTCAATTCTTGGGCTTGCCTTTCTAGATATGATGTGCTATATCCCTTCAAACTGTAAGTCAAAAGTATTCCCACTCCCTTAAGTTCTTTCGTGTCAGATACTTGATTGCAGCAACACCAGGAGAAAAGTAACTAATATATGGGTGTCCACAAAAAACTTCAGTAAATAGAATCAGCTTTTACGAATCCTACTTTCAGATAAAACAAACAAAGACTATGGCCAATTCAATCTTGAAACTAATTTGATGGGAAATCTGTAAGCCAGTCCTGGTTTTCCTGCCTGAGGTAACAGTGACAGTGGGCATGGATACCCATTAACCTTATACAATTCTGAGAACACTAGGGGCTGATTTTATATTATTCAATGCAGACATGTGAAGGACATTATTTCCTTGCTTTATTGTTAGCTTCATTTTATATTGCCAGCTGCCAGGGGAAATATTTGAATTTTTCAATACCTTCCAAACTAGTTGGTGTCTCCTCAGTTGGAGGTCTCTATTTTTGTGGCACAATGGTTGAACCTATCCTCCAGTCAGAATGCACACTTCCTCACTTACACTCCGGCTTGCTCTTCTTTCTTGCAAGTGCACACAAACCACATAGGTACAGCCTGAGTATATTGCATAAGACACACTTTCTTCTGGACTCATGCAGTTCTCTCATTAATCTTAAAGAAGCTAAGAAAATTCATTATTTAGCACCTATAACATTTCCATAAAAATATTTCTCCCTATAGGATAACGAGCCAAGACATCTAAAGACGTGTACATAGTGACTCATGCGTGAAAGTAATGGGGTACAACTTCATAGGTTTGGCTGTACTAATATTTGAAAAAAAAAGAAACATTAAACTAAAATGAAATTTATACGGCAATTTTATTTTAAAAATAAGGCTTATAAGTCTCCTCTTTTAAGAGAAACACAGATTGGGACCTGATTTGGTTATCAGGTTGGTGACCCCTTAGCCTAACAGGTCTGCTTTCAAAAATATAAATCCAATTGACCTTAACAATGAACTCCCCTCCCCTTTATAGCCTTGTACCTGTCTGGTGATTTAGAAGAGCTGTGTATCTTCTGTGTATCTGCATAGAAATTAGGTTATAAACAGTATGTGGAACCCAATCAGCTCTGCTCCTTGAGGGATCCCACGGAAAACATGAGCACAAAAGGATGTTGCAGTATTTCACTACTGGAGCAGGATTGAG
This sequence comes from Lophiomys imhausi, assembly GCA_907164525.1. Lineage (NCBI taxonomy): Eukaryota > Metazoa > Chordata > Mammalia > Rodentia > Muridae > Lophiomys > Lophiomys imhausi. The sequence continues at coordinate 6,208,283 of CAJQZJ010032401.1, forward strand.
GGGCTAAAAACCCACAGGAGAATTAGAAGCTTCATATCAGAAGTTAAAATGCTGACATGAGTTCTGGGGGTAGTTCTGTTTGGAATTTACTGATTTAAGGTAGCCATTTTACCTTGATTGATCTGTGTTACAAAGGGTATTCCTTATTTATTCAAAGATTTGTTGGTGACTATTTATATCTATAGCCATGTTAGGTTCTCAAGAAAGGCTTGTGTCCCACCCACGAAGAATTCTTGCTTGTGACTATCAATATTGTCTTAATTGGGTGATAACCAAAGGTGCCTCCCAACTAGCACTGCCGCAGAGGCTTCATGACAGGAACCCTACACAGTCCTTGTATGCAAGGACTTCTCCCAGTACCCTCCCATATGCCCTTTGAGAACTGTGAGTCTAGGAGGATCTTATTATCCATAAGCTGGTATTGAGCTCAGAATGTGGTGTGGCATCCTGTCTACTCTGGCATAATGTTCCCTAATCATTTTTTAGTACTGTGTCCCCCCCTTAGCTTTAATTGTATCTCCTCTGCTTCCTCTACTACTGCTGCCTTAAATTCTCTGTTACTGTAGTCTAAGAAGGAGCTTAAGGATATCAAAGAATCAGAAAAACCCCCAAATATTTAAATAAGCAAGCATATGTATGCATACATGTTGAAATACACATAGTCACATACTAAGAACACATAGTCACACACTAAGAACATTAAATAAGTTTGTCTTGATGTTTTAAGCACCCTTTTAATAACCCAGTTGGCATGAATACACTAAAAGAGAGGCTATAGTTTTCATGAAAATGTAAAGAACAAATTACAAGTGTTGGGTTGGGTCTGGGTTTGGAGGAGAGAGTGGAGGGGGTAAAACAGTAAACAAATAAAAAATTCACAAATAAAAGCACAAAAGGGCTTTGCTATTTGTATTTTAAATCCACTCTTGTTTGATGTAGTTGAATCCAATTTAGTATGGAATAAACTCTATTAATTAAATTCTTAGGGTTGGGGGTATTGCTCAGTGGTACAACATTTGCCTACTAATGCATGGTTAACCCCAGATCCCAACACACACACACACACACACACACACACACACACACACACGCACATGCACACGCACACACACACGCACACACACATGTACAAGCACACACACACACAAGCTCATCATACCAAAAGTTCTCAAAAGGCACTTAACTCTATCATCTCTGTAACTGATCTACTTTCTAATAAGCGAAAATGAGGTACCAATATTTGGGCTTTTTCCCCACATTTATTTATACCCTAGTTACAAAAATCATCCTTTGGGTATTTTCACAGAGACTATTTAATGCAAACTAAGCAAGAATCTCTAAAACACTTTCTTTTTCCATGGAAAAAGGGAGATTCTGGAAACAACCCAGGTGTAGGTTCTGATACGGACCTGGCCCAGGCATGGGTGACAGCAGCTGGAAGCATGGAGACCTCTACTGCCACCACCCTGGTCTTCTTCAAGAGCTTTGTTTTGATGTCATCTACTTAGCTTACTGATTAGTGAGCAGAGGGAGGGAAGGGCTTATAGTCTAATGTGCCAAGAGTCATTAAGAAGGTGCCAGAAGGGTGCAAGGAAGCCAGATTGATACCTTTATGATTGTGACATATCTATTATTTTCCAGTTTCTGAAAATCAACCTCTGGTAACAGATTTTGCCTCTCCTCAGGGCAACGCCCCTTTCCAACTCTGTGTCTGGGTGCTTAGGTTGTCTGGCTCTGGGCTCTGCAACTCCCATGGTGGCTAGAAAGGCAAACTGAGCCGTGCTCAATCCAAAGCAGCAAAGTGGAACTTGGTAGGAACACCCAGGAACAAGCCACCTGCTTTAGCTGGAGGCCTGGTACTCCTTTCTCTAGCCTGTGAGAGAATGGGCAGGTGAGAGTCAGAACACAGCCAAGTGGCCTAGGGAGTTTTAAAGGCCTGGCTGAAGACTCTGGCTTAGAAAAAGTGAAGTCTGTACTAGGACTTTTCCAGCATGGGGGCCATGGATTTCCTCTGGACTCCAGCCAGTTTGAGATGAACTGTCTGTCATTTGTAACAAGAACCTATACACCTAGAAAAAAACGACTCAACTCCTATTACCAATTCTGCGCTGTGCTCAGATAGTTAAGACTGTAAATCAGGCTGGGGATTTCAATCACAGAGCTCTGTGATCAGAAAAAAAAAAAAACCTAGTATCAATCAGATAATATAAAATCAACCTAGGAGTGGAGTAACTTCACACTGCAGAACGAAGAATACAACTGTGGACTCCGGCAAAAGAAAAGTGAACCATGGGTGCTGCTCTTTCAAGTCCCCAAGGCATCATCTGTTCAATGCCCCACAAATTTCCCTGAGAATTAAACTTTACAGGGCCTTCATGGGATGCTTCTTAGAGACATAAATGCCAATGACAAAATAACTCTTCCAGTAAGAGTGAGAACTCTCCATATCCAGTTTTCAGCATTAATAAAACCATCTGGCCAAAGTCTGATGTTAATTAACTGCTTGCCAGTGAGAATAGAGGAAGGCACAAGCAACCATTTTGACTTGTTTACCTGGATGGAAGCCAAGGCTAGCCTACACATACACATTCAAACCCCAGCCAAACTTTTCATTTATAGTATTCACACGGAAACCTTCGGAGGAACTTGGAAGGGTGGGGGCTGGAGTTTGAATAGCTGCTGTGGAATTCTGAACAGCACATAATTTAAATCCGAGACTGCATCCCTATATTAACGTTTTAATTTGCACAGATGCATATATTTACAGAGAAATACTGAGAAGATAGAGAAGACAAATTCTGTGTGTCTACTGAAAAAAATGCTATTCTAGAATATGCAAATTGAATGCACACTGATGTGGATTTTTTTCCACATCTCATGGAAAACCAAACTGCAGCAAGAGACAACAGCAGCGTTTCAGACCGACTAACTCTGCTTGTGACTTCAACGGTCCCCTGTAAATGCTGCTCAGTGGGGAAAAAAAATCTCAGGTAGCTTTTAAGGTAAGGTATCATTACTATTCATTACTGACAGATTACATCAAAAACATTTTGGAAGAATTTCCCAGAGACACTGCAGTGTGGACTGTGTGAGCAAAGGACACGGGAAGAAGAATTCATGAAGGGAACACCCACATGAACATTTACCTTCCACGGCTCTTTTGAAGAAGACTTTGCAGCTGCCGCAAGTCACTACCCCATAGTGACACCCAGAAGCCTCGTCTCCACACACCAAGCAGATCTTGGAAGGTCTCGAGGAGCCAGTAGAAACACTTCGTAAAGTAGAGCTGGGGAAAGAAATCGAGATTTCAATAACATCACTGTGGTAGCACACCTCCTGCCCTGCTCAGTTGTATTCCAAATCTTCGACCATCTTGGCCCACGTGTGTGTGTGTGTGTATACACATATATGTATGTGTGTGTACACACATATATGTATGTGTGTACATATATGTATGTATACACATATATGTATGTGTATGTACATATATGTGTGTGTGTATACACATATATGTATGTGTGTGTATGCTGGAAAGTGATGGAGGGAGGCATCTGACACCATCCTGTGGCCTCCACATGCATGAGTGCACATGTACACATACACACTTACCTACACACATATGCACACATGCATACACATATGCACACATAAGAAAAGAACAGTGTACAGTTAAGTCTCAATACTGAGAGATGAGGGAAGAAAGATCACATATGAACACATTTCTTCCTTTGCCTCCTTTTGAGAAATAGGCAGTTCAGAAGCTAGATCCATAAAGTCTCACCAACATGACTGCTCAAACATAAGCGCATCAAGGACCACACCAATAAACATGCCGAAGTGGAAGGGGAAAGTCCACAGGGCCTCATCCCTACACAAAGAACTGCAGGCAGCTAAGGAATCCTGAGAGCAGGAGAAATAGTCTTCCTCAAGGAAGAGCATACTGATTGGCTATCCAATACCAAGTGGTCAGCCCTGAAAACATGCATAAATGTAGCATTACATAGACTGAGCAGGTAATATTGAGTAATATATATGTATATACATATATGCATGTAACAACAATTAATGAAAAGAGGCCATGAATTCAAACAAGGAGAGGTATGTAGGGAGATTTGGAGGAAGGAAAGGGAAGGGGGCAATTATGTTAATTATAATCTAAAAAAGTAAAGGAAAAATTATTTAATAACTTATAAAATGGAAACCAAGCTGGGCATGGTGGCACACGCCTTTAATCCCAGCACTCAGGAGGCAGAGGCAGGTGGATCTCTGTGAGTTCGAAGCCAACCTGCTCTACAGAGCAAGTCCAGGACAGCCAGGGATACACAGTCAAACCTTGTCTCAAAAAGAACAAACAACAGCAACAATAACAACAAAACAAAACAACTCAACTCTCCCCCCCCAAAAAAAAAATCAAAAAGATACCCTGTCTCAAAAATAAAACCCAAACCAAACTTCAGCTTTTGAACTTTTTTTATCTTGATAGATACTTGAAATATATACTATATCTGGCATTTTTAGTTTAAATACTTATGGGGTCCTTTCAAATTAGTAAGCAAAATGAACTATGTTGAATATACATGTTACAATAGGTTTTTTTTTTTTTTTGCGGGGGTCACTTTAAGCAGTTATCTTTTGGAAGTTTAAGAGGAACCTTGTCTAGATACTTTGGACATTACTGGGTTAGTTAATAGTTTGTTCCAAACAGAATGCCTTCCATTCTCCTAAGGAACAACAGTTAAGGGACAGCTTAGGTAGGTGTGCACTGAGTAGGTAGAGAAATGAAATTTTTCCATCTTGAACCATATGCATCTATAGGTCCTATACAAGGTGCGGAGGAAATAAATATAAAAATCCTAGTTTCTGCTCCAAAGCTAGTGGGGTTGCAAACTGTCAGTGTTTGTGCTGCTGCTGGGTAAGATGGTGTTACATGGTGGGTTCATTCCTCCATTTTGGGGAGGGCGGGAATGTGGGAGTGAGGAAAACATTCATTCAAATACGACAGTGGAGCTGAATCGTGAAGCACACTAATGAAAGGGGGAAATGGAGGCAGAACGTGTGGCGGCGAAGAAGACTGTGCCCTGGGCATGCCCAGAAGACTTTGGGTAGGGATGCTACATGCCTCAGCTCCCATCCTAACTGTACATACTTCTGACTCAGTGTGAATCAGCAGACACAAAAATGAAATAAAAATAAAATACTCAAATACACTAAGTGGCCACAAGGCTCATGTCATTGTCACGGCACTTTGTTTTCCAAATTTGCTAAAGCCAGATAAAATCATGTTAAAATACATTTGTCTAAGAACACTTGTTCAATGTATGAACAACCTTCTTGCCAAAAACAGGCAAAGGAACAAACATTGAGCTGCTCTGTCCACCGTAGCATGACTGCCTCTCTACAAGGTGCTTTCTTAAATCAAGGACTGAAACTGAGTTTTCCAAAGCTAATTCTCCTCCTGAGAAAAGTGTTCCTTATTACTTTTATTAGTGCCCTCTGACTTCTTTATGGCATTCAAAACATTCCATTTCAGCACCAGCAACTCTGCAACATATCGGCTGGGAAAACTCAATCCATGTTCGGGTGACTCACAGGGTACTTCAGAGAAAAGCTGCAACTGTAAATATTTAGAATATAATGTAAAATCATCATTAAATGTAATTGCCTTCTCATAATGACAAGCATATGTGAGTTTTGTCTGGTTTGCTTTTGGGGTGCTGGGGACTAAATTTGATTTTGTACGTCCAAGACAAGGGCTGGACCACTGAGCCCATCTGGGATATTTTATTCAACATTTTTGTGGGTCTTGATCTTTTACTGGTCTCTTAGCTTTAGTCTTCTTGGAACTCTTCTCTATTCTGGTCAAACTTCCTCTTGGTGTGATCTCATTTAGTTCCTTGGCCTTAAATATCCCCAGTATCTTGGGATTTCCAAATGTCCATCTTCAGAACTCTGGAATACTTATCCAGCTGCCTTCCTAGGACCTCCCCAGGGTGTCTAACCACACAGTGAACCCAGCATGCCCGACTCAGCTTCCTACACAGTGAACCCAGCATGCCCGACTCAGCTTCCTACTTTGCTCCTCTCACACAGGGCTACATGTGTTAATGGTAACAGTTAGGGGTTAAGTTGTTCCCCCTACGCCTAAATTCACAGGTTGAAATCCTGACCTCCAGCCTTTCAGAATGTGACCTTCATGGGGAATAAGGCTGACAATATACTTATTAGTTTTGATAAAGACACACCGGAGTTGGATGATCCCTTAATGCAGTGACTGATACCTTTACCAGAAGGGGAAATTGGGCCAATGATACCAACAGAGTAAAAGCCATGATCATATACGTGTAAGAAAGAGACTACAAAAAAGAAAAAAAAAAAAAGAAAGAGACTACAATAGTATGTGGTTGGAGGCCAGACTGCCAGCAAGTCAGCATAACTAAGGAAAGAGGTATAAGGCATTTTCTCCATGAAGGGCCTACAAGTCAACAAATCTGATTTGATTTTGGTCTTTGATTTACAGCTCTCTGAACTAAGGCATCAAGTGTCTCTAGTTTGAGCCATCCTGTGTGTAACAGTTTGTTTGAATAGTCCAACAAACTAAGGCAGCAGCCCTTAGATATTTCTAGCTGCTCAGGAGGAAGACCTGGACTCATCCCGAGTCTTCCTGGTTCGCACGCATGCACCCATGCAACTGCACAGCACACACCCAGGTTCAGTTCACTCCTACAAGCACCAGGCTAGCCCAAGCTGCCAGAGGAAGGACTTCTTTGGGACTCGGTAGAAGATGTGTAGCTAACCTTTGTACTTCACTTCTCTCTTCCTCCCCTCTCAAGCCAGAAAACCCTGTTCATCCATCCCTCGCCTTGAGAACATTCCAAAATTTCCCCACACACTGGGAGTCAAGGACAGGACCACATAACTACTTTATTCCTTCCCACTACCCCACACTACCTCCACATCCTGAGATCCATGGTGCCCTCAAACGTAGCAGCGTGCTCCTTCCTCCAAGCCTCTGTCTGACTAGATAGATATTGAAGGATGCTGGTGTTGTTTGTCATTTGTCTCCTGTACTCTTTTTATTGTCTGTGTCGTCTACACAAAAACTTCAAGAGCAATATAAGCCCAGATTCATTTGTGGACTTCACTTGTCTGTCTCTCTTGCAGGGATGGAACCTGGTACACAACAGGCCTCTGATACATGTGGGACCTTGATACATGCCTTCCCCCCAAGGCAGTGCTGCACCCTTGGCGGACAGTAAAACGTTTAAGAGGTGGGGCCTAGTGGGAGTCAGTTAGGTTGATGCAGGATGCCGTCGAAGAGGGGATCTCGATTCTCCCCCTTTACATTCTCTACTTCTAGGCCACCAAGAGCTGTGACATCACAGGCCCAATATGACACAGCCAAGTGAACATGGACTGAAACCTCTCAAACTACAAGCTAAAACTCATCATGTCCTTCTCTTATTACCTTGGCATTTTGTTATAGCCTTGGAAACCTGCCTTATACAGCACCCAACCAATACATAATACTGAGTCACTGGGTGGTATCCTCACCAGAGCCACCATGGAACCTACCATGTCACCAAATCTGACAGTCCACTGCTGTTGCCTTTGAGCAAGACAATGTGGTTGCACCTACCCATCAGAAGGAAGACGATGTGACAAAGCAGTCAAATCTAACTGAGAAGTCAGCGTCCAGCACAAACCAGGCCTGCTATGGACCGCCGATCACAGCTACCAATTTGTTCTATTCAAAATGCAAAGCCCACATCAGGTCCTATGCTCACTTACATCTTCCCACAATAGAACATCAGCTTTGCCTCTATGTACCTCAAGGTTTCTCTGCCAGTGTACTGAGCCTTCTCATCCCATGCCTAACATGTGCCTTCCTTCATTGGCCCTTTCCCAATCTTGCTCATCCACTGGATACTTCTACCTCTGGCCATCTTTCATCTCACATTCACCCTCCAACTCTTAAGCGTCTTTTGCATGAACTCATCTTCAAATAGCTCCCATCTGACATCTAAATCTCTATAACCAGTTCCACCCTGTCTAGCCCATTCAACTATCATTCTATCTCCTCTTTCCATAACCTCCCTGCTTCTACTTCCTGTGAACTTCATAAGACACACCAGGTTCAGAACCCTGTTTGCCTTCCTTTTCCAGTATTCTGGAAGGGGTACTAGCACCTTGGAAGTACCCAAGCTCAAACCCTGTACCTTTGTCCACTTTATCTTCAGTGGACTGTAATAATCTCATCTCTATTATGCTGATTCCCACATGCTTTGCACCCCCCCCCCCGTCTTTTGATAGTTTGTACTGTGGTGTATAATGGGTGTTTCTCCTCCCTACCCTAAGCTCCCAGAATAAAGACTCATGGGACTCCAAATACATTTACAAATACCTAGGTCGTACAGTTAGGCTCGTTCCCCGACTAGCTAATAACTTAAAATAACCCATGTGTTCAAATCTAAGTTCCGCCATGAGGCTGGTTACCTGTGCTCAGGTGTCATATGTCTTTCCTCTTCACATTTTCTTGGGCTATTCTCCCACTCCTGGCACTTTCCCAGAATACTCTCTGTCTACTGGATGTCCTACCTCCTGTTCTAACTTTTCCTATAGGCCACAGGTCTTTTATTGACAGCTACTACATCCATACAATACACAAGACATTCCTTCCACATTTCCCCTGTTTAATCCAATAAAAGGCTCTTTTTCCAACAGCGGTGTCTCCTCTTATGGCCTCTTTGCTTCGAGGACATCATTAAGTAAAATGAAGTCTGTCTGACCATATGCATTGTGATAGGCTACAGTATGATATGATAGTAGACCTGCTAACCGTGCTGGCTACTGAGTGACTCAGGAGAACACAGTAAGTATGCAGGACGGATGGGGGTATGGGTGGGGAGCCATTCATGTCCCATGCAGGATTGAGCAGAACAGCCTGACATTTCCTCCTGGTACTCTGAATAATGTGTTATTTAAAACCTATGGCTTTTTCTTTTCTTTTTGTTGTTGTTGAAACTTTCCATTCAATATTTTCAGACTAAAGGTAACACAACCAAAGTGAACAAAACCAAGAGTGCCTAGGGATTACTGTTTTTGTCCACTAATCAAACTAGTAGGCTACCAAATAGCATTTATTTCAACCTCGCCCACAGCCTCCTCTTCTCTGCACACCACTGTTGTCCCAGCTCGGGTCTTCGGCAGTTCCAAAGGGCTTTTCTCTATCTTTGGCCTTATTCTCACTGTAGAACTCTCATGTTCAGAGGTGCTGCATTGCTTCAGATGCACGCCACCATAAATAAAAACTGTGGAGGACTTTTAAGCTCTTTCTATGACTAACCTTCTCATGACTGCTTCCCTGTAACATCCAGTCCTGTTCACACAAGCTAACAACTCTGCTGGGGGTCTGGATGACCATTTATTTATACAACTGGGCATGTTCCTCTCCCTACTCATTGTTTACAGCCCCTCACATTTTCACAGGGCCTGCCCTCCCAGTAGGCTACCCCTCTTCTTTCAACATCTGGGCAGCATGGGAACACCTCTCCTTCAGCAGGTCATTACACTGCCCTTGTATTAGTGACCTGAGCATTTAGCCTAATCCCTCTAGGGCAAATATGTTACATTATCTACAGATCTCTGTGTTTTGTAGCCACTGACCTGGGTTGGCATTGTTTATTGAATGAATAAAATCACACTCATAATCTCATTGTAGAAGAACAAATTCATAGAGGGCAATTTTACAGAAGGTAAATTAATGAGGTCAAGGTTACAGGTTCAATTATCATGCAGTTGATTTAGCTTTAGAGACAGAGTGAGAGAGTAAAAGAGAATATGCTTACCTAAACCCAAACAAATTAAAACAAGCAAATGAATGAAAGAAAACCCCCAGGATAGGGTCTCAGACTATTCTCCAAAGCAGTGCATTCTCATTTTCTCGTTATTTATGGAGAATATATGGAACAGCTTTGTAATGTATTATCTTTTGTGGAGTTATCTTTGCTAATAAATGAGTTATAAACTTTTGGGGGGAGGACAATTGTTCCTCCTGAGTTCATAATGCATACCTTCAGGAAGTGAAGAACAAAGGCCAAACTTAGAACATGAACTGTGAGGACAAAATTACAGCTGGTTACCTGATAATAGGAAATTCAAGAACATAAGTGTTTTTTAAAACAAAATTTAAAACAGTGACCATTAGTTAGACACCAATAGTTAAGTAGTTGTTGATAGATTGGTTGGCCAAGAAAAATGCAGTCCAGACAAAACACACACACACACACACACACACACACACACACACACACACACACA
>CAJQZJ010032401.1:6219175-6262720 GCA_907164525.1 Lophiomys imhausi
AGAAAGATCTGAGACAGAGAGGAGGATGATTTTGAGCTCAACAACATGTATGTAAAATGAATAAATAAATAAATAAATTTAAAAAAATAATAAAAATAAGATGATGTAACTATATCACTCATGTATGAAATTCTCAAGACAAAAATTTTATATATATATATGTATATATGCATGTATGTATGCATATCAAACAAAAAACTAAAGTGAAAATTAAAAAGAGCAAGCGCTTTGGGTTTCACTCCCAGGGCAGGCAGTGAACAGTGAACGAGCCTCCCCACAGAATCACAATAAGGGTGTCATAGTTTCATTTCCTGGTGCTCTGATAAGAGAAGTAGACAAAAGCAATTTAAGGAAAAAAAAGGTTTATCTGACTCACAGTCCCGGGTTACCATCCATCACTGCTGGGAAGTCAAGGTGGAAGGAACCTGAAGCAAGTCACATCGCATTCATCTATTCAAGAGCCAAGAGCAAGGAACAGAGGCCTGCATGCTTGGGCTCAGCTTGTCTGTCCAAGGCTCAGCCTATGAAATGGTGCCACCTACATTCAGGGTAGGCCTCCCTCTCACTTAACATAATCAACATAACCCTCCCCTCCCACAGATATTTTCAGAGGTCCTTCTCCCTGGTGACTCTAGGCTGTATTAAACTGACAAATAAAATTAACCATCACAAAATATAAAAGAAGGTTCAAGATCCAAGAGAAAGGAAAACAAACAAACAAACAAACAAACAAACCAGCATTTCTGATTAAGCAGGGAAAGAAACTTGAGGACCAATTCAAAGAAGAAAGATCTGAGACAGAGAGGAGGATGATTTTGAGCTCAACAACATCCTCAGCTACACAGCAAGTCTGTACAGCCAGTCTGTACAACCTAAGTGGACTCATGATATCCAGTCTGAAAATTCACAGAGGCAGGAAGAGAAAAGAACAAAGAAAAGAAAGAAGGGAAGAGAAAGAGGGAGGTAGGGAGGAAAGAAGGAAGGATGGATGGATAAAGACAGTAAGAAGGCAAGGCAGCACTATCTTGGAAGGAATGGATAGATGGTGTGCTCAAACAAGACAAATACACCAATTGGACAGACTACCCAATAGGCCATCCAGTGGGAAGCAGCTACTGTTGATATGTCTGACTTTAACAAATATTTTTATGTATATGTGTATACATAATGTGACTAACAGCTATATTGAATCAAGGCCATTAAAAATCTTTTCTAGTGAGGAGTTTCCACAGACAAAAAAATTGGCTTTACAGAATTTAATATATTGTTATATATGTAATCTCTAAGAATTTCTAACTTGAATCAAGCTATCTTCAAAATCAGACTGAGTATATATATGGCAATCAATGGTTTCCAATACAATAACTAAATATAGGTACTAAAAATTGCAACACCCTGCTTGCTTTTGCAGTCACTGGCACATACCCATTTGTATTCAAGGCACTTTTTTTTTTTTCGAATCCAATGCAGAAACCACAGACTCATCCCCACCTCTGCAGTCAGAGCTTTTCTAGAAAGAGTGTTTTATAGGAACTGCAACTGCGTCCTTGTTTCAGTATTTCTGTGTTTGGAGACAGGTTTCACTGTGTAGCCCTGGCTGGCCTGGAATTTGCTATGTAGACTAGGCTGGCCCTTAACTCACAGAGATCCACCTGCCTCTGCCTCTTCCCTGACTGAGTATTTTCTAAATGATTTTTCTTTTGAAGAAAATTAGTGCATATAAAATGTGTGTGTGTGTGTGTGTGTGTGTGTGTGTGTGTGTGTACGCATGTGATGTGGTATGATTTTAATTTTCCTCTGAGCACTAACTATCCTGTTATGAAGCCGTCTAAACAGAGGACACAGATCTCATGAGACACTGAGGAGTGATGGGTTTGTATCTCATGGTGCTTGAACTCAGGCCATTTAGAAATCAATTCCTGTGGTTCCAATGTGTTTTGGATTTGCTGCACTTCTAAAAAATGCTGACATAAAATGTGCTTCCTCACAGACTTTGGGTGCAAAACAGTTATCTCTTCTTTCTCTTATACGTTTACGCAGTGAGTCAAAGCTTCGGCTTTCCCTTGACTTCTGGATGATATCATTTCTGTTGGGCTGGCCTTGCTCTCCAGTTACCAGCTCAGTTCCTCTGATGGTCTGTGATGTGGACCTGTCTGACAACTGCACCCTCACTCCACTTTTCCCACACAAGACAAAGGGATATATATATATATATATATATTTAAAGAATCTTTGTTTTTTAGTTTTCTCTCCCTGGCAATGAGACACTTTTCACTGGTGGTACTGCCTTGTAGGCCCCCAGTGTATGAGGAGGCTCTTGGCCCTCATATATATGACTTCTGAACTGGGATGGGGGACTGTTATGTAGGGACACTCCACTCTAGAGGAGTGGGATGAAAGGGTTAGGGGGTAGAGGGTGGGAGGGCAGGGCTGGGAAGGGGGGAAAGAGGACAATGTGATGGAGATGTAACCTGAAGCAATAAATAAATAAATTTATTTATTAAAAAAGAATCTACACATTGGCGGGCTTATTCTGCAATCTAAGATATTCTTAATGACAATGTTGTCACACTCACTGACAGAATGACATCTGCACCTCAAATGTACTTCACTCATAATTTTAAGCAACATTGCCACCCCTCAAAATATTAAAAATAGTATCTTAATATGAAATTTAAAAAGTCAGTAGGATTACTTATCATCATTATTCATCAGTTCATTCTTCAATACTGAACTTTCTGAATAAAGAAAATGAGGTATTATGAATAAGGAAAAGTTTGGAAAATGTTTTCTCAGGTAATCCCTTATTTTCTTAGGCATAACTGTATAATTGTGAAATATCACAAAGGGTTCCACATCATTTTAATACTCTGAATAATGTTTCAATAAAATCATAAGGAAAACACTAAAAAAAAAATCATCCCCTTTCACACATTAGCTTGCAATAGGTAAGGCTTATTTCCCTTTCAAAAGACAACGGTGGGGTCTTCTGGTCACTAAAAGTTTGTTTGATGGCAGTCTATATTGCAGCCATGTGTAAAACGGAGCGTTGCTATCCCTGCTTGGCTTCAGGGCAAGATGACTTGTCACTGGCTTACACTGATAGTCATCACCAAAAAGAATGGCTTTGTTTTGATTTCAATAAATCAATGCACAGTCCTTTTCAGAACTGGGTGGGAAACATTGAGGACAGAACAGACAAACACACACACACACACACATACACACACACACACACACACACACACACACAGTGGGGAGGAAAAGAGGGGGGGAGGAGAACAGTCAAACACATAACAGGCACACAAATATCTCTTGACATGTTTTGTATTTTTAAGTAGCTACCCCCTCACAGAAAACGCAGAGGCTTTAAGCAGGAGCACCAAGGCAGCAGGACTCAGTAGTTCAAGGGGCAGAGCCTGCAAAGAAACTCAGCCACGATTCGAACCCGCCCCCAGGAGCCAGGAGTATGAACCCTGTACTCTCCCAGTGTTCACTTGCACTCGTTCTTAATGTCTGCATGAAGCTGCTTTCGAAGTTCTCCCTTTAAAGCTGACTTTGTCAACCTGCAAAGTCCAGATTTCCTGTGGTTCAGTTGAACGTATTTCTGACTTCTGATATTAGCAACAAACCCAACATTGTTGGGAAAAACATCTCCGATGCTTATATGTAGGCGATGGGCATGGTGGCCACAGGCCATGGTGGGCACCACACCAAAGTGTTGCTTCCTCCCCAAACAGGAGGCAGGGTTTCTCTTTTAACAAGGTACCCCATCAATTTTCACTTCTTTTGAACTGTCTTATGACATTACTATTACTTTTATGTGAGTTGTTATTTTTTTATGATGGATTTCTTGTTTCTGTTTTTAAGTGAAAATAGTAGCTTAAAATGATTTTTAATAAATCAAACAGTGTGTTCATTTCCTTACTTGGCAGCAAGGAAACTGTAAACACATTCTGCGTCTTTGTTTTCCTCAGGGTTTGAAGTTAGGGGTTATTTCTTTGATTTCTTCTTTCCAAAAATATTTGGAGCCTGAGGTTTCACAAAGGCCATTCTTTGACTTCTAGAACTTTTCTCCTCACACGGAATCTAACATACAGCCATTGGGCAGTGCTGTCTCGTGGGGCCAACACCCTGCTATATAAAATTTGTATCCATTTCCTTAGCAATATCTTTCCTAGACATTTTCATTCATCCACTATTTTTAAGAAAAACCTCTTTTATATAGTCTCTGTCTTTTCATCTCTAGTACCCATTTATATTTTGCTTTGAGGGGAAAAAAAAACCAGAACAAAAACAAAATCCCCCAAACTACCACCACTGCCATAGGTGTGGGAATACTGATCTTTACTGGAACAGATTTTAAAGTGTTATAACCATATGTTTAATTAAATTAAAGGAACCATATGGACAGTTTGCAGTAGTTGGTGTGGAAGAAGGAAGAGCGCCAAGGTTTTCCTTTTCCTAACTAGCTCCCTTGCACCTCTGCCCCCACCTCATCCCTTTTGCAACTCAAGCATTCCTTGAAGCCTGCTTTGCACAGGGAGCATGTGCTTAGACAATGGCTTCATCCTCTTTTCATGTATTCATTGTAGTTCCTAAGCACAAGGCACACAGGCACCATGTGGGCCTGAGACAGAAATCGGCTAACAACATCCACTAAGCTCTGGTACCTGAAACTCTTCTCTAGTGCTAGAAAACTAAGGGGAAAGGAACACAGGCAAACAGCATTGGCAAGTGATCAATACAGGCTGAATATCTCTTATCTGAAGGTACTAAAAGAAGTTTAGGGCTTAAGACTTTTTAAATTTGGAAGTATTTGCATATGAATAATGAGGTGTCTTGGAGTTGGGAGGCAAGTCTAAACATGAAATTCATCTGTTTTATGTGTTCATTATACATATAGTTTCACTGTAATTTTATACAGTATTTTAAATAATTTGTGCATAGAGCAATGCTGAATGCTGTGAAATTTTCCTCTCGAGGCATGTTTTAGGCTTGGAGCATTTCAGTTTTAGGATTTTTTTTTTTGAATTAAAGATGCTCGACCTGCATATACAGTAAGTGCTATGATGTTTTATGTGACTTTCCTCACACTTACATACATACAGCAAGCCTGTTTAAAATACTCTTTCCTCCAAGCAAGAAAAAACAAAATAAGAGTTCTAAATTCCAATCACTCAATGAAGCTTTCATTTCTTATAAGTGAGGTAAGAATCATGGAAAATAATGGGAAATGCTCCTTAGAGAGTTGAGTCAGGATCAAAATACTTACACACTTTTACTGCTTAACTGTGGAGCATATGTGTGCATATATACATGTGTGTGTGTGTGTCTCTGTGTGTGTGTGTTTATACAGGCATCCACAGGTGTGAAAACACTTTTGGAACCTACTAAAAAATATTATAGTTATGATTTGCTTCCAGTAAGGTATTGTGCCCCCCAGCCTCCCCCACCCACCCAAAAAAAGCTGTGTGCTGATGGCGTTGTAAATAATCAATTTGTTTTCCAGGGCTATTAAAACTCACACTTAGGGCTGGAGAGGTGGCTCAGTGGTTAAGAGCACTGACTGCTCTTCCAAAGGTCCTGAGTTCAATTCCCAGCAGCCACATGGTGGCTCACAACCATCCACAATGTGATCTGATCCCCTCTTCTGGTTGCAGGTGTACATGCAGATAGAGCACTCATACATATTAAATAAATAAATAATTCTTAAAAAAACCACAAAAAACAAAAACAGCATAAAAACCCTCACATTTGAAAAAGAAGTCACCTTCACTGACGTAGCTTGTCTTTTGTCTAAAATTTTGAAAAGCAATTAAAGACCCCAGTACTAGGCGTTTGTCCTTGGAACTGATCTGAGGGAAGATGAAAAGGGTTTCTAAGACAAGGCAATGGCATAGAAATCAAAGCCCCGTGTGACACTGTGGTCAGGAATAAGAACCCCACTGGGGTTTGTAAAACAAGGAAAAGATTTCCCTGTCCTGGCGAGGAGTGACGAAAGACACTAAGTAGGAGAGGAAGTTCAAGGTAAGAGCGATGGAGACCTTCCGATTTGTCTCATTTCAAAAATGTCTTCCTGCCATGTGCTCCTGCCCCAAGAGAAAGAGGCCAGTCATGTGAAACCACCGGAAAACACCACCAAAGATCCAAGTAAGCCTGCCCCTTTCCTTTCCATCTTATCTTATTAAATGGAAATCGTCCTATAGCAAGACTCAGGAAAAGGCTGCAAGGGTAGAGCACTACAGTAGAGCACTGGCTTTGCGTGCTCGGGGTCCTCAGCTCTATCCCCAGCCCAGTAAATAAATGTAAGCAAGTAAAAAACTAGAGGTCACAATCCCACTTGCCACAATGTTGAGAAAACATTGGTGATAACAGAGGAATGATAGAAATTTCTGGATGCTCCAGGGTTCAGTTTCAATGCCACAAAATGAGGACTGCTAGCTATTCTAACTTGATTTCAAGGGCAGCATATATGTCCTATGCCAAATGTACCATGAACATCTGCAATCAAGACTGTAAACCTACAGTAATACCTTCTTTCTACAATTTGCTCTTTAAGGGAGAAATTCAGATGAAACACCTTCAAATAAAAGGACTTCACATAGGAATATATCTAAGAAAAAATTTACTGTACATTACAATATATGGCCACAAATTTATTTTGTATATACAGTATTTACTTCTTTTTTTTTTTTGTACAGACAGTAGCATAATATGCAGGTATCAGGATAACATCTTGGATTTAAAAAATGGACTCAATGTGGCAATGTAATTTTCAAAAAAAGAAAAGAGTGAGGGTGTCGGGCTGTGTTCTGAGTACAGTACAGCCACAGGACCGCAACACACGAAGCTCCAGCAGAGACCCGTGAGAAGGAACACAGGGCTGGGACAGCAAAGCAGAAAAGTATGCAGACAGGGGAGAGTGGGAGGTGAGAAGACTCACTGAGCACGTGGCTGGGAAGCACAGAGATGCTCACTGGCCCACCAGAACCCCTGAGGCCCCACAGTCGATCCAGCACAGGGATAGGCAGCTGGCCCAGGGTAGAGTGGGGCTGACAGCAGATGCAAGTAACAGCTTCAAAGGCAGATCAGCTGAGACGGTAGAAGCCCGCTGCACACTGGGAACCAACCCTAGAGCTTGGGCCTCATCACACTCAGCAAGAGACAAGCCATTGTGCTCATTAGGAACAGAAAGGCACATGGAGAGGAAAGGCGGCCAATGCTGGTGAGAAGCAGAAGGGAGAAAAAGAATTTTTTAGCAAAACAGGTAGCCACAAGTAGCAGAAACTCTCTGAATGTGGTAGGTCCTTTAGGGGAACTGCTGTTAAGAACACACGGTATTCAAAGACATGGGTGACAAATAATTTATCAGGGACTTAGAAAGGCTGATCATATTCAGGCTTAGTTAGAAAATTTACCTTAAGATGGAATGCATTTAGAGGAAGAACCAGCAAAATGAGGCCAAGATAGCTTGAGATAGGGGTGGGGACCGGTGAAGCTGAGTTAGTATTTAAGTCTATCCCCTAGGCAAAGAGACAACTTGTTAACTGAAGAGGTAAGTGGAGGCACCCTATATGGAAAGCTCGGAGGCGGGTTCCTTATGATATGGTTGCAAAGGGCTTATGACCTTAAAACACATTCAGGTTGATGAATTTTTCTAATAAATACAAGTAGGAAATTAGAGGCAGGAAATGGGTTTGTTTCTGTCTCCATAGCTCTCCACTGTATACAGAGAGTGGAAGAAAATACTTTGTGAAGTCTAACATTAAGCTAAAGAGTTTGGCTCACATGTTTTCAAACTATAAGTTCCAAGAGTGAAGATGGATCTATGGGAAATTTAACTTCCTACAAAGGCTAACTTTGTAATATAAAGTATGTGGAAATCTGAAATATAATAGATATAATTAATATCACCACATGCTATTTATTATACAACTGCCAAGGGAAAAAATAATCTGGAGTTGCAAAGAATCCAGAGACATCAAGTAATTCTAAGTGAAACTTGGAATCAAATGGAGGGATCTTGCTTAAGAAAGTCACTATACCTGGGTTGCTCAAAATTCTCCCCTCTCACTTGACACCAGTAGCAAATGACACTACAACATACACAGGCCTTCAGAACGCTGTGTACAAACCCAACTGTCTTATTATATACTTCATGAGCATCTTAATATGTTTCATCTCAAAACTGTTCCAGGTATAGGAGAGGGTTTGCTGTAGGGACACCTCAGGGGGCAGGTGTTATTTTGTCATCTCTGTCCAACCAAATACTGGAAACCTGTATGCAAGAATGGTAGTTGTAGGGTCCCAATTGACTGGCTCACATTTACCGATGGTTCCAAAAGGCCTACAGCTCTTTTACAGTTAGTCTCAGCACTTAGCCCTGAACAGATGTGGGGAAGTTGACCAAGCAAATACCAGTGAATGATCAAAGACAGGAGAATTTTCATTCAAGGGTTATATAGGGCTAAAAAATTAGTATAAGAATTAAACAAACAACAATATTATAGTAACATAGATAGAGACGGGGATTTCTCCTGTCTAAAGATAGAGACAATTCCAAAATGGAGATAAAAGGCTATTGTCCTATAACAAAATCAGCAGAATGGAGCATGTTCAGCTGTATGAAAGTAGATGGGTGTGGGTAACCTCCCTTCCTCATAGTTTCCCGGGGAGCCAATGCCCAGCTTTCAGAACTCTGTCAGCACACAACCTTCCATTCAAAAGACATACAAGGAAAGACTGCGGTTCCACCCTTTTGCCCTCATGCTATCTTAGAACATGAGTACCACAGCCTGAGATGAATGTTTCATAGCTACACCCTTGACTCCAGTCAAAGTGTCAGATTACTGTGTTCAGGTTATTTCAAAGTTTAGACAGCGCGATTCACTGTGTCTTTAGTAGCTCAACAGCATGTATTTCATTTGTTTGTGAGAAGCAAACTTCCAGTCAAAAAAAGGAACTGAAATTTGTATAAATCATCTCTTCCTTACTACTATCTAGAATGTATGCATGTGTGCGTGCACACACACACAATCACACACACACAGACATACACAATCACACTCTCACACACATACTTACACAAACAATTACACACACTGATTCACACACATACTTACACAAACATACACTCACACACAAACACAGACACACTCCACACACACAAACTCACATACTCACACACACATTCACAAACTTATACACACACACACACACACACATTTTTAGGGAAACCAGGCATTTAGTGACAACTTGAAGATCAGTATTAACTTAGTACTTTTATTTTGCACTGGTACTTGATACCTGCTTGTACAATATCCTATACATCAAAGCTGTCTCATAAATTGAAGCTGAAATTTCAGCTCACAGAAGTTTAATTCTATTCTTTTGTAATACTAATATAGTAAATACCCAGAGAGGACATTTAGAGACTATAAAACAACATGAATCATTGCCACACAGAAAATCATCTCCCTCAAAGCATCATGGCCACAGTACATCCCCTCACAGACATATAAAGTTTCATATAATCTTCAATATTATGGTAATCTCTTTTCAATGAAGTCATCTGCATCAAAATTACATATGCTTTTTATCTGCATTGTGAAGCTGAAGCACATAACAGGAAATAAAAGCTTTACAAATGACGCCCAAATCTAAACACCTCCAGCAGGCTATTCCCATCTGTGCCACCCCAGCTCAGCATTCACCACAGATACCTGGGCTGCTGCACAATAACCATCAAAACCAAACCAACAAAACCCCACAAAGGCGCCATTGGCAAGGAGAGAATAGGGCTCTTCATCTACAGGATGATCTAGTGTAAGTATGCCCACGTCAGGGGTGATGTAATGAGTTATATTTTTACCTTTGGAGGAGTAAAGGTGCATTCTCTAAGTGGGAATGGAATATTCTCCTAGTATCCCATGATGAAACTCTATGCTACTAATATCATATGATTCAGGACCGTGTGCGTCTGTTTGTGTTGCGCACACATGATGGGCCCACACATTAAAAAACCAGAGTCAAAATTTGGATAACCTTCTCCATTGCTCTCTGCCTCATTCTCTTTAGACAGGGTCTCTCAGCAAACCAGAAAAGCTCATTACTTTGGCTATGTTAGCCAGGGGGCTCCCTCCCCAGCACTGAGGCTTCTGGAATATGCAGACATGCCCATCTTTTTTTTTTTTTTTTTAAATAACATGGCTGTTGGGGATTCAAACTTAGGTCCTCATGCTTGCAGAGCAAGAGCTCTTACTGCCTGAGCCATCTCCTCAGCTCTCCATTAAGGAATTATTTTAAAGGGAACATTTCAAAGGACTTACAGAATCAAGCTTTGAAATGCAACCCGCTTGTAAATTGATGACAGTTTGCATCCAGGTTTGCCACACAATGCGTGCAAATTTCAGGGGATTCTGGTCTGGCTCCAAATGATAACTTGGGAAGTTAAAACACAAACATATGGCTAAAAACAAAAGACTTCATACTTTTAGATAAAGTGCACTCCTTCTAACCTACAATACTCCAAGCCCCCTAATCTTTAAAAAGGTTTAACTTTCTTTCTGACTTTGTCAAAAACTATCTAAGAGACTTTGCTGAGGTACACATTGGATCTTTCTTTTAACTGTGAACATACCAATGGCTTGATGGTTCACACTTGCAATTCTAGCATTAAGGAAAAGATTCAGAGTGCGAGGCATCCATGGTTTACTAGTAAGACTGACCCAGAAAACAGCACTAATAGCACTATGGGTAACTCACACACAGGCAGAGCACTGCATTTTACCTTCTCATTGAAGAGAAAAAGCATATATTTTAAAAAATGACCAATGCCCTCTGTGATGGTGAATATTGACGGTCAGTCACCATCAATTGACAGGATCTAGAACTACCTAGGAGACAAACCTGTAGGCATGCCTAAGGGAGTCTCTAGGTTGGGTTAACTGAGGTTGGGAAATCCATCCTTAAAGTGGGTGATACCTTCCCATAGGCTGGGGAGTTGAACTGAATAGAAAGGAGAAGAAAGTGAGCATAGCACATTCGTCTCTCTCTGCTTTCTGGCACAATGTAATTTGACGAGCTTTCTCATTCTCTTGCCATCATGTCTTCCCTGATAAGACGGACTGTCCCCTCAGGCTGTGAGCCAAAATAATCCCATCCTTGAATGTGTTTTTTGCCACGAACTTTGTCTCAGCAACAAAAAGAGTAATAGACATACCCCCTCTTATATTCTAGCCCTGAAACCAATGAGGTTTGAATTAAAATATTGTCAAAAGAAAAGTAAAAATTTAGACTGCTTTCTTGACTTGTGGAATATGTAATTTCCATACCAACAAGTTGGTGAGAATTTTCCAGAAATTTGTTACTGTGTGGCAAAAATAATACATGATTAAACAGAACAAAGCTTGGTGAAAAGCAGAGCATTACATAAGCTCCATCTTTAATTGCCTTTCTTCCAGCTACTGTCAGAGCCATAATTACGAGAACATACCTTTGATGTCTGCAAAGCTAATGGTGCTGAAGTGGAGTCTTGAGGGTCAGAAGTTCAAGGCTATCCTTGAGCAAATTTCAGACTAGCTTGGGATACTTGAGACCCTGCCAATTTTTTAAAGGCAAGTTTCCTTGGAAATTCAATTTGTGCCTTGTAATCCACCAGTTCTCTAAGTGTATAGGAATATTATGGAGAATTACTTGCCAGAATTATTGAGGGAGAAGTTGTGGATTTAATATCCCTACTACACTGCTCCTTCACTGTGTAACCTTAGTCAAATTATGTGACCTCTCTGTGCCTCAGTTCTAAACCTGATAACATTAGAAGGTTAGGGTCTAGGCGACCTTTGAGAGATTTATCGCGAAAGATGACAGATTTCTGTGCCAGTCAACACTCCACTGGGGGTCACCATTATGGATGACACAAAACCAGACTTTCCTACACATGGCCTTTCAGATCACAAGTTCATAATGTGTCCCTAAAAAATTCTCTTGTAATTTTAACCTTAAATGTTTTGAGTCAAATGGTTGTATTAGCTTTGAAAAAAAAATTCATGCCAGACTTAGTGAGGAAGAAACAGGCTAAAACTTCATGGCTAGGGATTCAGAAATAAAATGTGAGCAAAGGGAAGTCTCTGGTCTTCAAGTTCATAGGTCAACTAGAAAGTGTATCTTGCTCTCGCCAGGACCTGGGTTTGGTTCCCAGCCCCTACATGGAGGCTCACGGCCTCCTCCAGCACCAGGCACACATGTGGCTCAAAACACTTTCACACACAAAATAATGAAATGCATGTTTAAAAAAGTAGTGTGGGTGATGACAGATTCCCCTATAAACACAGAGGGCACCAAGTGTGCTTACAGCAAGAAGACTTTAATTTGCTGTCTTCTAATACTCTGTCACACACACCAGTCATTTCAGTTGGCTTCCAATCTGTTTATAGCAGGAAAATATAACCCTCACCACACTAGATAAGACCAGCCTTTAACTGAATTTCTGTGAGTTCCTAGGGGTGAAAAATATATAGTTCTCAACAACTATACTTTAAGAAAAAAAACTTAAAGTACAATGTATCCTCAATTTTTTTTTCCTGATGTGCACTTTTGCTAACTATCATCAGTTAATGGAATCTGATTTCCCTTGAGAAATAAAAATGGCTTGTTCTGTAATGTTTTCAGTTTTATAAACACAGTTACCTGGAAGGAGTAACTGAGACGCAAGCTATGAGCAATATCAAGAGGAATGTCAAGTGCAACAGAAAAATACCCAGGGTACACAGAAGTAACAAGGGTGTGACAGGCCAGCCACAGTCACCTGCCTTAGCAAAGTAAGGAGTAAAATTAATCCTGTTTTGGAGCATGTGTCACTCCCTGGAGGAAAACCCACACATGATGCTTTCTTTTGCAAGCTTGTATAAAGATAAAAGGAAGAGATTAATATGTGCACTGATATCTCTATTATGTTAATTTTCCCACACAGACTTATACATGGCTCGGGCTAGCTCTGAACATACTATATGTAGTCAAAGATGACCCTGAGTTTCTTATACCCCCGCCTTCACCTCTACAGTGCTGGGATTACAGGTGTGAGACACCACACCTTATTTATAAGGTGCTGAAATCAAACCTAATGCTGAATGCAAGCTAGGCATGCAGTCCACCACCTGAGCTACCACAGCAGGCACATGTTTATCTAAAAACAAAATGTCTATGTATTGTGTAGGTAGGTAGTGTATGTGTGTGTGTGTGTGCACCTGTGTGTGCAAGTGTGAAGGTCGCTGGTTGAAGCTGGGAAACTTTCTCAACTCTTCTCTGTCTTGTTTTGCTTTTTGTTTTTGTTTTTTGAAGATACAGGATCCTCAAGCTTTTCATTTAAGCTACACTGGCTGGATCTGCCTGTCACACACTGGTGCCTGCCTCACTTCCAGGTCTAGGGTTACAGATACTTTTACATGGGTGCTAGGGATCTGAATCCAGGTTCTCATGCTCACACCACAAGCGCTGTGCCCACTGAACCATCTCCCTAGGCCCTTCATTGTATGTTTTGAATGTTAAAGTTTGAGAGAAGCAATGATGCCTAGCTGGAGAAGCACTGGACAGAAAGAGGACTCAAGTGTGGGGCTATTTCAGTGACTTGGGGCGGAGGTGTAGGCATCCCCTGCAGCCATGTCTGAGAATGTCACTCAGCATCTGTCATGTCCCTCAGGTTTTTTTTTTTTTCAGAAGCTTCATTGTTTCTTGTCTCCCAGTTCTCCAGTTTCAAGCTGTTACAGACTGAACTTCCCCTCTGCTTTTTCTTATGTCTCCTTGTTCTGGTCACGGCCCCCACTAAAGAAGAGGCAGACCAATGTGCTAGCTGGTTAGCCACAAGGGACTGGGAAGGAAGTGCTAAGGGATGAGAAAAGGCATTCTGATTCCCCTAAACGAACTTACAGGCATGTGTACTTACAGGCAAATACTGAGCACAATGAAAGCATCCATTCATTCAAACGCCATCGAGAACATTCTACAGTGCTGTGCTACTAGTACAATGCTAGATCTTATTCTCGACAACAACCAGAATAAGTAGTCCATGTATATTTGCATAATTTCAGATATTAGTCAAGATTTTTACTTGCATTTTATACTTCTTACATGAAGAAAATTCAATGTCTGTCAGAGAAACGGAGCCAAATGGCTGATGATTGATGCTGTAATGTATGGAGAGAAACTGGGAACTGTCCAAGCAGCCACTGGTATGTCATTTCTTAGTTTTGGAAGCTGCGGGCCCTGCACTTCCTGTATAACCAGATATATTTATCCCTCTCAAGTCTCTGATGTGAAGACTAGATAGCTAGAGTCTCATAGTTAAATTTTGAGTTGTTTAGGAATTAAGAGGGTGGTCTGGATCTAAAAAGATGTTTTTAAAAATGAGATGCAAGTTAGGATGGAAGCTGAGTTGGATATAGAACTTTAAACTCATGGAGATGGTTAGATAGTGGAATGTTAAAGTCAGTTGCCAAATACATATGGACTGGATATTGGGAATGTATGCTAAGCCATATAACTCTCATAATTGTGGACTAATTATTTCTGTTGTTTTGTATTGTATTTGTTGTTATAAGAAAAGGAGCCATTTGTTGGACTGAAAGAGGGGGCACTTGGGGGGAAAAGATATAAACTTAAAAAAAAAAGGAAGTGGATGGGAGGGGAGTTGAGAGGGAAGTGGGTGGGAGGGTGGGACCAGAGGGGGGGAGTAGGGAGGAGAATGCGATTGAGATGTAACTTGAAGAAATAATAAATAAATAATTAAAAAAAGAAAATTTAATTATCAAGCATTTAAATTCTCATTATGTATTTTAAAAAGCTTAAAAAAATCATCATTTTCTGAGATATATCTCACTTTGTGCATTGTCACTTTAAGGTTCAGTTTTTGCTCTGAGTTTACCTCTCTTGCCTTATATGGATATTTGGCTCAATCTCAACTTCTTTGAATTTTCATTTTTTACATTTATCATACTTTTCCATCCAGTCTAGCAAACATTCAATAACAACCTGTCCATTCTCCACAAGGCAATGCCCTGAATACTGTGGGAAACAACTAGTTATGCCCAGGAACTCATAAAGGGAAACAAACAAGTAAACACAGAACAACACATGCAAGTAACTGCACAAAGTATTTATGTGTGCTAGGAAACATGCAGGAATAATGCCATAGAAATAAAATATAACAAATCAACTCATTTTAAAAGCAGTGATATCTGGGACCAACCCTGAAGTAAAGGTCGGATGTTAACTTCCTTATTTTTCTAAAGAATTGTTTTTGATTTCTGTTTACTACATGGTACATTTAAATAATAATTAAAATAAAGCCTTTTATGCATTAGGAACATTAAAAGGTTATCTGTTGGGGATAAATACCACAGGCAAGCTTGACATGCCTACAGTTTAAGAGTGCAGGCAGTTGGGCTAAAAGCAGATAAGTTGAGCAGGCTGTGCCTTTAGCAAATACTCACTGAAGCAGTTGTGTTTGCAAACTCTGGAGGTTCATCCGCTGGGAAGATGCAATGACCAGCAGAAAAGAGACACACTGAATCTGTGTTTGCACACCAGCACCTGCATATGTGCATATCGGCCAAGGAGACAGCGGGGCGTCACCTATGACTGATTTGTCAAGAGTACTCTAAAACGATGCCAAGCATGGTGACAAAAACAGGCAAGAATAACCAACAACAACTAAAACCACAAGAGGAGATGAAAAGGCCACAGGAAGTGGCCTAAGAAGGATAAGGAGGGCCCTGGACGATACAACCTTAACCAGAAGAGCAGGACCAATGAGACTGGGAAGGGAAAGCAAAGAGACAGCTGAAGGACAGCGTTGGGAATATGGGGAGGAAAAACGACAGTGAAGTGAGAGATAAAGTTAGACAGGAAACAGAGCTGAGGAGAAAAAAGTGTATATCCTAAACCACAAGGAATATAGTCTACGTGGTGGTACAAATGCATAGATAACATCTTAAAGTAAAATGAACAATTTTTAAGGGCAAGAAGCAGCACCTTAAGAAACGTGAAAATCAAGAACAGTAAATAAGCAAATAATAAAATAAAACAAAACCAGCAGTTCCACTCAGTGGAATGGTCACACAAGGCAACATTAACTGTTGTATCAGAACTGAAGGGACAAGTCACTGTGTGTGCCAGCTCCACCCACAGGTCAGCCTCACCTCTACAACAACCACAGCACCGAGCTTTCAAATAAGGCACCGGGTTCAAATCCTCAGGGTTTATAGGGTTCCCCTGAGCACCAGTGGATATTTTCTATAGAACCTATAGTAACAAAAGCACAAGCTGGCACCCAACTGAGCAACTCTCTGCGGGCTCCCCACTGGACTGCAGAAGGCTTGCTTGTGGAGTCCTGAGTGGTTGTGGGACACTGAAGAGGAATTAACCACGCACTGCATTCAAGCCCAGCCGCCCTCCTCCACACCCAGCCAGCACTTCATTGCAGCCACCTTCTTCTTCTTTTTTTTTTTTTTTATAAATACTTTATTTTTTTTCTTCAAGTTACATCTCAGTCACAAACCCCTCCCTATCCCGCCCTTCCACCCTCTTCTCCCCAGAAGTTTCCCCTTTCAGTCCAACAGATGGTTCCTTCTCTTATAACAGTATTATACAAAACAACAGATATAAATATGCCACATTTATGAGAGTTAAATGGCCCAGTATACCTTCCCAATGTCCAGTTTATACATATTTGGCCCCTGACTTTAACATTCTACTATCTAACCATCTCCATGAGTTTAAAGGTCTATATCAGACTCAACATTCATATTAACTTGCAACACACTTTTAAGAGTATCTTCTTAGATCTATAACACCCTCTTGATTCCTAAACAACTCAAAATTTAACTATGAGACTCTAGCTGTCTATTCTTCAACCACCTCAGAGACCTGAGAGGGATAAATATATCTGCTTATATAGGAAGTGCAGGGCCTGCAGCTTCCAAAACTAAGAAATGACATACCAGTGACTGCCTGGACAGCTCCCATTTTCTCTCCATACATTCCTGCATCAGTCTTCAGCCTTTGGGTCCTGTTTCTCTGACAGACATTTGTTGTAGAGCAGGGATTATGAAGGACTTACCTACCCTGTCTTGGCAGAGTTAGGCTGTCAACTTCCCTGCTACCAAGTTTTGTCCTTTTTGGACAGCAGTCTGTCTGCAGTTGGTGCAAGGGGTTTTTTCATGCCAAGAGATAGGCTTGCCACTAATTCAACCATCTTACAGTGGAGGTTCTTCGATGCTTATCTTCTACTTGGAGTAGAATAGGGGGTGCTGTCAGGTGCTGATATGTCTCGATATCAAAAAAAAAAAACCAAAAAACAAAAAAAAGAAGAAAAGAAAATCTTAATTTAAGATAACATCTTTGAATGCCATATTCTGCAGATCTCTAAGGGAAGAGATTACAAGCTGATAAATGGTCCTGTTTAATGGGTTTTGGAGGTTAGCCCCAGGGACTTCCTACTTTTCCTTTTCTGTATCCTTCTTCCTCTCCTATGTAGGAGTGCATAGGATTGAGAAAAATGAGATATAGACATAGCACAGGAAGGTCCAAGAAGAAGGGGCAGATTATTGAATATGCCCTTATACCTTTGTATATTGATACAAAATTAGTAGTTTATCAGGCTAAAGTGGTATTGACCATTGTTTATTGTGCAAAAATAAGATTGTATTGGATTACATCGGTAGTGATCTTTGTATATTGATACAAAATTAAGATTACAGTTGGCCACAATGGTATTGACCCTTGTATATGGATGTAATATTAAGATTGTATTGGGCTACATAGGCATTGATCTTTGTATATTGATACATAATTAAGAGTATATTTAACCACAATTGAATAGATCTTTGTATATTGATACAAAATTAAAGGTAACGCTTCCTAATGGTATCATACCTAGAGATACTTAAAAATAAATGTGAAGCTCTGGCCTCTTGATACCAACCTTCTAAAACGGTTTAGGATAGTTAAGTAAAACAAACTCCTAGTCATGCAAACATGTCACTTTGTTAGCTACTATGACAGTCTATCACAGATATTCTCTAAACTACCCAGTAATCAAGTTGCTAAGAGACAAGCAACATTTGCTTATCTAAATACAAGAGATGGATAGGGCATCTTCAAACACCCCAAGAGATCTGCAGAATATGGCATTCAAAGATGCAGCCACCTTCTTTAACTCCATGGGGAAAAGACACATCTAATTTTTCTCTCCACTTCAGGATCTCGTAGGAAAAGCTCCACATTTTTTTTTTGCAATTCATACAATAAAAAACAGCCCTCTATAATTCAATTCTTGGTTAATTTATGAGTTCTGCTTACACAATAACTTAGTTCATTAGTTTATAATGGATTCCATCAGTTTCTGGAAAATCCTTATTTGACATGGAGCAATAGTTGGGTAGAAATTCAAAAGAATTGCTGAGGGAGGTCACTCAGCTGATAAACATGGGGACCTGATTTCAAATACCCAGAGCCCATGTAAAGCCTGGTATGGTAGCATGTGCATGTCTGTAATCCTAGTGTTCATACCGTGGGATGCACAAACAAATCTCTGGAAGCTTGTGGCCAGGTAATCTCTGCACTGCAAATGGCTACAAGGAACCCACAAACAAGGTGAATGGTGAGGACTGACACCCAAGGTTGTCTTCCCATCTCTGCATGGCACCATGACATGCTTGCAACTACAGATCATATAAACACACAATTTAAGAGCAAACTAAAAACTATGAAGTTATTTTTAAAAATTGCAAAAAATTCAAAGGAATCTTAGCTTCCATTGCAGAGGAGGGTGAATGAGGTGGAGGATGCTTACAGCCTCTGCTGTGTGTGTAAGTGTGTGTGTAAGTGTGTGTCTAGGTGAGTGTAAGTGTGCTTGTGTGTGTATGTGTGTAAGTGTGTGTGTGTGTGTGTGAGTGTAAGTGACTTCTACACTATTTCCAAGGGTTTCCTATTCCTGTCACCATCATATCAGGAAATATTTCCTGGCTTTTTATCTTGCTCATCACCCCATGTTAAGAGCAAGGCTGCAGTGAATTCTGGAGCCACACAGCAGGGAGGAGTGCCACACTCATGAATCACTGGGAAGAACAGACCAGACACACCTCTACCGTTTACTTCCCATATACATATACAGCCCCTACACGCCCATCAATCCCTTGATAGTAAAGGGCTGGCTTTCTAATCTTTAGGGCTGCAATAAATTAATATTAACCCTCAATACATGTGTTGCTGGCACAGATGCCTCCACGAGTGAGCCGCAGGAGCAAAGGATGTAACTGCTCAGCTATGACTATGGTAGAGTCCCGTGTGACCACTGACTCCACGTTCAGTAAGACCCATCTTCACTCTTACCTATAACAATCCTTCTTTTCTCCCTCCCCCATTCCATGTGAGTCCGTGCATGTGGAGGTGCCTTTGGACTCCAGTACAGGTTGCTGGTGTCCTGGTTGATTATGAGCTGCCATGCAGGCTCCTGGAACCAAACCTGGGTCCTCCGAAGGGTACAACAAGTATACTTGAGCCATGTCTCCATCTTCGCTTTCTCTCTTAAGTCAGGCACACAAACACGTTCATTCAGCCTATTTGTTTTCAGAATTGTCAGCGTAAGGCGTTCAGCCTTCCTACTCATGGGATGGTGAAGGAAACGTTCTGTGTCTCTCTCACAAGTCTCCCACTGGGCTGTGGCACTGAAACCCCAGGCCAAGGGTAAACCCTCTGACCTCCTAGCAGACAGGAAGGGCATCAGCATGGGCTGACCTTAAAAGCGTCATGAGCCTAAGGTCTCTAGATGTATTATATTACATATAAAGCTGATCTTGTGACCATTTCCTCTCCCTGTCATCATTGTTCCCATTTGATAGATGAGAAACTCAGATTCAGAAACTACAGCTCTTTCTAGCACCAGGGCAGGGACTAGCAGGGGCTGTAAGGTCTGCTTTGCAGGTCTTAGAAGTCCCTTCTTTCTGTTTCTTTTCTGTATGCCCATACTGTGGGATTTGTGTTTAGAGCTTCCATCTCTTGGTTTGAATGAGAGGACTTTGAGAGAAGACTTCTGCAGAACTTTCCCAGATTATAGAATACTGAAGAGGTACATGAAGGCCAGTAAGGGCCTAAATTAAACGTATTTTGAACACAGCACGTTGGTTGTCCTGTAAGCGAGAATGTCTTCTGACATAAGGAAGCAAGCTCTCTCTATAGTACATGCTTCACTATCCCTCCCAGGTGGTGTTGTGATGAAAAGACTTCCCTTCCACAGGCAGGGCTGTTTTCTTCAACTGCTAACACCTTCTTGTAATTACTGTCAGTGGTCTATTTCATACATGCAGTACTGCAGGGTACCTACATTTTCATATTCTTTATTCACATGATCCTTTTGTTCAAAGAAGAATTTGACAGTATATTTTAAAAGGAGAATTAAAATGATATATTATGTATTGTTTACTCTACAAGCAGCACAGTAGCTAGACGTGTTATGGGGCAGGATACCAGGCTAAGCAGAGATAGCTGGGCCGGTGTGCTTGATCTACAGTGGCAGTGCAGGGCAGGTCCCAGTGTACGGCACACACAATTATATAGTACATAAAGAATCTGTCATCACCGAAGAAAAGTAGACTTGCTACAAATTGGTGTTCCACTAAGTACCTGCACAGATTCATTAACTCATGTCTCAGTCAATGACAGAGAAGTGTCCATAATTCCTGAGCCAACCTGGAAAGCCAACCACAGATCAGATCAACCGGGATGAGCAAATCATGCCACGTCAGCTATAAAGCTTCCTCCCCAGCTACAAAGCAGGTTTTAGACGGATGCAGGGTTAAAGAAATCTAACTGAAATCAAAGCAGTGTTTCAATAGACTCAATCTCTTGTTTTATGAACATCAACATAAGTGTACCCATTAAACTCTAACAGCAAAGATCTCAACACGTAATTCCGCCCGTTGTGTCTTCACAATCGTGCCCAAAAGGAGTGCCCATTCTTTCTGAATGGGAGAGTCATTAATGTCTCTAGACACTGCTGCTGGGCCACATTCTTATTCTGGGCCTGTATTTCCTGTTAGTTAGTGTTAGAATACCAATTCCCACTATTTTAAATGAAAGCCGCACACAATACAGCTCCCATTTTATTTAAGCCCAAACTAGAGATAAGGAGTGAGCACAGGACTGCTCACCCTGGCATTCCACTCTTTAGCAAAGAATTATCGGCTAGGCATGGGAAAAAGGGTTTTTTTTCCTTTTTTTTTCTTCTCATGTTTTTGAATCCTGATCTGAGCAGTTACTACTGTTTCTAACTTTGTGTCCTCTTTTGCAGCTTCCCCAGTCCCCTTATTAAAGCCCTGGGGAGACTTCCTATCTGACGCGATGCCAGCCACTGTCCTTTTGAGCACAATACACTCAGGTTATTAGCTTGATGTGCATCATTCAGCAAGCTGTCCCACAATCACCCTGATCACCACCAAGCAAGATGGAATTGCTGCCTTGCCCATGGCTTTTAGATTTATATAATTAACCAAAATTATCTTGATGTTTAAAACACAATGCTGGCCCACTCGTTTATTTTTGGAAGAACACTTTAGCAAACACAATGCATGGGCTGAAGTAGAATTGATACCTTGGACTGTCAAAAATTTCCTATAAGATTACAATCCTTAAAAAAAAACACTTCAAATTCTATGACAGCAGACACCATTAAAATAACACTATTTGATAAAACAATCAGGATTACATTATTTTCATTTTCACTCACTGTGAGACTTAACAGAGCCCAGCCATACAATATTTCACCCAGCTTCTCGAGTGTGTGCTATAAACAGTCATCAATGGGAACCCCCAGAAAAGTATAAGCCCAAGGTTATATACCTCAACCAAAACAATATTACATGTACACAATAATACATACAAAAATTTATCATTCAGAATTTCTTGGTATTAGATTTTAAAAAATTCAAAATACCAAATAAATTCTGAACATTGCAAAAATAAATACCTTGAGGAGGTGCTTGAATTTTTATCACTAAAAATATTCCTAAGATATGTTTGATTCATTAGCTTTATGATGAACCATAGGAACATACTGGCTACAGTCTCCATAAAGGAAACAGAAAAACACAGTGATATTCAAACAATCACCTCTATAAAAAGTAGCCTGTAAATAAGACAGAAAAAAAAAGCTGGTTCTCACTATGCTATCGTGAGTTCCATTAACACCACTGTACAAGGAATATGAACCCCAGAGTTTGCAGACTCATGTTTTGAGTAATTTGTAATCAACTACAGTGCTCTGAGCTCCGTGTCTTTCTAGGTAAGATGGTGACGATCATATTTAGCCTCCCAAGGACCCAGTAATACATATGCAAAACACAGCTAGAGTAAGGCAGGACCTCAAAGCTCACTCATTTGACTCATTCCATCAATATTAATCCAGCTTGCCTACGTGCAGGCATTGTTGTCCACACTGGGCTGACAAAATGGTCAGTCTGTGCCCACACAGAGCTGTCATCATGGTAGAAATGAGAAGAGTGTGGCTTGTGGAATCAATGCCAAAGACTGTCCCCAGGGCCGGTTTGTCCTC
The DNA here is from genome assembly GCA_907164525.1 of Lophiomys imhausi. NCBI lineage: Eukaryota > Metazoa > Chordata > Mammalia > Rodentia > Muridae > Lophiomys > Lophiomys imhausi. The sequence goes on from CAJQZJ010032401.1 coordinate 6,241,782, forward strand.
AGTGGTGCATTGGGCACACAGATGCTGGTTGCTGGCCAGTTACTCTGGGGCACAAGAAAGCCTGAGAGACTTGAATCCTGTCCAGCTGCTTTGCTTTTCTTTAGTTGGTTTATCTGCTCCTTTCTTTTTATACCTTGTTCTGCAGTCTTACCCATGTAAGAGTGACAATAGTGTTTGATTCACTTTGTGTGAAAGACAGGAGTTCATCTGGGGAGGTACCTGGGAGCAGGGGCTGGCTGGCATGTGGGAACAGTAAGTCAGACATCTCGAATCAGAACATGGGTCCTATCAAGTTGTCTGATATCTTCTGCTTAATATACCGGGCTTTCAGTGCAACCTTCTGGTGGGATTAAATACCTTTTTAGTCCCTTGACATTCTACATATTTGATTTTTTTTTTGGTAAGAAAAAAATTGAACTATAGCATGCTACTTAAAAATTTTACAATCTAATTACAAAATTGAATATCAAAATGACTCACTAGTAACCATAAAGAAAATAGTATCTTAGTCATTCAGGCTAAGATAAGAAAATATCTTAGACTCCGTAGTTCATAAATAAAAATGTAAGTTCAAGAGTCTTGGGGCTTGCCAGAAAGACTCACTTCTAACCAATAGAAGAAGGGGAAAATGAAGGACTCCTCAATTTCTGTTTGACACCAATAGACAAAATGTCAAAGAATGCAACTGACCCCTGGGTTCTTCTCCTTCTCAACTTGCTTGTTTTGGTGAAAGGCCCTGCCATGCAGAATGCAAGCTCTAGATGACAAAGACTTACCGCCTGAGTCCTACTGACCATTGCATTGGGGACTATTCTAGGATACGCATTATCAAAATGCAGTATTTTGAGTACTTTGAGACTCATCAGTTTAAAGGGGTGCTGACCACTGTCTCTGCCCTGTATTCGCAAAACACTTTCATTTTTTTATTTATCATAACTGACTGGAATGAGTAACTCAATGTTTAAAAAAAAATCTTTGTATTTTTGTTTCCTTCTCTTAACCTCTGTATGCACACCTTCTTCATTCTGTACCATCCATTTATGCAAATAGGTTACATTTGTCACATAAACAATACACACATCTAACCTTTATTCCACATGCATTTAAAATAAATAATGCACATTTTTTAAACACCTAAACCCATGCTTTCCCATTCTTATTTTATTTACCCTTTATTAATTGTGAACCTACAGTTACAAATATACTTAGAATTGTTTTTTCCTAACTATTCTAACAATGACTTAATTTTTTTTACAATTTTTATTTCTGAGTGCCTGTGTGCATGCATGTGTAACATGTCTATTCCTGATGCCAGTGAAAGCCAGACTGTAGTTACAAGTGATTGTGAGCCACCACATGGGCACTGGAAACTGAACTTGAGACTTTTCAAGGGTCATAGTGCTCTTAACCTCTTAGCCATCCCTCCAGCTCCAAAAGAATATTTTTACCATGTAAACACTTAAGGTAGAAATTTGTAGCTTGCTATTAAAGAAAACATTACAGAAAACATCCTAATTTAATCTTTCAATGTGATTATTTCTCAAACACATAACTATGTATAAATTTTAGGAGATGAAAATAAAATGTCTTTTTAGAAGGCTGCCTTATATAGCATTTAAATGCATTTCTATTGATATAACTTTGGGGATCCATATCTTTTCCTGTTACAATTAGTATTTCAGAATTGCTACTGAACACGAGTCAATGAAGTCTGATCCTTGTGTGCAAGCCTTAGTTCCTGTACGTTCTCATCAGTATTTACCGGCAGCAAAGAGACGCAGATTACCGTTTTTCCTTTGATCTTTCCTTTCAATATAATCAATCTTCAACTACTTTAATTTCTTAAATAATTTGGCCAATGAGCAAGCACTACAGATTCACTGGCTCGTAATGTCACTTTCATGTAGAACAATGCAGCTTTAAAATTTGGTCTTGCCTTAGTTTTCTTTAATATACTTTCCATCACATTTAGCACTTAAGGGTTTATCTTTTCAAATTTGTCACTTTCTTATGCTCTTTACCATACACTGTGGATACACTGTGGCCATGACCTCTGGGTACAGCTTACAACCTGTACCTCATAGACAAGCTCAATCGCTTCATGCACACGGGATCAGCTGCCACCCAGTACTCCAGGAAGCTGTAATTCTGGCTCTGATTTACTTCTCAGAATTCTGTAAGTGAGATGAGCCTGGCAGGTTTTAATACCCATCAAATGCAAATACTTATTGCTTTATGTGATTTCATTTCAAGAAGCAAAATACGAAATGTCATGTTAGTATTGCTAAAATAATGACATTACTGCACATGTTATGACTGATAGCTTGGTGGTCTTGTGGGAATACTAACAGTGGAAGTAGGTGTTTCTCTGACTCCTTTGCTTGCTCTTGGGACCTTTTTTCTCCTATTGGGTTGCCTTGTTCAGCCTCTATATGAGGGTATTTGCCTTGCCTTATTGTATCTTGTTTTGTCCTACTTGCCTGTCGTCTCTTGGAAGCCTGCTCTTTTCCAAAGAGGAAAGAGAGGGAGAGTGGATCTGGGGATATGGGGAGGTTGAGGGAGTTGAGGGAGAGGAAACTGTGGTCAGTATGTATTGTATGGGAGAAGAATCTATTTTCTTAAAAATCATTATTACTATATGTAACACATATAAAAAGTAATTAAAAGTAAAACTTTAATGCATTCTACAACACTTGTATGACATGTATGGTTGAAATGAATAGAAAACAACTCAAACAATCACCCTGTTCTCTCTGTTGCCATCTGACCAACGTTACTGGTAAGGGTATAATGTATGAGTAACTGCGCATGACAGTTACTATAGGATGCAGGCTTCTGGGGCTGTGGCTTCAAGGAGAGTGAGAGATAAGGACAACAGGGAATTTTAATAAAGCCTTTAAGAAATAAAACAGCTGACATCTTGACAGTGTCCCAACTACAGCTGTCAAAGTTCTCTCAACTACTCAGGGCTGTTACCAGGAACTGGGCAACCTACCAGCTATAATTATGATCATATGATAGGTTAAAGTCTACAGAAAAATAACCTTTAACAGATGACCTCTTGGATCGTACCGTTTGGTATACTTTTCAAAAACACAAAGCTTCCTCTCTGCCTTTGGGGCACTGGAGCTATGGTAGAGGGAGGGGAAGCCGACAAGGGACTAAGCACAGAGCAATAAAATATATGTTGGTCTAGAGCCTTTGAACAAAGGCATGGCATGAAGCGAGTCTAACCTTTTTTTGGGGAGGGGAGCTGGTTTGTTTGTTAAAAAAATAATCATAGATTCAGTGGAAGAAATCAGTACAACATCCAAAGAAAATGAGAAGGCTAAAAAATCTCTCACCCACAACATCCAAGAAATCAAGGACTCAATGAAAAGACGGAACCTAAGAATTATAGGTATAGAGGAAAGAGAGGACTCCCGACTCCAAGGTCCAGGAAATATCTTCAACAAAATCATAGAGGAAAACTTCCCAAACCTGAAAAAAGAGATGCCAATAAAAATCCAAGAGGCATACAGAACACCAAACAGATTAGACCAGAAAAGAAACTCCTCTCGCCACATAATAATTGAAACCCCAAATGTACAGAACAAAGAAAGAATATTAAAAGCTGTAAGAGAAAAAGGTCAAGTCACATACAATGGCAGACCCATCAGAATTACACCTGACTTCTCCCCAGAAACGATAAAAGCTAGAAGGGCCTGGTCAGATATACTACAAGTCCTAAGAGATCATAGATGCCCAGCCAGACTACTTTACCCAGCAAAACTCTCTATCAACATAGATGGAGAAAACAAGATATTCCATGACAAAATTAAATTTAAACAATATCTACCCACAAACCCAGCCCTACAGAAAATCCTAGAAGGAAAATCCCAACCCAGAGAAGAAAACTCCACCCAAGAAAACAAAGGGAATAGAAATCCCATCAGCAACTAAACCAAAAGAGAAACAGGACCACCACCTATACCAAACTAATGGGAAATAACAACCCCAGGTCACTAATATCCATCAACATCAATGGACTCAACTCCCCAATAAAAAGACATAGGTTTACAGAGTGGATCCGCAAGCAAGACCCTTCCTTATGCTGTATACAAGAGACACATCTAACTACAAAAGATAGACACCGCCTCAGAGTAAAGGGCTGGGAAAAGGTTTTCCAAGCAAATGGACCCAGGAAGCAAGCTGGAGTAGCCATCCTAATATCAAACAAAACAGACTTCCAATTGAAGTTAATGAAGAAAGACAAAGAAGGGCACTATATACTCATTAAAGGGAATATTCATCAAGAGGAAATTTCAATACTGAACATCTATGCCCCAAATACAAAGGCACCTACTTTCGTAAAAGAAACACTTCTAAAACTTAAAGCGCACGTCGATCACAACACATTAGTAGTGGGAGACTTCAACACCCCACTCACAACAAAGGACAGATCATCAAGACAGAAGACAAACAGAGAAATATTGAGACTAACAGAGATCATGAACCAAATGGACCTAACAGATATCTACAGAACGTTTCACCCAAACACAAAGGAATACACCTTTTTCTCAGCACCCCACGGAACCTTCTCCAAAATCGATCACATAATTGGTCACAAAGATAGTCTCAGTAGATACAAGAAAATTGAAATAACACCTTGTATCTTATCAGACCACCATGGAATAAAACTGGTCTTCAACAGTAAAAGAATCAACAGAAAGCCTACACACACATGGAAATTGAACAGCTCCTTACTGGATGACCACTGGGTCAGGGAAGAAATAAGGAAGGAAATCAAAGACTTCTTAAAATCCAACGACAATGAAGACACAACATACCCAAACCTATGGGATACATTGAAAGCTGTGCTACGAGGAAAGTTCATAGCACTAAGTGCTTTCAAAAAGAAAATTGTGACAGCTCATATTAGTGAACTAACAGCTAAGCTGGGTGAATTGGAAAAAAAAGAAACAAACACTCCCAAGAAGAACAGAAGACAGGAAATCATCAAACTTAGAGCTGAAATCAACAACTTAGAATCAAAAAGAACTATACAAAGAATCAATGAAACCAAGAGTTGGTTCTTTGAGAAAATCAACAAAATAGACAGACCCCTAGCCAAATTAACTAAAAGGCAAAGGGAAAGAACACAAATCAACAAAATCAGAAATGAAAAGGGAGAAATAACAACAGACATTGAGGAGATCCAGAAAATATTCGGACATTATTTTAAAAATCTATATTCCACTAAATTTGAAAACCTAAGCGAAATGGACAATTTCCTCGATAAATTCCACCTACCAAAACTAAATCAAAATCAGATTAACAGCTTAAACAGCCCAATAACAACTAAGGAAATAGAAACAGTCATTAATAATCTCCCAACCAAAAAAAGCCCAGGGCCAGATGGCTTTAGCACGGAATTCTACCGGACCTTCAAAGAGGAACTAACACCATTACTTTTCAAACTCTTCCACCACATAGAAACAGAAATATCACTGCCAAACTCATTCTATGAGGCCACTGTCATTCTGATTCCTAAACCACACAAAGACCCAACAAAGAAAGAGAACTTCAGACCAATCTCCCTCATGAACATTGATGCAAAAATACTTAATAAAATACTAGCAAACCGAATTCAAGAACACATCAAAAGTATCATACACCATGATCAAGTAGGCTTCATACCTGGAATGCAGGGATGGTTCAATATACGAAAGTCTATCAATGTAATTCACCACATAAACAAGATGAAAGAAAAAAACCACATGATAATCTCGCTAGATGCAGAAAAAGCATTTGACAAAATCCAACACCCCTTCATGCTAAAAGTTCTGGAGAGAACGGGCATACAAGGACCATACCTAGAAATAATAAAGGCAATATACAGCAAGCCAGTAGCCAACATCAAATTAAATGGAGAGAAGCTTGAAGCATTTCCTCTAAACTCAGGGACAAGACAAGGATGTCCACTTTCACCATATCTCTTCAATATAGTACTTGAAGTCCTTGCTAGAGCAATAAGACAACTAAAGGAGATCAAAGGGATAAAAATTGGAAATGAAGAAGTAAAATTATCCCTATTCGCAGATGATATGTTAGTATACATAAGCGACCCCAAAAATTCCACCAAAGAACTCTTACAGCTGATAAACAACTTCAGCAAGGTGGCTGGATACAAAATTAACTCAAAAAAATCAGAAGCCCTTCTTTATACAACAAACAAATATACTGAGAAAGAAATAAGGGAAACAACCCCCTTCACAATAGCCACAAACAACATAAAATACCTGGGGGTAACTCTAACCAAGCATGTAAAGGACCTATATAACAAGAATTTCAAGCCCCTGAAGAAAGAAATGGAAGAGGCCTTTAGAAGATGGAAAGATCTCCCATGCTCATGGATAGGTAAGATCAACATAATAAAAATGGCTATCCTACCAAAAGCAATATATAGATTTAATGCAATTCCTATCAAAATACCAACACAATTCTTTATAGACCTGGAAAAAGCTAGTCTCAACTTCATATGGAACAACAAAAAGCCCAGAATAGCCAAATCAATCCTGTCCAATGAAAAAACATCTGGAGGTATCACCATCCCAGACTTCAAGCTGTACTACAGAGCAACAGTAATAAAAACAGCATGGTACTGGTATAGAAACAGACCAGTGGATCAATGGAATCGAATTGAAGACCCAAACATGGATCCACACACCTATGGCCAACTAATCTTTGACAAAGAAGCCAAAAACGCACAATGGAAGAAGGACAGCATCTTCAACAAATGGTGCTGGTCCAACTGGATGTCCACTTGCAAAAGAATGAAATTAGACCCATACCTATCACCTTGTACAAAACTTAATTCCAAGTGGATCAAAGATCTTAACATAAGGCCAGCCACACTAAAGATACTAGAAGAAAAAGTAGGAGAAACCCTCGAACTCATTGGCACAGGTGACAACTTCCTGAACAGAACACCAACAGCTCAGGACCTGAGATCAACAATCAATAAATGGGACCTCATGAAACTGAAAAGTTTCTGTAAAGCAAAGGATACTGTCATTCGAACAAAATGGCAACCAACAGACTGGGAGAAAATCTTCACCAACCCCACATCTGATAGAGGGCTATTATCTAAAATCTACAAAGAACTCAAGAAACTAAATGCCAAGAAACCAAAGAATCCAATCAAAAAATGGGAGATGGAGCTAAATAGAGAATTCACAAAGGAGGAATCCCTAAGGGCTGAGAGACACTTGAAGAAATGTTCAACATCCTTAATCATCAGAGAAATGCAACTCAAGACTACCCTGAGATTCCACCTAACACCTGTTAGAATGGCTAAAATAAAGAGCTCAAATGATAGCGCATGCTGGCGAGGGTGTGGAGAAAGGGGTACCCTACTCCATTGCTGGTGGGAGTGCAGGCTTGTGCAACCACTATGGAGGTCTGTCTGGCGATATCTTAGAAATCTAGGAATAACCTTACCTCAAGACCCAGCCATACCACTTCTGGGTATACACCCAAAGGACCTCTCACGGAGACATAGGGAAGTCTCCTCATCTATGTTCATAGTAGCCTTATTTGTAATAGCTAGAAGTTGGAAACAACCCAGATGTCCCTCAACTGAAGAATGGATTAAAAAATTGTGGTACATCTATACAATGGAATATTACTCAGCTATCAGAAACAATGAAATCATGCAATTTGCAACCAAATGGATGGATCTAGAGGAGCTCATCCTGAGTGAGCTAACCCAGTCTCAGAAGGACGCACATGGCATCTATTCACTTATAGTAGGATTTTAACTATTTCGTACAGGATATCTGTACTACAACCAACACATCAAAAGGAACAAGGACATAATTTTTTTTTTATCTTTTTCTTTTTCCTTCTTTTTTTCTTTTTTTCTCTTTCCTTTTCCCTTCTCTTTTTCCTCTCTTTTATTTTGTTGATATTCTTTGTTTTTGTGGGTTTGTGTTTTTGTTGGTCTTTTTTTTTAGTATTCCCCCAGCAGCAATGAGACACCAGTCACTGGCAGTACTACCTCTTAGGCCCCCGGTGAATGAAGAGGCGCTTGGCCCTCATATGACTCCTGATCTGTGGTGAGAGAATGTTAGGCAGGGACACTCCACCCCAGAGGAACAAGACGGAAGGGTCAGGGGGTAGAGCATGGGAGGGTGGGGCTGGGAAGCGGGAAAAGAGGACAATATGATAAGGATGTAACCTGAAGCAACAAACAAATAAATTTATTAACTAGAAGAAAAAAAAAAAAAAAGGCAGGGGGCAGGGCTGAAACACTGTGAATGGAACAGAGGATGCAGCCATTCGGCCTGGATTTGCAGACCTCCAGGTGTAGAGAAGACGTGGAGCTAAGGTAAAATACAAGGGAATTGTGGTATTGGCCCATGCCTTTGACTTCAGCGGAGACGGGGGGGGGGGCACCTTAGAGTTGGTGGTCTTATGTACTCTGGAGTCATATGGAGCGGGGTGGTGAGGGTGCATACTCTTGGTCCCACCATTCAAGAAGAGTACACCCTTGGTCCCAGCTCCCAGCACACTGGAGACAGAAAGAGGCAGATCCCGGAGTTCAGGGTCAGCCTGATGCAGGGTAAACTCTAAATAGAGAAAGACTTCGATCCAGGAGTGGTGGAACACATCTTTGATCCCTTCTGATGAGAAACACAGGTCCCTGTTCCCAATAATTAGAGTTCAGAGACACACACATGGGATTTGGAGGGACCTAGGTTTGGAGGCTACTTACAAAAGGCCTTCTTGATGCAGGCAGATTGTCCTTTGGGATCTCAAAATATATACACTAGAGCTGGTTTAGCTCCAAGGTGACAGAATGATTTCTACTTTAACCCGGATTGAAAGATAACGCTTTGTATGTTGTCAGAAGGCCAAATTTGCTTCAGGAGAAGTACTACCTAGCCCCCTCCATCCCCCCCCAGAAAAAAAAAAAAAAGAGGGCAATTGTCCTAGGGTTGGGATTGGGGCAGGGCTCTGCTCTTATCGTTCCAGAAGAATCGAAGTGTCCATTAGGGGAGCCCGGGGACAGCGGACAGCGGAATCCTCAGCAGAGAGCAGAATCAGGCACCAAGGAGGATGAGTGACACAGTTGATTCTGCCTGGCAGACTTCCTCAATAGCTGTCTCCATCGGGGGCCTGCAACCACCACTGCAATCCAGTGTCGCTGGGACCGTTCAGCTCTACACAGTGCCCCGGCCGGAACCTCAGTGAAGCCTGCAAGACCAGCTTCTGCCTACAAACCCCTTAGGTCATCTAAACAGCTGAGAACAGAAGGACTGAACATAAAAGGATTGTACTAACATTTTTAATCATTTTTCCCATTTGGGTTGGGGCCCCAAACAGGTCTACTACGACCCAAATCAGCAGGAAGTCACTTTAAGAGAGCAACGTCCCATGCCCAGAGGGTGGGGAGGGTGTTTCTCCGCCCATCTTTTTGGTTATTTGAAGGATAACTGAAAACTCTGTTATGTAGGGGAAGAGTCTACAAGCTGATAAATGGTCCTGTCTTAATGGGTTTTGGAGGGTAGCCCCAGGGAATTCCTACTTTTCCTTTTCTGTATCCTTCTTCCTCTCCTATGTAGGAGTGCATGGGCTTGAGAAAAATGAGATATAGACATAGCACAGGAAGGTCCAGGAAGAAGGGGCAGATTATTGAATATGCCCTTATACCTTTGTATATTGATACAAAATTAGTAGTTTATTTGGCTAAAGTGGTATTGACCATTGTTTATTGTGCAAAAATAAGATTGTATTGGATTACATTGGTATTGATCTTTGTATATTGATACAAAATTAAGATTATAGTTGGCCACAATGGTATTGACCCTTGCATATGGACGTAATATTAAGATTATATTGGGCTACATAGGCATTGATCTTGGTATATTGATACATAATTAGAGTATATTTAACCACAATTGAATAGGTCTTTGTATATTGATACAAATTTAAAGGTAATGCTTCCCAATGGTATCATACCTAGAGATACTTAAAAATAAAATGTGAAGCTCTGACCTCTTGATACCAACCGTCTAAAACGGTCTAGGATAGTTAAAACAAACTCCTAGTCATGCAAACATGTCTCTTTGTTGGCTACTATGACAGTCTATCACAGATATTCTCTAAACTACCCAGTAATCAAGTTGCTAAGAGACAAGCAACATTTGCTTATCTAAATACAAGAGATGGATAGGGCATCTTCAAAAACCCCTTGAGATCTGCAGAATATGGCATTCAAAGATGTTATCTTAAATCAAGATTTTTTTTATATCAAGACATATCAGCGCCTGACGGCAACCCTATTCTACTCCAAGTAGAGGATAAGCATCGAAGAACCTCCACTGTAAGATGGTTGAATTGGTGGCAAGCCTTTCTCTTGGCATGAAAAAACCCCTTGCACCAACTGCAGACAGACTGCTGTCCAAAAAGGACAAAACTTGGTAGCAGGGAAATCGACAGCCTAACTCTGCCAAGACAGGGTAGGAAAAACCCCTTGCTTCAACTGTAGACAGACTGCTGTCCAAAAAGGACAAAACTTGGAAGCAGGTAAGTCGACAGCCTAGCTCTGCCAAGACAGGGTAGGAGAGTCCTTCATAACCCCTGCTCTACAATCAATGTCTGTCAGAGAAATGGGGCCAAATGACTGAAGATTGATGCTGTAATGTATGGAGAGAAAATGGGAGCTGTCCAGGCAACCACTGGTATGTCATTTCTTAGATTGGGAAGCTGCAGCCTTGCACTTCCTATATAATCAGATATATTTGTCCCTCTCGGGTCTCTGAGGTGGTTGAAGAATAGATAGCTAGAGTCTCATAGTTAAATTTTGAGTTGTTTGGGAATCAAGAGGGTGTTCTAAGAAGATGCTTTTTAAATTGGGATGAAAGCTGAGTTGGATATAGAACTTTAAACTCATGGAGATAGATCGACAGTAGAATGTTGAAGTCAGGTGCCAAATACATATAGACTGGACATTGGGATTGTATGCCAAGCCATATAACTCTCATAATTTTGGCCTAATTACCTCTGTTGTTTTGTATTGTATTTATTATTATAAGAGTAAGAGCCATTTGTTGGACTGAAAGGGGGAGCTGTTGGGGGGAAAAGATATATCTTAAACTTAAAAAAAAAGGAAGGGGAGGGGTGGGTTGAGGCGGAAGAGGGTGGGAGGGTGGGACTGGAGGCGGGGTAGGGAGGGGATTTCAAATGAGATGTAACTTGAAGAAATAAAAAATAAAGTAAAAAAAAAAAACATTAAAAAAAAAATTAAATTAAAAAAAAAATAATCGTAAGAAAAGTATATAGCTGTATACCATCCACAAATTAATACAAACTATATATAATACCATTAGAACCTTAGCCATAGGTAAAATTAACTAAACATTTTGAAAAAATAACTGAGCCAACTGAGAGCATTTTACTAAGCAAGTGAAGGTTCTTACATGGGCATGCTCAGGGACAGAACTCTGTGGTGGCAGTGCTGAGACTTGGCATTATAATTAATCAGAGGGAAGGATTTTATATCAGATCATCTATCTAGAGCAAGTGATCATTCTACAACACCCAGAGAGCAGTTGCTGCGGTGCAACTGGGCCACAGATGCAGCAGATCTCTCTGCAAACCAATCGCTAACTTCAAGTTCTCCAACAAACATAGATGGCTAATTGCCCACTCACATTTTAAAGCTGCTTTCCCACAATACCAACGGCACCTTAGTCCTTTATTTTTAGTAGGATTCCCGACATTATGCATTACTGCTCCATTTCTGTCTATATAGAAGGGGTACTTAATTTGGATTATTAATTTAAGAGGATTAAGAAATACTGAGAGGCTTCCTTTGGGCATGTCTGTGTAGGCATTTCCAGAGACAACTGACTGAGGTGGGAGGGAAAACAATGTAAGTGGCCCAAAGCCATAGACTAAACAGATATGGAAAAAGGAAAAAGCCAGCTCTGAGCCAGCACCCCCATTTCTCTGTGTACTGATCCAAAGAGACGTGAGCAAACATATTCTTGCCACCTGGGTAAGAACTAGTCCAGCTATGATGGTTCTCCACCAAAACGGACTTGTTCCCAAGAACTGTGAGCCTCAAAAAATTCTTCCTTCTCTAAATTTATTTTTGTTATGTATGTGGGAGAAAAGGAACTAATACAAAAGACAACATGTTTACTGTTACTGTTTGACAGTATAGCACTTAAACTGTCTGGAAATAGTTTACTTATACTATCCATAGTCTCAAAGAATAATCTTTCAATTAATTTTGTACTGTAATTTAAGACAGGCACAGGCATCTCAACTTGAGGTGATATAAACTTCAAGGTATTACTATAATCTCTATATTTTCATTTTAGCTCAATAAACTCATTGATATCAGAGGATATATTGCTTAATATCATTAACCAAATGATGACAAAAGAAGCATTCTTATGTTTGTGGTAATATATGAAAATTTAGAACACCAATTTCAGTATATCCACAAAAAAATAAAAACTAGGAAAGAGGGAGAGGATCTTAACATTTTGTCTTCATTCAACATGCCACAAAATTAAAGTGGTTTTTTAAAAAATAAAATACATTTAAAGATCTTTTTCCCCCTGGAAATCAGTACTTAGAAATACTGGAATGTAAGAGTAAGAATAAATGCTATTTTGAGAAATTCCACAAGTCCACAGACATCCTAGGCTGACACTCACTTTCCCCTAACCAGGTTCCAGGTGGGAACCGCCTTCCCTCCACATGCCTACCCTGCCCATGCCAACTCCTTCCATGAACCTGCACTGTGGAGGGTGAATGCAGTCACTGTTGATGCTTATGGGCTCTGTGCTGCCTTATCTCCTCTTCCCCACCATCTAGGAGACCTTGTCTTGTGATCTAAGTTGGCTATCACGTTCGCACGCACGCATGCACGCACACACGCACATACTGCACTACGCTCTACTATGGCTCAGAAGCAATGGGATCAAGTGACCGAGGATCAGAAGTCCTGAGACTGTAAGCCCGAACAAACATTTCCTCCCAAAAGCTGTCTTACTGCAGGCGTTTTGTAACAGTTAAGAAAAGGTGACTAATGCAGTAACTAAGACAAGGATAGCAGATACAGGATGACCTCAAGGAGGTCACTAGGTATCTTACTGGACTTCGGTCTTCCTTGAGCCAAACAGAAATGTGCTTTTATTTGATTGCATCTATAGTTTTAAACATTATATTAAAGGATGAAAGGAATCAATTCCCAATGGCAATTTACTTATCTGTGCTCCAGAATCATTTAAGAGAGTCCCATATTTCTGGGAATTGACCCAAGAAGTAATATTCACAGCTCTTCCTTAAGCTCCATAAAATATTCTAGGTTGGAAAAAATCAGAAACAACATTTTATTTTGTCCCATTATATTCAGTCATAGAAGAGAATGCCATCTAACTGGCATCTTTGCTTGTTTTCTCTCTTCACTCTGAGACATTCTACCTTTCATGATCACAGAAGTGAAATGATTTCATTCAGAAGGAATATGGTTGTTTTTAATGATTTGCCGTCCTCATGATTCTGCCCAAGAAGAACAGCACAGGGACAGTCACAAGGGGGCACCTGAGAAAGTGTCCTCCTGCACCAGACAGAAGGGTGCAATAGCTGCTAGACTCATTTTAACATGGGAACCACTGGGCACTTGAATGATGCTGGGGATAGCTGCCCCCAACTGAAGCCTACTCAAGTCCTCAAGGTGTGTCCAGTATGTTCACACCATGACACAATGTCACTTGTGGAGTTCATACTCCAGAACCACAAAATCAGGTTAGAAAAACAATTCACAAAAATCTCAATGCATTAAATAAATGTGTGATTTTGTGTTTGTCCATATTTATAACTATCGTGGCTTTCAGGTGAGCCATGATCTGTAGGCTAGACATGCCTATAAGACATAACTTTACAATACTGCAATTTCTGTTTAAAATGTCACATATAAAATATTTCATTGAAACTGAAATTCAAAATCTGCTTCTGAGCTTAGGTTTCCCAGCATATAATGATAAAGACTTTTTAAAAAAATGTTTATTTATTACTTCAAGTTACATCTCCATCACAGCCCCTTCCACCCTTTCTGGGCCCACCCTCTCACAGTCCACCCCCTCCCCCTTCTCCCACCTAACCTACTTCTCCGGTGTGGGGTGCCCTACATATCACCCCCTTTCAGTTCAGCAGTCATATGAGGGCTAAGAGCTTCCTCCGGCACTGGGGGGGCCTACATGTCAGCTCCACTAAGGCAAAGTGTCGCCCTAACAGGTAACAAAGTCTATGTTGATAAAGACTTTTTTTGTTTGTTTTTTTTTTTTTTTTGGTGACAGAGTTTCTCTGTGTAGTCCTGGCTGTCCTGGAACTCACTCTATAGACCAAGTTGGCACCACACTCAGAGTTCTGCCTTCCTCTACTTCTGAAGTGGCAGGATTAACTGACTGAGACTTTTTAGTTGTTTTGCAATATAACCAAACTATAGGTGATACCTGCACATGTGTATTTAAACAAACTATTCAACAACCTATCCACTAGCCATACACAAACAGTAAGATCTAGACCTCAGTCACCGAGGTGCATAACCACATTCAGGTGACTTACATGTTGCTAGCAGCTTTCACAATGAAAAAACACAGAATGAGCACATGGATTAACATAGACAATGCTACTAGACAGTGTTAGACAGTTACATTTAATTGAGACAATTACAATAAAATGGTTTGCAAATTAATGAATCAATGAATGCTTGTCTTAGCTGATGAACAAAATCCTACTAAAGCATATATTTCCACATAAACTTGAGCAAGGCTCATTCCTGCATCCTAACCCTCCATTGTCCCTTATCTGTATCCTCTATGGTCTTTAATTGCTTAATTTCTTCACACAAAACAATGAAGGTAACCCATACAAGTCTGGAAAGTGTCTACACTTTGTAATTTAAAATGCCATAAAATATAGAAATAACCAAGAATAACCCATAGCACTCAAATTGACCACAGAGCTCTTTAAATTATACCTATATATTTCAAAGCCACACACTACACCTGGGTAAAATGAAGAAGGTGGGAAACACCAGATATTGGTGGGGAGATGATGAGAAAGGAGTCAGTGTAGGTGGGGCAACTACTGCTTCTTCTGTGATTTAACATATCTGTGCTCTGAGATCTGATGACACTCACTCTCAAGAAAATGAAATGATGTTCACAGAAAGGCTTGTGGTAGAAATTCATTGAAAGAAGCAGTTTATCAACAATGATTGATAGACAGCCTCCTCATGCTCAGGCAATGCATATTATCCATAAAGAAAAAGTTATGCACAGCATGATCACATCTTTAAAACTCAGTGTTAACAGAGAGAACACAACACTCTCTTTTCCTCATTTACCTGAAGTTCTAGAGCACACCAACCACCTACGGGAACCACAAAGCAAAACAAATCCCACTGGGATGGGATAAGGGAGTTTGTTGATTTGATCCAAGGGAGGGTGTTGACTTTTAACCGAATAAAGGAACGACATAAAATAAGATCAAATTAACTGCTATTTAGTTCCCTTTTATAGAAAAGGCACAGCTAACACAAATCATTAATGGCAAATCGCACTGAAAGATGACAAAATGATGAAAGGGTTGATGTGGCTGTCTCTGAGCAGACAGCTGTGCCATCAGAGAGCTGTCTGCAGGCTGCGTCTCCTTTTGAGTATGTCCATGTTCCTTCATTGTCAGTGCCCGGGATGACCAGAGTACCTACAAGGAAGCACCAGAAGAGGGGCACAGGTGTTTGTGCAACCACTGACTTACATCACACAAAGCTTTCCTACTTCTGCTTTACTGTTAACAAACACACAATCTGTAGCTAGTTTTCCATGTAATTTTCCATATCCTGTACTTCGTGACTGGTCAATGAATTGATAATAGAAAGTGTCCCTGTTTGCAAATAAACAGGAAAACACCAGCAAGGTACTTCAGTGTCACTAGGGTACCAGAAGGTTCCATTACATACACACTAAAGAGGAGAAGGAGGGGGTTAGTTAGTCATGTTCCATCTAAGTTATTCACATTTAGCTTCATTTTAAAAAATTTATGTGTAAGTATACATGGATGTGTTCATGTGTTCGTGTGTGTGTGTGTGTGTGTGTGTGTGTGTGTGTGTGTGTGTGTCGTGCGCGCGCACGCGCAAACAGGAGTTCCTGTGTGAGCCAGAGGGCCACCTTGGGTGCCATTCACCTCACTTTTTGGGAAGTCTTCTCAATGAACCCGGAACTCATCATTTTGGCTAGCTGTTGGCTGGGTTTCTAGGCATCTGCCTGCCTCCACCTCTCCCATGCTGAAACTACAACGGCATGTTCTGCACCCAGTGTTTTCACGTGGGTTTGGGGACCCTCCGTGTAGAGCAGCCTTCTTTTATAGCCGGGGACAAAACGAAGGATCATAAGTGAAAGCAGCCTTTCTCAAAGCAGAGGAAGCAGACTTACTAGCAGGTTCTGACCTGAGGGGATCCTGTTTCTACGAGCTATGCTCCAATTGCTGGGCCTGTCCACATAGGAAGGCGGGCATACAGTGCCACAGGTGAAGACTGAACACAACCCAAAGTGCCAGCCTCTCCCTGCCCCAGTTCGCCTCCCCTAACTTAAAAAATAAATCACAACTCATGAAATTCCTATGAAACACTCCAAAAATTAAAAAAAAAAAGCTGTTTGGGGAAAACTTTTTAGGTAGTCTTCTGCAATTCACATGAAATTCCTCTATTTCTGGGCAAGATGGACCAAGCTTTCGTTTCAGTAGGAGGTGGGCATTTGAGGTGAGCTTGAGGCCATCATGGGCTGCTCCAGGAGATGACTGGGTAGAGCTGAGAAAGGGAGGGGCTTTTGTGGGCGAGTTTAGGAAGTTAGGAATGGAAAGGTCGCAATCCTGTTCACACAGGCGAACATCCCCCAGGACCATGAATGAGGGAGCCTTGTGGAAGTTACAGGCTTGGTGTGTGCCCACTCCAGCTGCTTTTAGTACGCATGTTAATCAAGCAGCTGCTCTCCGGGTTCTTAGAAAAGAGGCCCCAGGAGCAAGGGCATTATAAGAAGGATTCTGCAGCTAGACTTGAGAAGGGTAAAAGTTGATACTATTTTAAAAACGAAATAGCGAATGGCCGCCATCTGGCCAGCGATGCGTGATGCTGAACTGCCTCCTGTTTGTCTGCGGAGCACGTGTATGGACTTGTTTCCGTGAATTGGACTTTTCTGTTTCACACCACACAGTGTTCTAGGAACCTTACCTGCATTTTCAACAAAGCAGTTAAAATAATTCAAATAATTACCCAGTAAAGAAGCAAGAAGTGACATCTTATTTGAAGCTCAACATAGCCGCCGCTTATGCAGTACGACGCAAGCCTTAGTTCTGTCAAGCTTCCTTGCAATCAGAGTTCACGTTGCATTCCTTTACGGTCGGACTCTCCACGCACTGAGGATGATCATGAACTTTTGATCCTCCTGCCCCTGCCTCCTGGGTGCTGGGATTACAGGCACGAGCCACCAAACCTGTCTTATGATGTCCTGGGGACAGAACCCCAGGCTTGTCCATGCTAAGCAAGTATTCTATGTATTGAGCAACTACATATGTATTTCATCTTCTCCAACTAAGTGATTTTCTCAAGTATGTAAGTCAAGCTATTGCTCCTGTATCTGAATATGTCTGTCAAGTCCTTTCTTCCAACTTAGCCTAAAGTTCAAAACACTAAAAATATAAACTAGATTATTTTTTTCTGGCTTAGTAAATCATGACTTCATTTTTATAATACAACGATCCTGAAATATGATGGATACAAAACATTTAAGTTTGAATTCTTTCTGTGGAAATGCAGTAGGATTCATTTTCAACCTCTCAGTTTTTGTGGATTAGGAAGGATAATCTTGAAGATTTCAACTAAGAAAACATATTAGTAAGGATAATTTCTATTGGCCAGTGAATTCTAACAGATGGTTTCCAAATGAATCCTATGGAGTTAATGTATAATGTTATCCTATAAATATGCTACACAGCATTAAAAATGGATCATGGAAATATACCTTATGGGGCAAACAAAAAAAGAAAAGAAAATGTTGAAAGGATAAGCTCACAGCTAAGAAATAATAGTTGTTTACAATCAAGTCCCTCTTTTAATGGATTAATGGGTTAAATGTGACAGCTTACAAAAAATAGGACTGCTTCCTTAATTTGTATCCCAACATATTAACTTAGTATAAGAGGGATATTAAAAAGAATATTTTTGTGATAGTTTAGAGTTTTTAAATTGTTTTTTTGTTATTTCTCTCTTCCTCATAAGAAACATCATATTTAAGCACTCCAAAAAGTTAATAATTGTATTACATGAAATTAGGTGAAAAATGCAAAGTATAAAACTTGGCAAGGAAAATGACAGTAATCTTCGAAGAAAATTTTCCAAATTAAGATTTTTCTATTGAATCCTCTCTTGAATCTGCTGTTTTTTGACAACTCCAGCTCTAATTTACTACAGCATTATGCTCCACAGAAATGATAGAAAGAAACCTGTCAGTCATTCTTTATGGTGTCTTATTGTAGCTTATCATTTCCAGCACAACTGCCCAGGCTCAGAGGAAGATCAGATATGCCTGGCCAGCAGCAAGGATCGGATGAGGACTCAAGAGACCATGACAGATGTCTGCAGGACAATGATTCACATTACTTTTTATTTATAAATCATGAGAAATTATATTTCATGAATGCTTTGATATTCAAATCATATAGCCAAATAAGAGTGAATCTTCACAAAGGCTCAGATTTAAACGTTTAACATGCAGAATGCCATGGAGACAGTGCTGGCACTATGGGGAGAAGCAGAGCAATGTTTCCAGGAAACAGTGAGACCAAAAGGCTGAAGTGGCAAGAAATGGCAGCAGCTGTATGTTCTCAGGACAGCAGTCCTGAAGGGTAACGTTTCCTGTGCTTGGGAAAGGAGCTAGTATAAGCCCAAGGTTTGTTTCAGAGAGCAAAAAGACATCTAGTTGAATATACTCCAAAAGAAAGTGAAGTTAGAGCTTTAATGGACAAATCAGAGCGAGTGGGAGACACGAGGTGTGGGTCAAGAGGAAATCAGAAAGGCTGCAGTCAGCATGCTAGGAGAAAGCTCCAACAGGCTGTTTCTAGGTTCCTGTTTCTGAGGTTTGGGGATACAGCATCCTTCATGCCACTACAAAATATTTAATAAAATTGCCATTGGTTGTGTTAATTAAAAGAACTAGAAGAGATGTAAAGTTCATGTCCAGTTGCCATAAGGACCAGAGTCTGGCACCTTCTGATGACTGGAGACAAGAGGCCAGTCTATGTTTTCTTGAAAATAACAAATATAAACATATACAAGCTCATTGTGAAAATGCAGTTTGAAATTTGTGCATTTTTATTCTATGAGGAAACAGTCCTAAAAAATATGAAAAAAACATCTGACTGAACGCTAGAAATACACAGGAAAGTCAGATCTGAATCAGTCTATTTTCCACTTGAAATCCACTGGCCCATAAAGCTCTTATAGATAGTCTAGAAAACTGAACGTCCAACACTGATTCATCACACTCTTGCCACCAGAAAATGGGAGAACATCACCTTCATAACTACTGCATGCTGGGAAAGCAATATCTAGCTGGAGAACAAAAATGAGAGCAGCCTGTTAAAGCACTGTGTACTTACAACAAAAGTCATTTAACACTTACATGCTGAAAACTCATCCTATAGTTTTGTTCTTAAAACAAAATCTAGTAGGTTATTACCATATTCCTGGCATAAAGATGAGGGATTTCTATGAACAAGAATAGACTGGAAATCTTCCCATCATCCTTTCCAACTTACGGACCTTCAAACAGGAATAGGGATTGTCCAGGCTCACCCTGGCATAAGTTGAAAGGCCGTATATGAGCCTAAGTCATTTGACTCCTTATTCATCCCTTAACACAGTATCTCTAAAGCTCAGAGAATGTGGCAAATGAACATTAGATGACAATGGCTCCTCTGATCTGGATATGGATGGACATATTGGAAGCCCAGGCCCAATGTGGTAGTTTTAGAAGGTGGTAAAACCTTTAGGAGATCGTGTCTCCTGAGTGTTGTTCGTCAGTGATGCTGCCCTCAAAGGGATTAAGAAGTTCTTGTGTGGACTGGTTAGTTCTTGACAAATGGCTCTTATAATGAGCAAGCAGACCCCTGAATGGCTCTCTGAGTGGATCATACAGTAAGCTTTTTATCTTATCATATGATCTTTCCTCTCACCAAGAGCCCATTCCCCACAGGCTTGCATCAGAGCCTACACTAATGGCCTATCTCATTTTGAGCTTTTAGCCTTCAAAGTTTCGAGACTTATGTTGTGGCAACAGATAATAGACTAATACAATACTTTACTTATTGTAGGTATTAATATATATATGGAAAAAAGGGGATAAGTGAGCAATGATTTCTCTCTCTCCAGGGAAGTTGTATAACAGAGAATAACAAAGTGAGTCATAAGGCTTCAAAATACAATTTTGTTTATTAATATAAACAAATAATACATGCTAATAAAAATATGAAAGCAGAAGAGAGGATCTGGGGGCTGGGGAGAAAGGAACTACCAGGTGGGACAAAGGGATTATGAGAGTTAATTTTCACTGTCAATAAGACAGGATTTAGAGTCTCCATGGAAACACACCTTTGGGTCTTTCATGAGGTGTTTCTAGAAAGGCTTAATGGAGGAGAGAACACCCACACTGAACATGGGTGGCACTATCCCATGATCAGAGGTTCCAAAATGAATAAACAGATAAAGCAAGCTAACATCAACATTCACCTGTGACCTCCTCCATTGACTAACCAACCACTCAGGGAGTCTTCCTTTGACTAACGCACCACTCACAGAGTCCTTCATTGACTAACCCACT
>CAJQZJ010032401.1:6262730-6331587 GCA_907164525.1 Lophiomys imhausi
TCACTGTTGGTAATAAAGATTAAAATGAGGATACTTCCTTTAATGCATGTTTTACTTTCTTATTGTCCCACATTGGTGTAGTGAAAATAGCTTGCATTAGCTTATAGAAGCCAACTCGTATTTTGCAAATTGCTCATTAATATAATGCTATCATTAAATTGATCAAATTTCTAAATAAGTATAACAACAAGAGGCAATGAACATATGAGACTTCTAATTTCCTAATTATCACTCCACTGAACTTTGTGACTGTAGTATCATGTGTGCTTACTTCACCAGTGTGAGGGGCACGGTGTTAAGCTCTTCCAATTTTGCATTTGGGAACCTGACATCTGTAGCTTGAGATGGGGAGCGGTGGGAATATTTACACCATGGAAATGAGCAAACATGAGAAAGCAGGGCTTTCTCTTCCTTCACAGTCAGCTGTTGAACAGTGAGAACAGTTTCCAGCATTGCCAAGGCTCTCCTGTGCTGCCTCCCAGAGCACAGTACGGCACCCAGTATTGAATTAGCACAAAAATTCTAATAAGATGAAAAACGAATCTCTCCAAAAGTCACTTGCAGAAGTCTAATGAAAAGGAGCTGCAAAGCTGGATACCATTCTCATTTTATAAAACACATGGCTTCATGAAAAACTCTCCCTATTAAATAATGCCACATTAATTCAAATAAATGTCTCATAAAATGATGATTCAACTCAGCTATAGCTGGCGTCTATCCAAACAAATAATCAAACATTCTAAGTTGATACTTTCTTCCTTCAGAGTTCTGTTTAGTTTTACAGTTCAGCAAATTTGCAAAAGGCTGTGTGTGTGTGTGTGTGTGTGTGTGTGTGTGTATGTGCATGTGGGGAAGCATGTCTTTAACTAAAGATCAGCTTCACAATTTAAATATTATTGAAGATACAATTTTTTCTTATTTTGATAACAAATCACGTCTGAATCACTAGAAGCTATAAGCATAGACAACAAATGCATCATTAACTAACAACAAATAAAATCAATGTCTTCTAAAAGCAAGAAATAGAAACTGGTCTTCTTAATTACTTGTTTAAATGACCCAGGGATGTTTTTTTATTACCAATTGAAGCCATACACAATAAAATGAGATAAAACATGATGGTTAATTTACTCAAGATATGAAACATTTCAGTATTTAGAGTCTTTGGGCTACAATTCAATGATGTTTATGTTTTAAGCATGAAGCAGATTTCTTGAAATCCTTCAAAACACACACACACACACACACACACACACACACACAGAGAGAGAGAGAGAGAGAGAGAGAGAGAGAGAGAGAGAGAGAGAGAGAGAACAAGCTGGTCCCTTTAAAGGATACTTGCTTACAAATTTAAGTCTGTTTTAACTGTTCAAATTTTGATGTATGAAAGTATTTTAAAATTATGCACTAAGTTTTATATGTGAAAAAAATTTTCCTAGTGAATGATGGTAAGACTCTGTTACAGACTGTAAAACACTTCATTAACATTGTAAAAAAGCTAAAGTAACTAACAAAGCATTGTAAATTTCGCCAATGTACACATACAGCAAATGCTGAAGTCGGAGGGTAATCCTCTGTGGAAGATGCTACCAGCCCTTCTTTCAAGAGGAAGAGATTGAATTCCAAGACTACACAGGTGAGTGGGGAGAATGAGTCCCAGAGTTTAGCTGAATTGAGTGTCTGCTCTTTCCGTTAGACTTCTGAGCTTCCAAATGGTTTTCATTACTATGTTTCAAACATCCTTTGCTTGGCAGTTTGCTCTGTCCTTACTTTATTCAGTATCAATTATAGGAGAGGTTTTTGAACAAATATTATGCATATGATTTTATGGCTATTTTACCACAAAGCAGGATACGTACAATACAATTTTATTTCCTGTTTCTACTTTACAACTTACACAGCAATGAACATTAAATACTTAAAGTCTTTACTTAGTGTGGCATATTAATGAAATGCTATGAAACTACATACCTGTCCATATATGAATATGTTAATAACGACCACACACAAAAGTTTTATAGTTTTCTAGAAACCATAACTCCTTTTGAAATACTCAATATATAAATTTGTTCTGAAGTGGAAACTGAGTGTCTGACTTTTACCAATCCAGCAGAGTTCAAGGGCAGGGATTATAAGGCTTCCTGTTAAAAGTCATTCATTACAGTAATTATTATGAATTTGATATCTGTGTATCACATCAAAATAAATTATCATAATACAATCTTATCCTCTCATCCACAAAAATATGATAATTACACAGGTAACTTTAATACAAAAAACACTGTAAGAGTTTCACACAATGAAATGAAAATATGTGAAATCTACATGAAATGAAAATCCCAACACTAAAGAAAATTCTGCAAACATTATACATTATATAAATGACAATTATGTACTTTTCATGTGCACTCTTGATTATCTATAATCCAGGCAAATAGAAGTTTTAAATAACCCATGTTTTGACAGTATCAAAGTTGCTATGAGAATTTATTTATAAAGCCAGCTTTTGCAGTATGTCATGGGCCCAGAATAGTTTGGGCCAGCATGCCACCTCCTCCCACACGAAGGGCTCTCTACTCAGTCACTCTGATCTGCCAATTAGATACAACTTCCAATAGGGTTTTCCTTGGACACAGCCTTGGGTTACTCAATAATTCCATGGCAAACCACAGTCCTCTTGGTGGTTTGAAGCTGTCACCATCCCATGTCCACCTGTCACGCAAAATGATCTGTGCTGTCACCTGGCAAGATGTTCACCATGGTAAGTAGTCATCTTAGTATTCCTGACCATTAAACTCCTAAATAAAACTTAAAGCAGATAAAAATAAACATTTCTGGAAAACTGCAAGCCCCTGGTTGGGTTTCTACCCATTAATAAGTAATGTTTCATTAGTAAATAGTGCTGCTTCCCTAGTGAGTGATAAGATTGCTTCCCAAGGATCCTACTGGTGAGGATGTGTTTTACATCACTATAAAAATTAGGGTTTTTAATTGTTTTAGATTTTGATCACATAAACCATTTTACTTGACAAAGGAAACTATTTATGAACAACACAATAAAATCGCTTTGGTTAGCAGGCACTGTATGTCCCAGTACTTCCTAAGTACTTCAGTATGCTATTAGAAAACTAACTTACAAGAAAGTCTCTAAGAGTTTCAGAGTGCTCTGAGAGTGACTGTCACTTTCCAAAATGAACATTTAATATAGTTATTGGATACACTTCAGTCTGTATTCTAAGACAAAAATCCCCCATGTTGGTGAGTTATTGCAAACCTTGCCTTCTATAATGCTGAAAATAATGGAGATTAAACATATTTTTAAGAACTCTTACTCTTTTAAGGTTGTTACACATTGCTAAAGGTAATTGTCCATCAAGAAGGTGTAACTGGATCTGGAGAGATGGCTCGGCGGTTAAGAGCACTGGCTGCTCTTCCAAAGGTCCTGAGTTCAATTCCCAGCAACCACATGGTGGCTCATAACCATCTATAATGTGATCGAATGCCCTCTTCTGGATTGCAGGTGTGCATACAGATAGAATACACATATACATAAATAAAAATAAAAATAAATAAATAAAATCTTTAAAAAAGTGTAATCATTTTAAGTATTTAAGCACCAAATGCTGGTGAATTCAGTTTCATAAAACAAACAATAATGGAAATAAAGGGATGGCGATATGGGCATATATGGTAAGAATGGCTGGCTTCTATATTCTTCCTGACTGTCAGGCATCTAGCCAAAAAGTCAACAAAGACACTTCAGAATTAAACTGTACCATGGCCAAAGTGGACTTAGCTGACACTTACAGAATGTTCCACCCAATGGATAAGGAATACACATTGTATAGAAGCTCATGGGATTCTCTCTAAAATATACCACATTTTAGGACTCAGAGTAAGTCTTAACAAATTAAAAAAGATAAAAATTTCATGTACTGTATCAGGTGGTAGAATAAAATGAAGATTCAATATCATAGATGCTACAGATACCACACACATACACATGGATACTTATATATATATATTTCTGAAGATCATTAAAGAAATTAGGAAGGAATTTTTAAAAGTCCAAGAATAAAATGAACACTAAAGAACAACTTGCCAGAATCATTAGGATACAATACAGCGGTTTTAAGAGGAAAGTTTACAGCTGCAAATGGTTACATAAAAACAAAACAAAAACAAAGCCAGTAAGAACCAAAACAAAAAAACCCAGAAAGAGCTCAAATCAACAACATAATCTTATATCAAGGTCTTAGGAAAAGAAGCCAGAAAGAAATAATAAAGGTCCGAGGAGAAATTAATAAACTAGAGGACAAATGAACAAAACAAGGAAGCCACGGAAAAAGGGCTGGTTCTTTAAAATGATATGATTGAAAACTTCTGAGTCAAACTAACTGAGAAAGGGATAGAAAAGACTCAAAAATTAATAAAACTAGGGGTAAAAAGAGTTGCTACAAAAAATACCAATGAAACTCACAGGATTATTTGAGAAAACCTATAATTAAAAAAAATAGGTAAATCTGGGAAAATGCATCAATTTCTAGATAGGTATGACCTTCAATAATTAACAACAACAACAAAAGCTCAAGATTAGACAGGTTCACTTCACTGCTGAGCTCTACCAGATGTTTAAAGAAGGATGTCAGCCAAATAATCCCATAAAATAGGAAAGGAGGAAATGCCACCAGACTCACTTTATGAAAAAGTATTATCCTGATACCAACACAAGATAAGGATACAACAATAAAAGAAAACCATCAGTCAGTTTCCTTGATGAAAACGGATACACAATCACATCTTTGCAAACTAAATTAAAGAACACATTAGAAAGGTCATATACCACAATCAAGTTGTTTTCACTCCAGGGATGCAAGGATGGTTCAACATACTCAGATCAGTAACTGTAAGAGAGCACATAAACACACTCCTACAGAATCTCAGCAGTGGCAGAAAGGGCTCTTCATTAACTTCAACATCATTTCATGATAAAGGCCCAGATGATAAAGGCAATACAAACAACATCCATGAACATAAGAGCTCTATCTGATGGAATGATAGCCAATGGTACATTCAATGGGGAAGAATAAGAAAAGAAGGAGTGAGATAAGGGGGCTCACTCTTATTACTCAGTATGATGTTTGAAGTCTTAGAGTGATAAGACAAGAGAAAGGAAAAAACGGATATAAATAAAAAAGACAAGGTCAAATTTTCCTTATTTTGAGACAATGGAATCGGATACACAGAAGACCTGGAAGATCATATTACAAAAGTCTTAGATATAATAAATATTTTAAGAAAGTAACAGGATACAAATTTGATACACACAAATCAGGAACCTTTCTACTTGTTAGGAAATAAATCAGGGGACTATCATGCAACAAATCTAACCTGAGCATAAAATTAATCAAGGAGGTAAAAGACTTCTACCATCAAAAGTTTTACATTTAACAAAGTTAATGTAAAAATGTTATATTGCTAAAAGTGGAGATACAGATTCAATGCAATATACATCAAAATATCAGCAACATTCTACACACAACTAGAAAAAAAAACTAAAATTCATTCAGAAGCAAATAATAACCTTGAATAGCCATAGGAATCCTAAAGCATGAAGAGAATACTGGAGACATCAAAATACTTGGTCTCAAACTATACTACAAAGACATAGTAACAAGAACAACACAAGAGTCACTACAAACATGCAGGCCAAGAGAACGGGATAAAGGACATGTAGCTCACATACCTACAGCCACCTGATTTTTATCAATAGTGCATACTTTGGGGAAAGATAATGTCTTTAATAAACAATGCTAGGAAAACTGGAACCACCGGGAGGCGAATGAAACTAGACCCCTGTTTCTCACCCTCTTAAAATCAATCCACAGGAATCAAAGATCTTGATGTAAGATCTAAAATTTAAAGTTACTAGAGAAAGACATAGGGAAAATATTTCAAGTTATTACAGGCTGTATTCATTACTTTTTATTGCCAAAACAAACACAAGTCTCTTATGAAAGAAAAGTTCCACAGAACTGCCCATCCATGTTGACTGTGGCATTATTTTTTTTTCTTTTTTCTTTCTTTCTTTCTTTTTTTTTTTTTTTTTTTTTTTTTTTCGAGACAGGGTTTCTCTGAATATCTCTGGCTGTCCTGGACTTGCTTTGTAGACCAGGCTGGCCTCGAACTCACAGAGATCCACCTGCCTCTGCCTTCCAAGTGCTGGGATTAAAGGCGTGCGCCACCACCGCCCGGCGACTGTGGCATTATTGACAGCGGCCGAGAGTCAGAAATTGTGTAGATGTCCACCGACAGGCAATAAGATTAATAAAATGTGCTGATACACACAATGAAGTTTTATTTAGCCATTGAGAAGACCCAAATTATACATCTGCAGGGCCTTGATGGGGCTAGGAGGTTGTTATCATGGCAAGCAAATTAAACGAGACTCAGAAAGACAAATACCACATTTTACCTCAAACCAGATGCTGCACTACACGGAGAGCTGCTTGACATGACTACAGACATGCTTCCCCTCGGGATGGACTGTACTTTTAAACTATGAACTCAAAGAAACTCATCCTTAAGTTGTTTTTGACAGGGTTTTAATAACAGAGCCAAGTGTTGCATGTCTGGATGTGTGTGTGTGTAGCACATTTTTTTCTGTTTATTTATTTTTTTGTTTGTTTATTTATTGCTTCAAGTTACATCTCCATCACAGTGCCCTGATTCCACATCTCCCGGTTCCACCCTCCCACCCTCTCCTCCCTCTTCCACCCTTCCCACTCCTCCGATGTGGAGTGTCCCTACATATCAGCCCCTCAGCTCAACAGTCATATGTGGACTAAGAGCTTCCTCTTGCACTGGGGGTCAATATGGTAGCACTCCTAGGGCAAATTTTCCCATTGACAGGTAACAAAGCCTATGTTCCTGATCCTTTTAGTGTGTCGGTTGCAGTATAGTTATCCTGTACTATATGGCTAAAATCCAATTATAAGTGAGTAGATGCCATGTGCATCTTTCTGAATCTGGGTTAGTGCACTCAGGATGAGCTTTTCTAGTTCCATCCATTTGGCTGCAAATTTCAAGATCCTTGTTTCTGATAGCTGAGTAGTATTCCACTGTGTAAATGTACCACATTATTATTATTTTTTTTATCCATTCATCGGTTGAGGGACATCTGGGTTGTTTCCAGTTTCTAGCTATTACAAATAAGGCTGCTATGAACATAGATGAGGATATGTCCCTGTAGTTTGGTGAGGAATAATTTGGGTGGATACCCAGAAGTGGTATGGCTGAGTCTTGAGGTAGGGCTATTCCAAGTTTTCTAAGATACTGCTAGACTTTTAAATCCACCTATCCATCCACAGACAATTATTTATTTCCATATCTTGTATATTGTAATTGTGCCACAACTTCAGTAGCCTCAGGGAATGCAACGGTAGCTATCAAGGGCTACAGCAAGCAGTTCTCAGCCTGTGGAAAACAGATATTTACATATAACTGCAGCAAAATTACAATTATCAAGTAGCAGTTAAAATAATTTTACGGTTGTGGATTTACCACAACATGAGGAACTGTATTAAAGTCTCAAACTTCCTAATTCTGTGACCCTTTAATATAGTAATTTTGCTGCTGTTATGAATCAGGATCATAACAATAATATCTACATTTTCTGATGGTTGCTAGGCTCCAAAGGAGTCGTTACCCACCTAGGTTTGGAAGACGTATGTGTAAGGGTTGGGGGTGCTTTTTCAATTTTTCTCCCTCCCTCCTTCCCTTTATTCCTCCCTCCCATGTTCCCTCCTTCCCTCCCTTCCTCCTCTCTTTCCTCCTCCTTAACTTTATGTTTGTCTGCCTCAAATCAGAGGCAGGACACAGAACTCACAGACACTGTGCACAAAATCTGAATGCTCTCTCCAGACAGTGGGGTTGTTTCACACATGTGATTTTCACCTATCACATGTGCTACCAGTGTTCATGGATCATATCATTCATTGTCATCAAACATGATCATCAAAGATACACTTGATCTGCAGCTCGCAATTCAACTGCAATTGGAACTTCAAACAGCAAGGTTACTGGACCTAGAACGAAGCACAAATCTCAAATTTCATGGCAAAAATTGTGTATTTTTCAAAGAATACTTATGTGAAGCTTCAAGTTTATCACAGGTAAGCGTCCACCATGAGACAGTGCTCTAGGAGCAAGAACCAAGAGATGGTTGGATCTAGTGTCAGGTGATTCAGGCAAGTGGCCTACTGCTACCCAATATTTTTATTCTTTAACAAGGTTAAGTTGTCAATCTTTAAGCACTTGGGCTATTCAGTATTCTCTATTCTTTTTTCCTTCCCTTTCTCTCCCATTTTATTTGTTGTTGGATTTTGAGACATAGTTGCACTATAGTCCTGGCTAGCCTGGAATTTGCTACATAGACCAGGATGGTTCCTGGCCTCTGATTCCCAAGTGCTGGGATTAAAGGTGAGTGCACCATGCCAGGCTTGAAGGATTTTTTTATCTTCACTTTACTTCCTACAAACTCACCAATGTACTCATTGCTCTCTTTCAAATCTAAGGCCCCCCTCTCTCTACTGTTGTTGATGGTATGTCTATTCCTGACTACATAAATATAACTTACTCAGTCATATAATGTTACTTGTATATACATGCTTTCAGAGCTGACCATATGATATTAGATAATCAATTGGTGTGCTCTTCTTCCCTGGAGAAGACAACGGCTAAAGGATTCTGATAAAAACTGCTTCTACAACACAGACTTTGACAACACAGTAAGAATGAGGACCCACAGAGCTGACCCTGTGGTACTCCCCATCATCAACAATATCTACTTTTCCCAACACAAATACATGGCAGTGCCCATGAATTCAATTCTCCAATGTTTTATGACTAAACAGAATTCTTACCTTAAAAAAAAAAAATCTGCTTTCTTGGCCTGGAGAGATGGCTGAGCAGTTAAAAGAGAAAACCATTCTTGGAGAGTTCAGTTCCCAGCACCCATGGCTCACAACTATCTGTCACTGCAGCTCCAGGGAAATCTCTGTTCTGGGCTCCTAAGGCACCCATAGTTGTGTGTTTATGCAGATACAGACATATGCATATACACATACACACACACACACACACACACACACAGAGAAAGACACACACACACAAGCACACATACACGTATACACAGAGATACACACATACAATTGAAACTAATAAAAATTGAATCTTACAAAATGTGGTTTCTGAATTAATAGAAAAGGAAGAGTAAATGGAGGAAAAGTTCACAATATGAACAGTATTGGAGATACATTTATAGAACGTGAGCCTTAAATACTTCTTTACAAGTGTACCATCTAAGTTCACCACAAGGCATGCTTTGTTTGATTGGCCAGTTCTCTCTATGTAGAAATTACTAAATTAAACTGTGAAACATATGAAGTGGCCTAAGACATTAATCGCCTACAATCAGTGCGGCTCAATGGGAACATGAATGTAAATGCCTTACTTCTTCAGTTCTAATTTGTGATTAATGCACAAAGCATCTCAATTTACTTGAAAGAAGAAACCTGAACTGTGTAATCCTAGTGACTGAAAGAAATCTCTGATTTTCCAGTGAAATAAGATTTATTTTTATTTTAAATTATGTATATGCATGTGTTTCTCTGTATAGTAGATAGCCAAGAATGCAGGTGTCCAAGGAGGCAAGAAGGTGTGAAAGCCACGGGAGCTTGAACTACTGGTGGTTAAGTTATGAACCACCCAATGCCACGCTGGGAGCGGAACTTGGTCCCTCCGCAAGAGCCGTATGTACTTTTCACCTCTGAGCCATCTTTCCAGGCGTTAAGCATTTCATTTTTTCTGAACTGTCCATAGAGAAAGGCGAGAAAAGCAACAGTTGAAAGGTGAAACTCTGAGGCTGTGCTAGCTGAGCACATGTGGACCTGTGCAGCTTCAACCTCAAAAACAAAACGACACTCACCCTGTGTGCGGACATGCCTTGAAAGTGTTCAAGGTCCCTTGGAGTTATGCAACCCCGGGGTCCTGGAAGGCACTTTTCTCCTCAGTCTGAAACACACTGATAGCATCAAGTGTCAGAGCTCCCAAGTTCATTTGCAGCAGCCCCCTTTGCATCATCTCTCCAACACTTGAGGAGTCTTTAATATGCCCAGAGATAATTCCTCACAGTAGCAGATGTGAGTTAGAACCTTTTCTTGTTTCGTCTGCTTACTGTCTATGGATCCTTTTCCACAGAGGCTGCAGGGCAGACTGCAGCACTGGACACCATGGTCCTAGCAAACCGAGAGAAAACTGCTGGTCCCGTCTCTTGGTGAGGCCCAATGTGCTGACCTTCACCCTATTCTGTGTCCTTTGTACTTGTCCTCATGCATATACACTCCTGACTGCTGGCCGTGAATCCACGTTAGTGACCAAAGGTTTCTCCATCCCTTATCCAGGAAGCTTCTTTCTTCTGGGAGCAAGTGAGATTCCGTGTCTCAGTAGTTGTCCTTGCTTGCCTTGACACTGTGCCCCAGCTTGCCTTTTCAGAGGCATCAGTGAAGCCCAGAAGCTCTAGGTATGGATTTCAGCTCTGGATTCCTGCCAGGCCTCTGCCATTTGGAGCCAAGGCTGCATTTACTGTAGAACTGACAGAGGCAGGAAAAGAGGATGTGGCAGCTGAGCTGGGAGGATGACTCCCCCTGGTTCCTTCTTTGCCTGTAGCCATACAGACCCACACTAGGTAAAGGCACTAAAGGGTTAAAAACAAGAGACCGGTTCCCATTGTAGAAGGAGAGAGGTGGAATTGGAAGAGGAGGAGCTGGTCTGAGCAAGGCATGCCCAAGAGAAATGGAAGCATTTGTGTGGTAAGAGACAGGCCTGCTTCCCACCTGGGCACTTCAGGGTGTCTTTCTTGCAAGATGGACACATACTATGTTCCAAAGGAACACTGGAGCCAGAGGCGAAGGCTGCGCAGGTTGCAGCAGCCTCTTTCCATCTTCTGTCAACATGCCTGGTAGTGCCCCCACCAGACAAAATGATGCATAAATGAATAAATGAAGGCAAAGAGCAAAACAAGTTCTTGCTCTCACTACTCATTGGCCATCTGCAAAGCCAACACGGATTCTTACATTGATCTCCTTGGATCCTGCATCATAGAAAGAACATTGAGGGAGGGCTGCCTTAGATTCTTGAAAAAGCTCACTCCAGAAGGCTTTCCTCTATCTACAAGGCAGAGTGTTGGTGTAAACAAGTGTAAATAACTGCTGTCACAGTCAGCAAAACAGTAGTGTACAGGGTCCAGGTCAAGATTCTATGATTCCAAATGAACTGTCATTTGTAATTCACTATGTAAATATGTGATATTCACCATGTATGTGATAGTCATTCTGTAAGAATATGCTGTCTATCAGAGCAACCCTGTTTTGTTAAGCAAACTACAAAGCTCACACAAAGACAAAATTGCCTGACCACATTTCTCCTTAAAGGATGCACGATGGTATTTCAAAATCTTACCTCACTCAGTATGTAGCTTTGCCCTGTCTCCCATCACACTTCAGGCGTTAAAATTTGTTTTTTATCTTATTCCTTTTAATTCTCTCCATTTGTATAATTTTCAGATTTCAAGAAGATATTTGACATCATAAAGGCCAACCAGAAATGGAAATTGCAAGTACTCTCAGGCCTGGTAACTGGCCACCTAAACGAAGAAAGTGGGTCTAGGTGCGAAGGGAGGACTTGTAGTGAGCCGAGGAACCCCTCTCAGTCACCGTGGCATCCACGGTGCAGAGCTGGCACAATCCTCCAGTATTAGGAACCAATAATGTATTAAAATCCCTTTCCTTTTCCTTCCTGCCTTCTTTCAATTTTTTTTGCTTTACTCTGCCTCTGCATTAATATAATACAGTTCTGTCTTGAATATACACATATGTGCATGTATATATTTACACATACACATATGTATCTATATAATGTTAAATGTTACATGACACTTCTTTTTTCAGCATCTTTTTCCCTCCCCTCCCCTCCCCTTCCCATTCCCTTTCCCTTCCCTTCCTCCTCCCCCTTTTCCTTTCCTTTTTTTTCTTTTCTTTTCTTTTCTTTTCTTTTTTCTCTTCTCTTCTCTTTCCAGGCAGAATTTCTCTGTGTAGCCCTGGCTGTTCTGGAATTCATTTTGTAGACCAGGCTGCCCTCAAACCAGTGTGGGGTTGTGAACACAGGTCCCATGTGCCATGCATTTCTCCATGGGACCCGACGAAACAGGCAAGATGGAGCAATCCAGACCCTGGAACCCTCAAAACTGAGGACAACAGGTGTGGGAAAGAGCTCTCTCCATGCTTCTACCAGCCTTGGGGGGCATGGGAACAATCTGAGCTTTGACATCAGGTAAAAGGTCAGGGAAGCAAATGCCCTGTTACTTCTCCCCATGGAACAGAGCATCAGAATCAGGCCAATCATGAGCCCACTCTCCAAAAGTCCTCCATTGCCTACAAACTACATAGTCTTCCAGGATTCATTGAATAATGGTCGCCATCTATCTTACCAAACAGGACTTAGAGCTGTCTCCTTTCTTTGGAGAACCGCAGACTGAAGTTCTGCCAGGCTTTCATCGCTAACCATTCCCATTGCCAGCCACTGAGCAGTGGCTGCTGGAACCTGTGCCTTGGTGCACGGCAGACCCCACGACAGCTGCAGCAGAACCCACTGCCGCCATTAGATCCAGGATGGACTCCTGCCATCTGTCCCCATTTTGGGCTTTCAGCTATTTTTAGCAAACAGCGGATACTAAAAGAGCAAAAACACTCTACAGCAGTAGGATTTTTTTTCCCTCTGTCTGTCTCCCCTGAGCTGTAACACGTAACTGCACACTCAAAATACAGTGAACCCAGAAATTGGGATTTTGCATCCCTGTCGGGTTTCACTTGCCAACAGTGGCACAAGCCTCTCCACCTCCTATCCCCGTTGGCTGTGGCTGCCTCTAGAGAATTGTGACTGGGCAATCGAGTCAGAAGAGGAACGACAGGTTCACATTTATATTTCTAACTGCTAATTCTGTATGAAAAATCTACAACAAAGCATCCTCATTTTCCAAACAATTTTCCGTTTCTTCTAAAGGGGACGCCTATCTCCTTGTTGGTGACAATGTCATTTCTAAAGGGAATATCGACTAAATGCTAACTTTTTAATGGGAAGGTCAAAAAGGCCACCCCTGTTTTCTTAACCCTCATGATATACCATATTATTCATATTAGATTCATATAGACTGTGTCATGCAACTAGCGTAAAAGCTAGGGCACCATCTGTGCTCCAGGAAACAATAGGGAACAAGGTTGAGGTAAATCTGCCAAAGCAATGGGGGCCATTCGTGAATTCTGACAGATTCTAAGGCATGGACCCACCCATTTGGACCTACTGGGTGGTTCTCTCGTGAACTATAATCCATTAGCTGTGAAAAAGTTTCATTTTACTTATTTATTTGAATGGTTTTTCTCTTCTTGCTCTTTGTGTGATACATGATTACCTCTTGGCTAGTTCTGCCGACACAGGCAGAATGTAGAATTGGAAACCTTCAGGAAATACTGATTAGAGGTAAGTTGAAAACAAGTGAGACATGGGGCTGTGAGTTTCTAAGGTTAATTTCCTATTATGTAGCAGCTACGTTAGTGTTAATGTCAGTAGAAAAAAATTAGTATACCTTTTAGCACCTATACATGCTTTTTGTCTTCATAAAACTCACCAAATATTAGCTAATTAATCCTAATGAAAGCCTCCAATATCTGTAAGGTCAAATTCGTTCTCAACAGGCATTTATAAGCAGACAAGCTGTGTTTTCCTAATTGGCAAGGCCTCTGGCTCACTGTCATTATGAATCATTGCTTTAGATTTTCAAGGTCCATCCAAAGTCCTGACAGAATAGTAGGCTGAGCTTTATCATTGGATATCCCAGTGTTTCATGGAGCTTTCTCCTGGCTGCCCTGTTGCCCTCTGATTTTGCAATATATCTGAAAACAGGGTCCTTCTAATGATAAGCAGGAACAAACCGATACACCAATATATAATCTTTCTATTCATGTTAATATGATATTCTCCCCTTTTCTAACTTCTGCAGAGAAAAACGGAGGAGAACTTCGTTTTAAAAACTTTAACATTTAGGTAAGCATTAAACACATAAATACTCACGTTATTTTCCTATTTGACTTTATATTAAAAGTTCACACATAGCCAGGTGTGGTGATACACACCTGTAATTCCAGCAGATATAAACCTAACCAGGAGAATTCCAAGTCTGAGGCCAGCCTGGGATACATAGTAAGTATTAGGCTATCTCAGACCACCTAGTGAGACCACATAGCAAATAAATAAGTCTATCTACATGATATGCATATATTCTTCAAAACTGGTCAGCAAGTCTAATATTAATCTTTATTTTTATTTTCTTGACAAGTGTGTGTATGTCTGTGTGAAAGGTAGAATTTTTTAATATTTCAAATAGTCTCTTTACAAGAAAAGAAAAGCAGGTGAGTTACCTAAAGTGAGCATACGAAATAATTGTTCCAAACATGAACAGAGATGACCAGAACAATGGTGTAGGCAAATCCTCTCAAGGAACCTCACTGGTCCACACAGCACAACAGGACAATGACAGTGGGAACAAGGTAATCTTGCCACCAAGGAACAGGCCAACTAGGAACATACACCTGAGACAGGGTTTCAGGATGCAAGTTACAAATATGATATAAACACAATATTTCAAACTAATATTTCCCCCCATACTTGTCTAAAATTTCTATGATTCCCAAGAAAATGCTCAATCAATCAATCACGTATCAATCAATTTTTATTTTAGAAAGGGAAATAATGTGTCTTACTAGTGGAAATGGACTTATGCAAAGAGAGCCAGTGCCGTCTACATGTTTTCATGATCATACCCCATTGAGCAGGTGAGGATGAGAGGACAAAATACCTCTCACGGATTTCTCAACTGTCACACACACAATGCCATTTTTGAGTTGCTGAATAGTGGGTGTGGCTATCCCATCCCACTTCCCACCTCTGTGCTCTAGTTACTATTTCCTCATAGCTCCATCTCACGAATAGTGGAGGATGACTATCTACTTTACATGCTTAAAAAATTATGTGCATCTGTTTGTGTGTGTGTGTGTGTGTGTGTGTGTGTGTGTGTGTGTGGTGCGCATGTGCACTCGTGCAACCATCTCTTCCTGATAAACAATTTCACTGATTAGCGTCTCCCACTCTCAGTAAAATAACTCTGATTTTCAAAGTAGGCAATTCCTGCCTACCTAAAGGACAGTATTTCCCAGACCATTATGAACCTGGATATGGCCATGTCACTAAGTTCTAGCCAAGGAGATACAAGAATGATCTCAAGAAATTATCAGAGAGCCACTTAAAATCTCGTGACTGGAAGAATGGAAGGCTGGAAGGACTATGAACCCAAGGACTCTGTATAGCCAGCATGGCTGCCCCAAACAGCTACTGCCTAGAGACTTTTACATGAGAGAATGCTTGTTTAAACTACTATTTTTTTTTTGCCTGTATTTCTGCACCTAATACTAGGTGCTACAAAGTCAGAAAAAGCAAGTCAGTATTGCTGTGGGAGATGTTTCAAAGCAAACCAGGCAGGCAGATGTTTGCTTAAAGAGTACTCAGTGTCCAAGACCTGACTTTGGACTAGCTCTAGTGCCCAGGAATCCAAATGCTGGGATGAGTCGTCAGGTTCATCCTAGGAAGCCTGTACAACAAGCTTTCTTTGCATCCAGATTTGAAAAATAAATGGATTAAAAACCATGCATTCTTTCTACTTTGCATTTCATGTTTTAAAACTCAAATTAGTTTTCACTTTCCTTTCCTCTGAAAAGGACTGGTGGTCGGAAAAAAGAAAAGAGAAGAAAGAAATTATGAACTTGAAACAACAGAGAATACACACAACAGAAAGGTGGACTTACACCAACCAGATGCTGAAAAGGACAGCAATTGACGCATGTGCAAAGTTCACACATGCCTTCAGGGAAACTCTGATGAAGGCTGAAAACATGTAGAGAAGATAAGAGAAGGTTTGCTTAGAGAAAGCAAAAGAGCACATCAAAGTAGCTTCAAACACCCTTCCTAGCTAGGGGAAGTCAACATGAAGGAAATAGTGCCTATGACTGAAAACTGGGGATTGATGGGACTTTGTCTTAGATGAAAATGAGGAGTTGCTGATCTAAGGGTGGGGTTTAGATGAAGAGACAAACCTGTAGCTATCAAACAGGTTATTTAAAAACATCCTTGACTTGGTACATTCACTTGCTAAGAGTCTCACAGTAAAGCATTGTAAATTGGGCAGCTTCATCTTTAAAAAAAACCCTCGAGTCTTAAAGGACAGACACCTGGGATCTAGGTGCTGTCATGGTCTCTCTTGATCACTCAAGGGTGTCACTGTATGGTCCTCTCCTGACTTTGGTGCTCTTCAGGCAGCCTGTGGCATCCTTGGCTTCAGGTGCAGCACTGTTTGTGGTCAGATGGTCACCTCTCGGTATGGGTATCTATCCTTTAATTTTTTTTCCTTTTAATCAAGGCATCCATTTTACTGAGTTACCGGCCAATTATACTCCACTGTGACTTCAGCTTAACCAATTACATCAGCAGCAAACCTGTTTCCAAATAAGGTCACATCCTGAGGCACTGTCAGTGGGTCAGAAATCCACATTTGAGTGGTTTGTGTGATAAGCCCACCCTTGTTATAGACATCGATTCTACTGTGGCTGCAGGAAACTGAATGTATGTAAGCCAACAACTACAGTATTCTGACCCAGTATTTCAGGATCTATGGGACATGTTAATTTATAGAGTGTTGGATCTCAGAAAAACCCATCCACCAGTGTTCAACTCAATAAAAGCTTTTAGTGGTGATGACTACAGAAAAATTGGTGGTCATGTGCATAGGCAGGGCAATACCTCAAAACCACAGGAGAGGTTTTGCGCTCAGAGAAACCACTATTCAACTGGATTACAATAGCAGCCACTGAAAGTCAGGTACAGGAGCACCAAAGCTACTTAACCATCCACTGAAAGTGTCATCTCCTCTCTGCTATCTCAGTGGTTAGGTTGGTTTAAACTGGAAAAAAATTTAAAGGAAGTATTAGAACTATTTGAATATCCATCATTAACAAAAAAGAATAACTCTGAAAGCTTTCTCGACTTACTTTGTCATCCCTGGTTTTTACAAAGCTTGTCTAAAGAAGAACTGGACTGTAGTAACGTGGGTCCACTAAAAAGTAGGAACAGTAAGAAGAAACTGTCTTCTAAAAAAAGATTCAGGGCTGGAGAGATGGCTCAGCCGTTAAAGGCTAGGCTCACAACCAAAAAAAGATTCAGTTTTCTACTTTAAATTATGTGTGTATGTGCAGGTGTTCATGGAGGCCAGCAGAGGGTATCAGATCCTCTGCAGCTAATGTTAGAGGTGGCTCTGAACCAGCAGATGTGGGTGCAAGAAGCTGAACTCTGGTCTTTTGCAAGAGCAATACAAGCTCTTAATCACCGAACCATCTCTCCAACACCAAGAAACATAATTTTTTAGGGTTTCATTTTGTTTCAAGTATATTTTAAAAATAAGATTTACTGCTGGCTAAATTTAAACATAATTTATCTGCTTTGCTAGAACATTTAATTTAGTATGAAAAACTTTTGTTTTAGTATTGGTTAAATATTCGGGTTTGACTATTGTTGCTGACAATAAATTGAAGGATGGAAGTCTACATGTAGAGTCCACAGGTCTGGAGTCAGAACAGCTCACGGCTCTTCCATGACTATCAAAGAGGCCACACTCAGGAAGGGTCCTCTTCACAGTGAGAAATGATAACACTATGATGGAACTTACAAAAGTCACCCCTACGTTAGAAATTCCAGTGTTTCCTATAGTGTTGATTAATGACTTACTTTCAGTATTTAAGAAAAATACACTTGGTTATAAGCTTGCTAATCTTCACCGATTCAATGCCTGACTATTGAAGAAATGCAAATTAAACACATCTAGTGTTCTACAAATTAAAACAACTGGAAGGCATACGAGCAGTGTATTTCTAGTCTAAGAAGTGCAATTTTTAATAGCAAAACATGACTGACTTAAAAAAAAGCTATTTTCAAAAAAAAACCCCACAAATATTCAGAAAAAGAGCACAGTAGAGATGATAGTATCTCTTTGCTGTACTTTGCTGGTGGGATAGAAGCTTTCCTGTGATTTATCCAGGACTGGTCTAATCAACTGAAAACCAGGGATCAAAACTAATTGCACTCAGCACCAGTCTTATAACAAAAAAGCATGAAGGCTTTAGTGGCAAGTGCCATGGCTTGGAGCTAGGTGCCCTCTGAAGGAGGCAGCTGCTCCAGACAAGGAGGAATCCAATGCAGTAATGAATGCCAGAGAGTCAGACTCTCATCTTTCTGAACCCTGAGCAGTAGAGACAACTTGATTTAAGAATGAAGAGACTAGTTTAGCTAAAGTAAAAACAAAAAAAGCAAAACAAAACATACCTCAGGGCTAACAGCAGCAGCTTGGACACCATTTTGTTATTTGTGGTATTAGATCTCCAAACTGTCTAGATTTTCAATACCATCCCTTTTGAAATATTTGAAATACTTAACAATATTTTAGTTGAAAAAAGTAATGTGAAATACACATACATACATACATTTTAACATATCCATTTATATTTAGGAAGAAGCTAAAAACTAGAAAGATATCCAATAGCTGTAACTAAGTTATTTCCAACCCTGTCTATTCCAATGTAGCCAAAGGCAACAGGCTGGTGAGAGGGTTTCTGTGTCTTTAAGGCACTCTCTGGTCAGAGAATCAACGAAATGGATTCACACAGAAGTCTCTGTAAACACCACCCCCCACCCCACTTGTCTTTATCTGTTTTTAATTCTGTACTCAGCCTGAGGGCTATTGCAGGGAGGTGATGGGAAGAGGAAGAGGTAGTGCAAGAGTGGAATTGATAAAGACAGCTATGCCGGCGGCTAGTTTTATGTTAACTTGACAAAAAGTCGTCTCAGATGAGAGAGCCTCAATTGAAAAAAAAAAAAAAACACACCTCTGTGAGATCTGCCTGTGGGTCATTTTCTTAATTAGTTATTGATGTGGGAGGCTCAGCCCATTGTGGGTGGTGCCATACCTGGGCTGGTGGTCCTGAGTTCTATACGAAAGCAGGCTGAGCAAGCCAATAAGCAGCACCCCTCCATGGCTTCTGCATCAGCGTCTGCTTCCAGGTTCCTGCCCTGCTTGAGTTCCTGTCCTGACTCCCTTTGATGATGAACAGTGATGTGGAAGTGTAAGCCAAAGAAACCCTTTCCTCCCCAAGTTGCTTTGGCTGTGGTGTTTCATCTCAGCAGTGGTGACCCTAACTAAGACAACAGTCTGACTCTGAGGTAAAATGGAAGCTAACAGGGGGGCTGAATGACAGCGACAAGAGGTTTCAATTGATACACTGAGGATTTTTGTGAAAGTCAGTGCTGCCTGCCCTGACCCTTCAAGCTCAGGGCACTGAGAGGGGCTTCAGGGTTCCGGCAGCTTTGCTAGACTGCACAACAGTTCAAAGCAGTACCCCAATTGCCACAATGCATGCACACAGAGCAGACATGGCTACCGTAGGGAAAAGGTGGTGACTGTCAACACTGCACTTCCGAGTGATATCAGTTTAATGCCACAAATGTCTGCAGGGCCCTAGGGTTGATAAGAATTACTTTGAGAACCGTTCTGTTATATTACATGAGATGGCGCTCTGTGGTGCCTTGCAACCCTGAGTCCCACCTGTGCATTTCCACTAATGCGCTAAACACTCCAGCTATCCAGAAAATTGGAGTTGACCACTCAGACTCCCTAATGGTGGGCGTAAGAGGGTTTGTTTTGAGTTAGAATGGGACTGTAGAAAACAAACACTTGGCTGTTTCTTTGTTGGATTTTCTTTTTTTTTTTTTTTTTTTTTTTTTTAACTGTAATGAACTGTCAGTAAATGTTACTGCACCGAGCAATCAGTGGATGATCTGGACTTTAATACTGGTACTGCTGACCCAGGCAGCACATGTGAGACAGGAGGAGCTATCGGACCTTCCTAGCCTGCAGGAAGGCAGCTGTTAAGCGCCCTCCAGAGTGTATGAGAGACTGCAGCAAACCATATGACAAGGGCTTCAACCTGCTGAACCCCAGTGAGCTAGCATTGATTAGAACCCCGCTGCTGCTGAGGGTGAAGCCCCAGCACATACGAACCTCTACGTTCCTTCTGTCACTGTAGGGAAAGGAACAAATGTCCTGTTTGTTTATTTCCCTGCTGTATTAGGCTATGCTTGCATAGCTATGGTAGTTTCCAAAAGTACAAACAACAATGAGCTATTAAAGACTTTAGGCTAGGTAGCTGACCTTTTACATGCATTATTTCTAAGGGCTCACTGGCTAACATAAAGTTTTGTTTTTTATCATTAGTACATTTTTAACATCAAAGGTTGAAATTTCAAGTCAATTAAATATCAAGACGAGAGAAACTTGCCTTTCTTAATGTCATTAATTAAACAACTCCCAAGTCCCAGCTTTTAGCAGACTAAAGAAGGAAGATCTCCGAGCATACCAAAGAAAACACGTGACCAATGTGAAGAGCCATCAGGAGTCTGAAGGCAGAGCCAGAGGCATTTTCCAAGAATCACAGAGAATCACAGCCTGGGTAGTGAAAGGAGGAGAAAGGCTTAGGAGGAAATCCATGTCCTTTCTCGATGATGTCACAGCTACCCCAAAGTGCCATCTAGGAAGAGGCTGAACACTTCCAAGTGTAGAGGCTTCTCCGTTGGGGCTCTGACCACACATACTGTGAGAGGAGTCAAGTGGTGCAGAGCACACAGCTCTGTGATACACCTGTATTTCCGATCTGATGCAGCTTGGCTTGCTCATCCATAATAAGCCCCATAGGAGCGCTAAGCTGAGCTTTCTCCATAATCCTTCCCCACAGT
Source organism: Lophiomys imhausi (assembly GCA_907164525.1). Lineage (NCBI taxonomy): Eukaryota > Metazoa > Chordata > Mammalia > Rodentia > Muridae > Lophiomys > Lophiomys imhausi. The sequence continues at coordinate 6,283,731 of CAJQZJ010032401.1, forward strand.
TCTGAACCTGCTGCGGGGATTTTTTTTTTTTAAACAGCTATTAGCAGTGACTAAAACTTCTAATCCCCCATTTATTAGCACATACAATTATCAGGCTGCCATGCTGGGGCACCATGGAAAAACTATCTTCATTCTTCACTCACCCTTTTTTAAAACAATGTTGGGGTTTTTGCAGAAATACCAAGTAAGTCATTTTGTCTGTATCTTACTGGAAATCGCTTTAGCCATCAGGGTAACTGGCATCTCTTACAGTGTGTGAGGGACATTAAAGTACCTGGAATGGATCCATTACTAAGGCAACTACTTAGAATAGAAAACAAGCTTTCTTTAGTTTATTAAAGACAAGGGCAGATTCTCAGGTCATTCCTGGAAATAAAAATAGAATCTGTTTTAAGGATTAGTATAGTAGCTGCATATGGAATAGGATTCACCCAACATGGGTAATTACTAAATCTAATATCATGGTACCTTTGTCCCAAACTTAGGAAGGACAATTAACTAACTGGCCTAAATGCTGAAAACCACAAGGCAAAGAAAGATACACACCCAACAATGACTCCTGCAGACTTGGGATGTGCCCAGACACACACGGCCTACTTCTTATAATCTTTTCTCAAATTCAATTATATAAGCTCTCTCGGTTTCCATGCCACCAAAAGAAAACCTATGAAGGAAGGGATTTTAACCTTTGCTTGGTTGGGCCTCAACTCTGGCTCTCTGTATCTCACTGGTTCAAGAACCAAGAACAGAGGGAAGGGCTGACTCTACTTATTTATGAGAGGTTAGAGTACGAGCTGCCTTGCTGGTAAGACTTCCACCTAGACTGGCGCGCCTCTGCACCCTGGGGTTTTATGATATTAATTCATTTTAACCCTCAGTATCTAAGGTGGGAATGGATGGTCTGAAGCCCAAATTTCTTAGTTGTAGTTATTCGTTCAAGTTCGTAATCTAAGCTTTAACAAGCATAAAACGTTCCTAAAAATGAGAAATGAAATACTAATAATCTCTTCAAAGAGAAGTGAGAAAAAAATGATTAGGTAACAGAAGTCACTCGGTGACAGAAGTCCACCGAATGACTTCTGTCATAATGCACCCACGGACATAAATGCACCCCCCAAAAGAAACTGTAATAAATTTTTTTTTTTCTTTTAAGTTCACAACCATGTCCAACCTTTGTCTATAGCAATATGTGGTCAAGGACAGTTATGAATGTGTTCCAATACAAAATCATAGGCTTAATTAAAACAATATAACAACTTTTAATGATTTTTTAAAAAACCTGATTGCTTGACAATTGAGCCTAAATTGTGTAGAATGGACTGTAAGATGGCTCAGCAGGAACGGGTACCTACCACTAAGCTGAAAGGCCTGAGCTCAATCCCTGGGTCTCACATCTTGAAGTGTATGGGGGATGACTACAATTGACTGTCCTCCAACTTCTACACAAGAGCTGTGACATACATGTGCTCATACACATACACTCATTTACTCAAATAAAACTCATAAAATACAACACCGTGTCACAGTTCAAATAGATTGGACATACCGGGTAGATATTTCCATTTTGAGGGCTAAACTATGGAAGTGCAATAGGAAGACTGGTTTGGTTGAGAGAAAGAATTTTGAGGCTGATCACGCTACTGTTTGCTCAGCTTCTGGGATAATGGAGGAATTGAGCGACTGACGATTTCTGACACAGCTTTAACTTAATTACTGAAGGCCACCATGGCAGTAGCTGCATTTGGAGAAAGAACAGACCCACGTTTTATTCAAAACCTCACAAAGATCAGGTCTAAAGTTCTGATTCTTTTCTCTACACTCGGTGTTATGTTATTCCAATCAGGAAAAGGAACTTCCACTCAATTTCTCTATTAAATACAAATGGAAACTGGAGGGTGGAGCATGGGTTTGGCCTGTGCAGAGCTCTGAGTTCAAGTGCCAGCATCAAGAAGAATAAACACATGAAAAGACAGAAAATATCCATTTACAGGTTTATATTTTCAGACATATTAACAGTGAGAAAGAAATTTGATCAAAATACTTTCATGAAAATGGTACCATGTAACCCTTTATAGTAAAAAGGTTTACTAATGCTACTGAAAATACTCTTAATGTGTTCTTTATACAGTTTAAATGGAATCCTGGAATCACAAGTAATAGTGAGGCCACTAACTCAGGCAATGTAAAAGGCCCAGAGGCAGGATGGCTGGCACAAGCCAGAGCTGCAGAGTCAGGTAGCGGGACTGCCGCGCTCTGCAGTAGGAGTGAGTCACTCTACCTCTGTAATGAGAAAATGAGACAACGTACCTTAATCATTCGGCATGGTGCTGGGCACCTCATCAGCACTCAGTAACTGCAGCCATGCGCAGGCAGGCGCTGGCACTCAGCCCACACAGGCAGGGAGCAGAGGCCACATCTGTCCCCCTCTGACATGCACGAGGCCTGTTCCCTAGTTTCTCTGTTTTCCTGGCACTTCCTGGGGAGGTCAACACTGCTGCTATTGCTCAACATGCTCATTATTATTAAGAGTTTTTTTTTTAAGGAGTTCTAAAAGCTAGACGATTAGATGAGTAGGACTGGAATAGCAGCCATGGCCAAGACTGGCTTCTCTGCAGGATTTGAATGGAATTGAATGGAATGAAGACAGCCTCCAAACACCTGGGAGCTACCTTGTTCTTCTTAGTGTTGTGTCCAGGCCACACGGATTCCAAAGACTAATGAAGTACCAAAGGCAGAGGCAAGGCAGTTTTCAGACTCACAAGACTGAAGGCTGAGAACACATGGCATTTCTAAAGCATGTACCAATGAAGGGTGCCGTTTTATTTTTAATTGTTCTTTCCCAAACTTTTAAACTTTACATCCAATGGAAGAATTTCAATTTGCTATGCTTTGTTCTTTTCTTTCAAATACTGTAACTGGCTAGATTCCAGACAGAACACTTATCCTCAAATGCCTTCCAGTGAGGCCTGCCAGATTGTGTGGCTCAGAAGTAATTTAAAAGTAGAAATGTGTAGCAATGAGACCCAATGGAAAACACTGGATGCTTCATATTTGAAAGGTCACTTCTCCTCTTATTTTCTGGGAGAAATGGACAAGGCACATACACCGTGTATGTGAACACACAGAGACCCCCACATACAAGACAGAAAATGGCAACTCAATCTCCATGTGTCGTCTCTCTACTGTTGCACACAACAATTGGCAAAGGTAACTATCTGCATATATGTGTGCACATCCACACCCACAAAGACACCCATGCACACACATGCACAGCTGTAGTTGTCAAGAGAAAACACAATGTATGACATAATTCAATGGCCAAATTCAGTTAAGATGGAGTATTAAAATGAAATTAGCACAGTCTTTGTTGTATAGCATTAAGGGTGGGATGATGATTAGTTTTAACTGTTTGAACTTCTTTCTTAAATAAGACTTAATTTTCTAAATAGAATGAAATAACCTGAATAATAAATAATTCGTTCAAAAATAAGAAAAACACAGCCAGGTAGAGAGCTTCCCACCAAAAGGCTCAAGTTGAAGCTGGGTCTTCCAAAGGTGACTGCTTTCTACATGGTAAGGATTAATGCAACCTCTCCCCCTTGTGGACTTATTCAGTGCTTTCAAACACACAGGAAATGATGAATAAGAGCCAGTGAGTGACCTTGCTGCATACTACATATATAACAAAGCAGGATGGAGCCAGTTGTGTCTTCCCAGAGCTGAGAATCCAGAGGGGGAAGACTGAACACAAGGATTCACAAACATGACTGAACTACGGGACAACGTGTGAAGAGAGGTGGAGACCAAGGCAATGAGACATTTCACTACCCAAACCATCTAAGGGACATGAACTTAGCTACGCAAGAGCACAAAGCAGGATGCTCCAGGGCAGGGAAAAATGTGCATGCCACAAAGGAAAGCCAGGGCAGCTGAAATGGAAGAGAGGAAGGCAAAGCCTAGAAAAGAAGGCAAAGAAGTGACCTCGAAGGACACAACAAAACACTGGTGGAGTTTTTCCTAAAAGTAATGGCAACTATAGAAAAATCTTAAACTATGAGATTGTTGGAAGAAGGCAGGAATTGCAGACAGCAACATTTCCTGGGAAGGCAGGACGGCCAGAAGGGAGGATCAAGTGAGAAAAGGTGCTGAGAAGCCTTACTGAACTGTCGGTAGGTGTGGGGCAGTGTCCTGAGCCAAAGGTTACTTGCTTGGCACAGGTGATATGTTAGTTTTGTGGGTGAGGGAGAACTCAGTGTCAAAGAAGTTGGATTCTGGAGTGGACAAGGTGGTAGGTGACTGTGTCTTCAATTGCCTCTCATGCAACTGGACAATGTGTTCAGAGTCTGGACAGTTCCAGGCTAAAGATGGTGCCTGGTAATTTTTTGGGCACTAAGATTATAGAATTCAACATGACAGCCAAAGTACAGTTGCCTAGGATGTGGCTTATTCAAAGTGGGATGTGTTACATAAAAAACAACTGCCAAATTTCAGGGCTGGAGAGGTAGCTCAGTGATAAGAACACTGGTGTTTTTGCAAAGGACCCACGTTCAGTCTCTAGCACTTGCATCAGGAGGCTGACAACAGCCTATAACTCTAATTCCAGGGGTTTTGAGGCCCTCTTCTGGCCTCCATGGGCTCCTATATGCATGTTATGTACATATAAATGAGAAGGCACACATGCACTTAAATAAAAACAAAATGAATTGTATTGGCATGGAAAAGGAACGTAAGCTGTTCACGGATTTTAAGCTGATGGTACTCTCAAATGATATTTTGATAGATCAAACCAAGTCCACTGAGAACACTGACTTCATTAGTTAATTTTAAAATGTATCTCCTATAATATGTACAGTAGGTTTACATTGTGCCTCACGTTGTATTTATCCAGGTAATGGGGACATAGAGAGTAACGGTCCGGTAGAAAAGTGGAGCGTGGCAGTGAGTTTGATCTCCGACAGAACTGCAGGTTCAGCGATGCAGTAGGTGTGATGAGGTTTTGGCAATATCATGCAAGAGGGTGACAGATAGTAGGTTGGGGACATGAGCTATGCCAGAAGAAAAGCAAAGTCCTGGCTCTCATTAGCCTGGGAGAGTGCAATGGCATCAAGCTGAAGGGAAGTCAAGTAACAACAAGATGGCAAAGGATTTAAAGCTAGAACACACAAGGAAAAATAAATGGCTCCCTCCCCCAAATGATATTTGTATTACTGGGGTGAAGTATTCTTACGGGCTTTGTATATCAAATGACAAATTACCAAATTGCTACTTTATTGACTTCCACTTACATTTTTTTCTTACAATTATTTAGTTACGTATGCATGCATGCATGCAATATGCAAGTCAGAGCTTATGTGTGGAGGCCAGAACACAGCTTGGAGTAGCTGGTTTTCTCCTTCCACCATGTGGGTTCTGGGGATTGAAACCAGGTCATCAGGAGTAATGAATGGCAAGTGCCTCTACCTGCTGAACCATCTTGATGGCCCACCAACCATTTAAAATTACAGCTCCTCACCGTTTCCTAGCCCCTGCTTCTCTACTACTCACACAATATCTTACCAGTCTGACAGGAGTTCCCTGGTAGATGCCACAGCTGAAACCCAAAGACCTGCTCGGCTCCTTCTAGCATATCTACATCTTCACCTCACTATTTGTATGTGACTTCTATGGGATTACGACTGGTTGCCATCACAAAATGCTGATTTAGAAAAGCTCTAATGTTTTTTTAAATTCTAAGATTATCTACGTTGTTAATTTTCCCGCAAGTCTCCAATCCCTCCCCAATTAAATCAGTGTGCTCCCAAGACTGCCTACAGAGCCTACCCCTTATGAATCAAACATGTGCCCACTGTTTTGCTACTGAAGTCCTGGAAGCTTCTTCAACAATGTTTACTGGACGACATCTGTGTGTTCAGTGAGGATACAGTGGAGAACGCCAAAGTCCTTGTCCTTTTTTACTGGATGGCACATGCAGAGAAGCCACCTCTGTATTCCAGTCACAACCGCCACTGCCCTTAGCAGCAGTGGCTTACACGGCCCACAGCTGCCAATCTCTGCCTCACTAACTGCTCAGACACTGAAGCATTTCCTCTGTTGGTCACAGCACACTCCTGGTGTAGGTCCTGAGCAAGAACAATTTTACAGATGGGGGAGGGTGAGCAAGGCAACTAAACAGCAGGATATTCTGCACTACACAGACTCCAAATGCCTTCACCAGGATTATAAATTCTCTGAGCACCAATAGTCCTCTCTCTCCTTTATATATTCCCACCGCAAGGACCCAAGGAATGGAATGGTGATTGGTATCCCTCTCTTCCGCTTTCTACTTCCCTAAGGAAGATTTTAGACAGAATGGAGCATCTTAGCACCATTGGTCCTCATGCCACACTCGGTCCAAGGCCTATCTCACTGTTGGATCTAGATTAGTCCCCAAGTGCTAGCAATTCCATAACCCTTATGTTACAACATGCCCTGTACCCCAAAAGCAGCACTTCCATGGGGATAATTTACACTGTGTGATTCATGTCCAGTCTACCTGAACACTCCCATAAAGGCAAGGATTCTAGCTGCTAAAATATTTCCAACATCCAGAAAAATCCTGGGAGGATAGTGGCACTCAGAAAATATTAAATGCCTGAAAGTAAACTTCTCCAGTGCTGGAAATGTACAGAAGCATATACCCAAACCTTTCTTTTTAAAAATCAAAGAGAAATCTCACATTCTCATTCTCCTTGGGTGGTCTGAAATAAATGTAATTAGACCTTCCCAAAGTCACCATTTGAATCCTAATTTTGGTGCTTAGTATTAAGCGTGTATCCTCCATCATGGAGCTAAATGTGGTCAACTGGCTCTGTTGTCTGGATGCCAGGCAGCTTCCTAATTGCTGTGCTGTGTCTGCATGTACGTGTAAAGATTATAACATCCCTTCCTACCACGTTCAGTATGTTGGCTCTCATCACTAACTTGGAGTTTGTGATATACAATAATCCAAAGAAACTGACATGTGTTTACTAGTCTTATCAAAAGGTGCAATTTGTTTTGTCTATTTTTAACTGCAGGGGAAACTTCCCAACCTTCATCTCTCTGACTTTTCAACCATTTACATACTTAAGGCTAACTTTAGTGATATTCTTTTTTGCTGCAGAGTAGTATTTCCAAGTGCAGAAAATACATCTAGAAAGAAAGTAGATTCACTGTGCATGCTCTGTGTTAATTTTCTCATGTATTTCACAGAAGTGGAAATAATTTGAAAAGGTCCAGGGAGGATCTCCTGTCACCTGAGGTTGGCACGGATGAAATCGTGGCTTCACACTGTGGTCCCTTCTCGGTGCTGAGAATCCAAGTACACATTATACAAAATAAGCCTTCACCTTTCCAGTTACCATAGCTGTTCTGTTTCACAAGACTCCGGTCCCTCTGGTTAATGACCATTTTTCTGCTTGCGTCAGGGTCTTCTGGTCTCATTCTCCCTCTCTTACACTGCATGTGAGATAAGCCCCCTGTCCACAGACTTGCTCATGACTTAGCCTATATGGAAATGCTATCAAAGCCAGCTAGAGGACTAGCTTTGGAGACATGAAAAGTGTCCTCAGAGAAGGACAGGTTTATGACAACTGCCTGTCATCTTCAGGGTCACCCCATGAGGAAATGCTGCTCAGAAAGAGATCACAAAAGTCTACAAAGATACCCCATTGTCTGAGCATGAGGCAAGCCATTTTATGAGAACCATCTCCCTCCTACGAAGACTGTGCTGCTTGGGAGAAAGATTTCATAATGACCACTTTCCTTAGTAGTTATAACACATTTAATTTTTTGTTGATCTTAATGTATGACAAGCAATATCCTTGTTAATTTCATGACTTCCGTTTCCCACTAGACAATTTTTCATTATTTGCTAAATTTTGTTGATTTCCCCAGAAAAGTGTAAACGAAAAGGCTTATGGTCTATACTGTTGCTATCAAATAACACTCCAGTCTACCGCTCCAGAGGCGCTGTTAGGAGGCCGAGGGAAAACGTTTGAAGGAAGAATAAAAGATAAACATAAAAATGAGGAAATATGCAAACAAGGGTCCCTATGATACAAGCGGTAAAATAAACCAAACAGCCCCTCAAATTACACTACACTTCCTGAAAGACGGGGTGCCTCCTTATAAATACAAACAAGAAGCGCTTTACTTGTTGCTTAAATGTGAGTTCGCACTGCGCCGGATGTCTTCTCTTGCTGACCTCCTCAAGAGGCAGGCAATCGAGCAGTGACCCCATTTTACACACGGGAATATCGACCGACAGAGAATGGGTTGCCCTAGTAAAGGCACCCAGGACGAGGCGTGGAAAGGGTCTGCTGGCCTCCACAGTTCGTTCCCGTGCCTTGTGCCCTTGGCCTTCTGTTGCTGAAGCCTGGAATTTCATAGAAACTTCAGGTGCTGAGATTGAAACTAATGAGTGCCATTTAAAATTATTGTGTGTTCCAATAAAAAGGCCGACTATATATGTTGCACTTTTCAAATAATGAGCACTAATACACGGATGGAAAGAGTCCAGAGACATAAAGGCATCTCTAACAGGCTGCTTTGCTTTTAATTTCTTAAGTCAATTTCCGAATCATTCTCCAGTTTAGTCCAAGCTGTCTCCTCCCAAGGGATTCCTTCAAGTGCTGCTTTGAAAAGTCACTATAAGGAAAGGTGGACAACGCGAATGCAAGCTGAGCCTCCTGTTTCTGAAATCCTCCAGTCAGCTTCAAGCACCTTCACAGTACGCTCATCTCATTAGCACGGGAGAGGCAGGGCTGAGTGGCAGCACCGGTCCAAGACGTCTTAAATAGCTGGGAGCTCAGGGGCCAGAAACAAGTTTTATAACTTTAATGAATGATTATAGAGATGAACTAAATTAATAGCCTCCAACCTGACACATGCACCCATCGATCACTCTATTGTTCTTCATGCCTTGTTTCTTTTACCTTGAGATAAAGAAACTATTGTGCACATCTCTGAATTCTCAAGGAGCTGTCCTATCGGTTGTGTTCATTTTTATGATTGATTTTGAAATTCAAAACCTTCAACCAGCCCCCAGTGTTTATAGTTCAATTTCTTTTTAAGCTAACACTTAAAAGCGTATACATGCAAGCCGATCATTTATTTTAATCTCAGGTTTGTCCTCTGGTCTAGGCTGATAGGTATTTCTACTCTGTCTTTGCCTCTGTCTCCTTTCTGGAGAGGAACATTTATCACTTTACCAATCCTTAGAGGCCTGGTGACTTCTTTAGTCTGTGGCAGGCTAGTGGGAACCCTCCACCCAGAAGCCACTGTCCTCACAGTTCCACAGACGTGACCCTGGTGAGGTTGGCCCCACCCCTAATGTGACCTCTTGATCTCTTTGCAAACCCAGTCCCTTCCCAGGACTGTGGACAGGTGATTATCAAATACATGCTGAGCAAATGGGTGAATAAGAGCAAAGAAATTGTCCGATGGATGAACTGAGATGCAATCTAGGTTTCCTTTGCCATAAAGGTGTGATGGCGCGGTGTTTAAGAGCACGGTCTGCCCTTCCAGAGGACTCAGGTTCAATTCCCAGCACCCACATGGCACCTCACAACTGTCTGTATATCCGGTTCTAAGGGATCTGGCACCCTCACACACAGACATGCATGCAAGCAAAGCACCAATGCACATAAAAAATGTGACGTGCATGCCTATCTAAGGGGAGACCTTCCATTATCACAGATGACAGTATTGTCAAGGAGGCATGTCAGAACCCAGCCGCAGTATCACTCCATGTACTTAAAGGGTGAACGAGTGTGCGGTGCAGAAATGAAACAATTTTAAACCCTTGCTCTTATATAACCAATACAAAAGTGAGCTCCTTCAATTCCCATCTTGCTAAGGAAGGAGAGCTAAGAAATCAGATTTCCTTGAATAACCAGGTTGTCTTTTCTGACACATCATATTTTACATACTTAGTGGCAATGGAACATTTGAAAATGTTTTACGGGCTCTCTCCCTCTCCCAGTTTTTAGGAGTCATGTTGAGAAATGTTGGTTTGTAGCATGGAACTTACCCAGTGCTCGTCTTGGAGGTCACTGGGAGTTTTTGTTTCCTCTTTTCTCTGTTAATTAAAATCAAATCACCATTACTACTTTGATGGGATTACTGGAAGGTTCCATGCCAGCATCACATTGTATCTCCCCTACCTGCATCAGCAGCATACTTGAAGAAAGGCATAAACTGTTCCCTCAGCCCCTGACCTCTCCTCATCATATGCTTAAAGTCAGCCACACTTAAGATTAAACAGCAACAGGCTCCCTCCACAGTGAAACCTGAACAAAGAAAACCCCAATGTGAATGAGTAAAAAGGTTCACACATGTGTAGCTATGCATGTATAGGCTGGAGATCAGAATGTAGATCTTCCTAAATTACTCTCTTTGTTTGTTTGTTTGTTTATTTATTTGAGACAGAGTCTCTTTGAAACTGGAGCTTACTGATTCAGCTAGATTGGCTGCCTACAATCCAAAGGATCCTGCAGACTCTAGTCCAGAACCTCAGGTATATACCACCACGCCAGTTTTTTTCACATGAGGGCTAAACATCCCAACACCTCATCCTGCAGAGCAAGCATTTTACCAAATGACCTATCTCCCCATCTCAGAAAACATTTTTTTTTCACACACAAATCACAATTTAAAACAAGTCTTGGAAATGTTAGATATCTATATTCTTTTGATTGGGTTAATACAGATATAAATAATTGGAACATTAAACTCACAAAGCCAACCTCTAAAAATATTTTCATGTAATGTGATTTTTTAAAAAATGTAAAACAGCCAACAAGTAATGTGGTGATAAATTATGTCAGATACAGAGTCAGGCAACAAATGAATAAATGTTAATGCTTGAGGTGACAAAGCTGATTGTCACATTTTGTAACTGCTCTAGAGTGTTTGGTCAGATACAAAAGGCAAAAACACAAAGCAGCCATTTTAGGATAAAATATTAGCATTGGAAGAAGGTCTTATACATTGGTTACTGCCCTTTTTTGAGGCACTCTCTGATTGGTTAATAAAAGTCTCTGATGGCCAATTAGCTAGGCAGAAGAGTATAGGAAGGCGGGACTATCTGGGATGAGGAAAAGAACCCTGGGTTTTACACAGGGGAAGTTCCCTTTTCACCAGGAGACATGGAAGCAGAGAGATGTATCTGAGAGTTCTGTAAGGTACATCAAGCTACAGGCTGGTTGGGATTAGGTGGTCTGGGATTAATTTAGGTGAGCTAGTTGAGAGTCTACCCAGCTAACGGCTAAGTGTTGAAACATTGAAAGGTCTTGGTGCATTTAATTATTGTGAAAAAGGTCGCTGCAGGTTTCAGGTTGAAAGGCCTCTACCTAAGGCAGCCCTGCAGGCTTCAGGCCGCAGGCCTCACGGCAGGCCCCAGTGGCTACCCTGCCAGACTACTGCTGGCTGCTCCTCTGGTCTAATATTACAGTTTATACTTGTTAATAAATATAATTGATAACTAAGTTTCAGTTTCATATTAGTTTTGCAAAACTGAAAGAATCTTATTTATATGTACAACTGAGTAGAGATTCCTCAGAATATTTTAAGTTACATTGAATACAGATAACATATTTTCTGATTTATTTCCAACATATTAAAAAGTGTAGACATGATTAAAAAAACCACATAGTTGCATTTAATTCTACAACCTCAAAATGAGCAACTGAAGAAACAATGTATCTTCATTAAAATATTTCATTTTTATTTTAAAAAATTATAAATATGTGAAAGCATAGCCTCAACTTAGCTTGTCAAAATCACCATAGAAATTCATCTAATGAAGCCAGGCAGTGGTGGCGCACGCCTTTAATCGCAGCACTTGGGAGGCAGAGGCAGGCGGATCTTTGTGAGTTCGAGGCCAGCCTGGTCTACAAAGCGAGTCCAGGACAGCCAGAGATATTCAGAGAAACCCTGTCTTGAAAAAACAAAAAAAAAACAAAAAAAAAAAAAGAAATTCATCTAATGATATCAGAGCTTTTCCATTCAAACCAAACTAGTAATATACACACATATGATCCATATATGTAGATGTACACACATGCATATTTTCTAAAATACTTAATAGGAGAAAACACTTGTGTTATACAATAAATGTTAGCAGTTACAAAAAGACAACATGTGCAAAATTCAGCTGTTTTTATTTTTAAAGCATTCATAGGTACAGAAAAATGTAAGTAAAATCTGGAGTTTTCTGAAGTAAAAATTCCAAGTTTGAAATATTTTACAATGTGGAAAATGAATTTTAGAATGCATGCATATTGTTCCTATGATTATATTCTTAAACGTAAAGACCATCGTTACTGCTGAAAACTAAACCACTTCCTGCTGGTGAGTCATATCAGGCAATCTTATATCACTCTTCATACTGACCTGGCATATTTTACCAAAAGTTTATTGTTTTATACACCAACCTATGTACTACAAACAAGGAACTGTATCCTAATAACGTTTCTTTGCAAACCCAAAGAGTTCTATGTACTGGTACTTTTGCTTAAAAGATAAATAACCTGTTACCAACCCTTAAAAACAGTATTAAATAAGGACTGGAAGTGGGGCTCAGTGGCAGAACACTTGAGTAGCATGTATGAAGCTGTTTTAGGTAGGGTTTCTATTGTTGTGATGAAACAACATGACCAAAGCAACTTGGGGGGGGGAAGGGTTTATTTGGTTTACATTTCCAGAGCGCTGTTCATATATAACTCAGGACAGGAACTCAAACAGGGCAAGGACCTGGAGGCAGGAGCTGATGCATAGGTCATGGAGGAGTGCTGCTTACTGGCTTGCTCCTCCTCCTTCCTCAGCCTGCTTTCTTACAGAACTCAGGACCACAAGCCAAGGGACAGCACCCCCCACAGTGGTCTGGGCCCTCCCCCATCAATCACTAATTAAGAAAATGCCCCACAGCCTTGCCTCCAGCCCAATCTTATGAAAGTATTTTCTTAACTGAGGCTCCCTCCTCTCACATAACTCTAGCTTATGTGAAGCTGACATAAAGCTAGATGGTACAGGAGCCCTCAGTTTAACGTTCTACACCAAAAATGTAGAGAGGTTGGAAATTTATTATGTAAATCACAGATCTTAAGATGTCAACCATCCAGCGATGCCAAAAATTATTTTCAACTTGCATAACCTTGTAAATGGCCACTCATCTTAAAAAAAAAAAAAGAGGAATTACTGGGGATGGGGAATTTAGGAATTTATTTTCTAAAAACTGCATATGGACTCTAGCACTCTATAGAAAAAATAACTGACGAGGCTATTTTTTGTAAACATTCTAAAGGCGCAAGACCCTGGACCCAGTGCAAGTCAAGGACAGCTTACAATTATGAAATATAAATTGTTTTCACTGCCATTGGTAGACAAAGTTTTTCCAGCAGCAAATTTCATGTAATTATTTTTTTTTTATGAGGGATACAAAGCTTTTCCACACCCAGTTACGATCGTGACTCACCTTAACTGAGAACATGTTCATTTTAGAAGTATAAAATCAAATAGTTGCCTCCCAGCCAGGCAAACATGAACTGAGGACAGAAGCATTACCCTGTGGATTAGCAATGGAATCAGGAAGATGATATGACGATTTTATGTCAAGCGTGTGCTGTAGTTTGACCTGCGTCACATGACTGATGCCACCCAACTCCTTCAGTAAAAGGGAGGGAGCAATGATTTTTACTGGAATGAAGCAAAGTTACCCAACTGCTCTAACCTGCCCTGTGCCCCCACCCCTCTGCCCCCTGCACCATATTACACCAGGCTTCTCGGGGTCAATTCATATGCCTCCAGGGCGTCGGATGTGTGGGTGGGTAGGATTAGAAGTCTTAGGAAAAAAACTGTGGCACAAATCTTGTCTATTTTTTTTCAAAACATTTTTTCCAAAGATGAAATGAAGCTGAGCCCTGCCTCTACCCTAAGACACCTGTGTGAATGTTTTTCTGTGGGAGTGTGCATGTGGCAACTAGAGGACAATCACTGGTGTCACCTTCAGGCACTGTGTAGCATTTAAATATATCCTTTCTCCGTGCCTCCCTCCCTCCCTCCGTCCCTCCCTCTCCTTCCTTCCTCCCCTTGAGACAGGCTCTCCCTCTGGCCTGGAATGCATCAAGAAGGATAGACTCTGGTCCAGGATGCCCCATGTATCCTCCCTTGCATCCTGTCGTCTTTGTCCTGTCCATCTCTTCTGCCCATAACACCTTTCCTTGTTTCCTCTGATTCTTGTGCAAGGCCTCGACTGCTTAACTTTAGTTCAGCCATAATGCTGAGGAGGAAGCTTTCCTGAGTCTCTCTGGCCATACCACTCTGTACTCCTGGACACCTGAGGACAATGACAACATGCCTGGCCACCCTGCACATTCAGCACATGGTGCCTTCCTCCCCGAGAGCAAGGGCAGGGCTGACTGCTCAGTTCTCCTCAGCACACCATTAGCAAACAAGTGCTCTGGAACTGAGAGCCAGTGTGGAAGGCAGTGGGCACTAGGAGGACAATGGCAAGCTGTCTGCTAACAGAGTCCCAAACACTGCAGAGAACAACACTCAGCAATGAGGGGTTTCTTGTCAGAAATCTTTAAAAAAAAAAAAAAGTAAAGTTTTTGTTCAGGAAGTCATATCCTGGCCCAATTACCTGACCTTGGTCAAATTCCTTAACCTTTTGATGCCAGTTATTTCTTTGTTTTCAAAATGGGAACAGGGATAGGGCCCACCACACTGGCTTCATAAGCATGCATTGAGCCATGTGCAGGTTTTCAGTCAAGAACTGACTTGACCATCCTGGTGTTGACCATGTTCCATAGCAATCAAGTCTTGAATAAGAAAACCACACATATGGACTGGAGAGATGGCTAAGCGGTTAAGAGCACTGGCTGCTCTCCCGGAAAACACAAGTTCAAATCCCAGCACCCACACAACAGTTCACAGTTGTCTGTAATTCCTGTTCCAGATATACATGCATTCATAATGTATGCAAACACCAATGTACATAAAATAAAATTAAAACAAAATCACACATTTATCACACATGAACTTCAGGAGCATAACAGACAATTAACAAACGTAGGAGCAAGAAAAGGAACAGATTAAAAAACATTTTGTACTATATATAAAACAGAGAAAGCCAGTGTAACAAGGTGTGAGCTCTGTAAATTTGAAAAAATCCATTCGCTATACTAAAATGTAATTTGATGGACTTACCCTACTCATGAAATCAGCTGTGAGTGTACAAATGAGGTTTTAAATTCTATTAAACTGTGTGTGGGTGTCTACACATACATGTACCATAATTTATGAAGAAAATCTATGGGTATGCCAACAGTAGCTTCTCATTTAAACTTAAACACAATAGTGCAGGACATTCAGAGTCAGGAAAGGGAGTTTTGAGTAGTTCCACCCACAAATGTGGTACACCAATCAATGGCAAACTACAAGTAGGTATGGTGAGACTTTAGAATGAAGCTGTCTTCCATAAATTCAAACCTGCTAAAGAGATCCTTGAGACCCATATATAACTATGACATTATCTCATAATTAAAAAGATTGTTTCTTCAAGTAGCCTTATGTATATGGCACACATCCCAAGGACAGATTGATTTACAAAAATCCTGTCCCCATAGCTTATGTGTGTGTATGTAAAAACAGTCTTGTTACCAAAACAGAGTTTCATTTTCCAACAATTCTCTAATGTAAGAAATCCTTCGTTATTTCTAACCTAGCATGTCTAGAGGGGAAAATGCTGAAGCAAATCTGGTTGTCTGTGATTGAGGGGCCCTTCCCACATAGGCTTAGATGTACAAAGAAAAACACACAGAAGTTGTTTATATATTGCGGGTATACATGTATGTGTGCAGTGGGGTTGTTTTGGAAGTAGACGGCCACAGTATTATAGGTTCTGCATATAAATGGTTCAGGGTGAGGGTTAAATTCTTAAATTACTCTCTCATGCAGCTTGTGTGTTTGGAGTAAAACATACACTCATATGCTCTAAAATCTTTAATCCCATAGTAGATGAGAGAGAGAGAGAGAGAGAGAGAGAGAGGAGTTCCCAAGGCTAATCTGGAAGATGTAGAGGCAAGCCCTAAACACTTTAGGAAAAAAATAACTTTTTAATTTTATATGAACTTTCAAGAATAGTTCTTAAATCTTCATTTGTAAACCTTTAAAATCTGGATCCTTTCATTTTTTTTTAAAAAGCATCACCATTATCTGAGACAAGCCCATTTATTCTACTGAAAAAGTATCCAAGCATTTAATATCCTAATCCCCCTCCCCTTACTCTGTGGAGGATTTAATCCCTTATCTAACACATGGTCCCTGATACAAAGCCAAAACATTATTAACCTGAAGCTAGACCATAAGCATCCATACACAGATGGCTCCCTTAAGTTATAACATTGGCTAGGCAAACAAAAAATACTGCTGTTGTCTAAGCTTATAGGCATCTTCTTAGGAGAAGCTAAGTAACCCGAAGGTCTGTGTGACATTAAGTATAAGGAAGCCTACACCAAAGGTCCTTCTTTCACTTAACATTAACCATTTCTGTGAAATTACTACATCTTTCTTATATTTTTTTTCTGTTTAACAATCCCCATGATTGCTTTTCAAGTACAATTTAATTATGATCATAAATTTAATTCTGATTTTGATGAAAACCCTGGGCTGCAGAGATGGTTCTTTGGGTAAAGTACCTGCCACACAAATGTGAGGATTGGAGTCTGGAACTCAAGAACCACTTAAAGTCAGACATGTCTTCATTGCATAGGTCTGTAACTCCAGGACACGCTGAGAAAAATCACTGTAAGCTCCTCTTCCCGAAACCACATTCAACACTTGATGTAGCTGTTCTTTCATCTATCCTGGAGATATATTTACAGAAAAAGCTAACACTATGACTGTTTATAATCTAAATAACTTTTTAAGGGTGGCCTGTACTACATGGTTCTTCAGTGTTCTTGATAGGAGGTGGAATTTAGCACCCATAGGTGGCAAGGTAACAGCCACTTGGGTCTCACTTAGGATCTGTGCCATCTCTAAAGCAAAAGACTTCTAAAGATCTCTGCTTCTAACTCCAAACAGGCAGACACTGCAAAAAAAATTATAGTGCAAACAAATGAATAACAAATGTTATACGTTAAATAAATTAATTATCTCTATATCTTATCTTGTTCTGACGAATTCAGAGATTTTTTTTTCTCTCCAGAAAAGAATTTATGATGGAATCAATGGAAATCAGAAAAGAAAAAGGAAAGAAAAGTCAGAGTAATCCTTTCCTTTTCCTTATGTGTGGCATCCCTAACTCCTTTGAGAAACACGGAAGCCTTGTCACATATCCACACACAGTATTACTGATGATCTAGGGGCTCAGCCAAATGCTCAGTTCAACATCTGGTAAGCCTTATAAGGATGGTGATGTTGTATGCAGAGGAGGGAAATCTACCCACTAGGCTATCCTGTATAATTCACCAGAGGCTGGAGGCAGGTGAGCATCAGGGACAAGAGAATTGGGAGGGTGGTATGAATGAAGCCCTGGGACAATGTGTGATGGGATGGGCAGGGTTGCCTTGTTCGTGTTTAAGCAAAGCAGATTCTTAGTGGTGGTAGCTGCGAAGAAGCTGGATTTGCTGACAGTCTGCTCAAAAACAAAACAAAACAAACAAACAAACAAAAAAAACACACAGAAAGCTTAGCCTAAGCCATTTAGTAAAATCTCGGTGACATGAAAGCATTTTCATCTCCTTTAACCCTACACCTCAATATCATTTTGCCTACTTAGCATGAAGCACAGTAAGGAGCAACTTAGGAAAATTAAAATTAATCATTTAATCAACGCAATTTATTTACATAGGCATGAGTATAAGTAAGGATATTATACATGTGTTCTTTGCCTTACAAAACAGTGTATGTTTTCTTCTTTAAACTAAAACCCAAAAGTATATCTTGCCTGAAACTGGATGAGAGTAACACAGTACACGGTCTATACCCCATGACTGCTATAACTAATCCATACACTACAAACCCTAATAGGCTCACTGGCCTCCCGCTTGGCTCTCTGTGTTAACAGCTCTTACTGCAAAGTAATGAGCTGTTAGGAAAGGCAAGCAAAGCCAAACCACCACAAAGCTGTGTGATATTAGAAGTATATATCCTGTGGTAACGTACCTACTTTCTGCTAAAGAAACTTTAAGAATTCTATAAGCATACAACATATTAAAGAGATTAATCATTTCTGTTTAGATTTATTTAGAATGTGCTTAGGCTATAAACAGAGCCAAGCTTTCAAATCACTGTTTGAAACATAAATGTGTGTGTGTGCATGTGAAAGACAGAGTGACAGAGACAGAGAGAGGAAATGAGAGAGATAAGAGACTGAGAAAGACTGAGAGAGAGGCTAACGATTTAAACCAGAGATCTGTACACGCTGAGTAAGAATTTACCAATGACCTACACCCTCAACCCTTCAAACATGATAGCTGAGATTCTGGAATTTTCTAATCCACATAGAAATTAAGGAGTCAAATTAAATTCAGTGCTGCATGCCAGGTATAAGAGCTTTTATGTAACTTTTCATCTTAATTACATAATGCTAAAGGCAATAATGTATTTCATATATGTTGACAAGAAATGATAATAATGAATTATTTAATGAATTTAAACCCAGAACATCTGGGTTTGCATGACAACCAGGTATACATGCCTAACCATGGCTTCCACCTTCACAAATGGCCTCCTCAGATGCTACCCCAGTCTCTTTGCACCATCAACACCTTGAATTATATTTTGTTTTGTTTTGTTTTCTCCCCTCCATCAAACTGTCAGCACTTTGAAGGAAGAAAATACAGTAAGATGTTACATATCAAATTTTTTTTTGTCGACAAAGCATACAGCATGCATGCATCACATTTCCTAGTATCATTGCAGCCATGCCTATTGGAGAAGTGTGCTCTAAGACAGAGAGGCGTTGATGAAGTCTGGGATTATCCTTGGTGTTAGTGAGGCATGAGGCCATGTCCATGAGGTTTTAGTGGGTTAACAAGTAGTGCTTATACACTTGTTTTCTCATGAAATAACTGAATAATTAACATATTCCAGAGCAACACACAGAAAGATATTGGCAGCTTTTATTATAGTATATTGTTAAACAATCATGTGCCAATATATTGTTAAACAATCAAAACAACCTCAGGGGATGCATTCTGAGAAGCACAATGTTGGGTAATTTCCTTGTCTTACAAACATGAGTGCACATGTATACAAACCAAGATAGCTGTATCACCACTATGTGATATCATCTTATGGGACCATTGCCACACATATGATCAGGCATGTTGACAGAAATGTCTTCATGTAGTATGAGGCTATAATAGCTATGGTCTATGCCAGCACCTCATAACAAATCCTGGGTGAACAATGATGTGTATATTTACCAATGATCTTGCAGCAGAAATTGAGGATTTAAGAAAAAAATGTTTCAAAGAATCCCCATTTGGAGATGGTTGCATTAGTGGCAAGCCTGTCACTGGGCAAGAAAAGGTCCTTGCTTAAACTGTACACAGAATGCAGTCCAAAAAGGAAAAAGTAGAAGCAGGTAAGTTGACAGCCTAGCTCTGCTAAGACAGGGTGGGAAAGTCCTTCACAAGTCCTGCTTTACAATTAATGTCTGTCAGAGATCCTGGGCCAAAAGGCTGAAGACAGATGCTCCAATGTTATAGAGAGAAACTGGGGACTGTCCAGGCAGCCAGTTGTCTGTCATTTCTTAGTTTTGGAAGCTGTTGGCTCTGTACTTCCTGTATATTCAGATATATTTACCCTTCTCAGGTCTCTGATGTGTTTGAAGACTAGATAGTTATAGTCTCACAGTAAAGTTGTAAGTTATTTACAAATTAAAAGGATGTTCTAGGTCTAAGAAGATGTTTTTAAGTTGGTAATGCAAGTTAGGAAGGAAACTGAGTTAGGTATAGAACTTTAAACTGGAGATAGATAATAGAATATTATTATTAGTTGCCAAATACATATGGATTGAACATTGGGAATGCATGTTATACTTTACAATTTTCATAATTGTGGCCTAATTATTCTTATTGTTTTCTATTCCATTTACTGTTCTAAGAAAAAAAGTTTTTTTTTATTGGACTAAAAAGGGGAGATGTTGGGGGAAAAAGATATACCTTAAATTTTAAAAAATGCAAAGATTATATAAATAAATAATAAATTATAAATGAACAGAAGAGATATCAGGGGTGGGAAGATGGCTCAGGAGGTAAATTAGTGGCTCACAAGTACTAAGACAGAGTTCAGATGCCCAGAACCCATGTTAAAAGCTGGTAGGAGTGGTGGCCTGGCCATAATCTCAGTGTGCCACAGGGAGAGAGAGGAACCCTCAGAGCAAGCTAACTAGCTGAACTAGCTGAAGCAGTGAACTTCATATTCAGGAAGAGAACCTGCCTCAATATATAAGGTGGAGGATGGTTGAGGAAGATATTGACATCAGCCTTGGGCATCCATGCCCACAGGAGCACCTGCACATATTGAACACACACTTGCAAATGTGTGTATATCCCTCAGCATATACCACATATTTTAAAAAAGAAAAGAAAGTCTAAGCTGGAGACTTAGAGGTCTAAACCCAATTCCTCATCTTAGTTACTCAGGATCAGTTCAGATATAAGAATTCCCAATAACAAAGTCAAAATGTTTCACTAATATATGAGTAAAAATCTCTACACTGTTCTCTTCCTTTCTTTATGTAACATGATTAACACAGTGTCAACGGAGCAGTTTGCACTGTGAACAACCTTGACTGTGGGGGACAGAGGGGAACTCTTACTAAGGCCCAGATAAGCTGATAATGAGAGAATTGCACCAACTCACCCCATGGTGGCTCTGCAGGCTGCTGCAGGCGGGTGCCCTGGGAGAACTCAGATTGTCCTTTCTATTCACCTCAGACTCATGCAATTAAGGAGAAACCATGGATTCTGATTTTAATCTTGGCTCTGACACCTTATCACCTGATCCTTGGACAAGCTAAATCCCCCTGGTCATCAATCTCCTCAAATGTTAAATTGGGTTTAATATCCCTGGTCCCAGGACTATGGTAGAGAAAGACAGCATCCTCACTAGTTGTTGATCCCGTTTCCCTCCTGTTATGACAAGGTACATTCTTACCTTTCAATCTTGCTAAGGTCTGGCTGCCAATATTCTTTATATACAAAATTGAGACGTATACAATCCAACTAAAATTTAACATGTGGAGGCTGGAGTCAGCAATGCATGGTACTTGTTGTTCTTCTAGAGGACCTGAGCTCAGTTCCCAGCACCCACATGGTGACTCACAAGGATCGGTAACTCCAGTTCCAAATGATCCAGTGTCCCATCTTCTGAATTCCTTGGGCACTGTACATAGGTAGTGCCCATACCTACATTCCAAGAACACACACACACACACACACACACACACACACACACACACACAATAAAACAAATCTTTTAAAAAATTAAAATAAAATTTAAAATGGATTTCCTAGGAAATTTAGGAACTTTTTTTATATCCCAAGGTTAGAGGCTGTCAAAACTATTTCCTTTAATGAAAAGTCTGACCTTCTACTGTCTTGTTGGCTGTTCTATAATGTCCATTCATTTATACAATTTGCACATACAGACACCTGAGTTCAGTTACTTTACATTTACAGAGTTGTAGATTTGTGTATGGAATCTGTAGCAGAAAAGGGAACAGGCATGTTTCTGCGTCTATGGGGCTGGCCACCCAGGAACTAAGGACAGGGGACCATTAAACTTAACTAATAATGATGAATTGTGTTAACTGCTGTGGGATACACACAAAGAAGACCAATCACATACCAAGAAAAGCCTGGCTTGATAGAGGAGTCAGGGAGGCTGAGGGAGGGTGTCTTAAGAAACAGCATCCTGATGGGAAGGTAACACCACCACAATATTCCCTTTTCTGATGTCTTTCTACATTCTGGTCTTCAGCTTTCTCTCAATCTCTAGATGCTCACATCACTGGAATATGGCTCAGAAGAGCACAGGTTGTGAATCAGATGACTCAGCAGTAAGTATTGCCTCATCTTCCTGAGCCTTACACTCACCATAAAGCAGCAATAAGAAGACAAAGTACTTATAAAAAAAATTACTCATTAAGTGGTTAAGGACTTGTGCTCAGAGAAACCAGAATTGGTAGAGGTTTCAAACTGATCTAGACAACTGGATAAAAACGACCTCTCTCTGTGAAATAGAAAAGCACGTGTGAAAGGGGTGGCGTGGGGGTCTGCGAGAGACATTCTAGTATGGAAATGAGTTATGAATGCTTTTGCGAGGGAACTAAATTAAATTTTTCTAGGACTAAAAAAAAAAAAGAAGACAAGACACAGCTCCTGGTGACGACAGCAGGCTACTCAACGGTGTCAATTTACTTTTCCTGTGACTCTTCTCCCTTTTCTTACCCTTTCTACTGTTGGTTTTCTGAAGAGGCATTTATTCCAAGGCAAAGTCCTGACTCCCTTGCAGTCAGAGATAGGACACATCCCAACTCTTGTTCTGGCCAGTTTTTCAGCCAAGTGATCACATAACAGACTTTCTAAGCCTGGATATATATCAAAGTCATTAGGAGCAAATTTCTAAATGAAATTCCAGCACTAACCATCATAACTGAAATCTAGGTTCTTCATATATTCCTTAACCAAGTGTCACCTCTAACTAGAAGTGCAAAGTCACCTTCCAAAACTGTTCAGTCTCAGACATCAGTGACAAACGAATTGTGCAGGAGAGAGAGCAAAAATGCCAAACATCTACATTTAAAACTTAATGCCTAAGTTTATTCAATAATTATATTTTAATTCAGTCACGCAGCCTTATCATTAACCTCAAATTTGAGTCTGAGTTTTGTAACTTCAGAGGAATGTGACCACTTAGCAAGTTGCCTATCAATTCCATTTTGTTCATCTGTCAATAAATAATATTCATGAGATACATGAGGCTGGCATAGAAAGTGAACTTTGACAAAGCACCAAATGTGTTCTGTGTATGTTCAATGTGTTCTTCCGTTTCTTGGGTTTGCTGATTCATAATATTTAATAAATCTAGGAATTTCTCCACACTTATACCATTCATTATTTTACTCTTTCACTGCCATCAAACACAAAATAAGAAGCAACTTAAGTCAGGCTTCAGGGATACAGTTCACCATGGTAATGAAGCAATCAGCTCCTTGACATGCAGTTGGGACTTCACCTTCTTACATCTTGAAAGAACCAGAAGCAGAGACTGGACAGGTAGTGGGCCAGGTTATAAATGGTAAGACCTGCCCACCCCACATGTCCCACTGTCTCCTATATGGCTCCATCTTATAAAGGTTTCATAACTACTCCATAAGACCACCAGTATTCAAATGCATGAGCCTGTGTGGAGGAGGGAGGAGACACATTTTGCATTCCCAACAATAGTATCATTCCACTTTGGTTTTCTGGAAATGAAGCACACAATGTTTGCCAGACTTTACATGACCAGAACATTGTTTTGGAGAGACTGAAACCCATTAATATTTAGAAGAAGATTAGTGAATATAGGAATTAAGTGTAAAAGAAATTTTGAGGGAAAGTGATCCTGTTTGCTTCCATGAATGGTAATGTTTGGAGCTATACTGGGATTGGCATGTTCCTGTAATCATTCAGTGTAAAGAGGAATGACACTGAGCCACGCTCTGAAGCTGTACACTGAAAGAATTTACATTACATGTCTCATTTATATTCCTAACAATCCTTAATAATACGTGCCATGCCTTATGAAGGCAAGCAGATAACACCTTCAGCATGTGTAACACCAGCAGTTTCAAAGCTACTTCCCTCATTTTTACAATCATGTCAGAGACTGATGGGTGTCATCATTGTGCAGCACGATGTGACATGTGATCTAGCTGCCCACGATGACACAAAAGTACTGGGAGAATCAGCTCTGCAACCACTTCCTCTGTTCTTCCATCCAGGATTTATCAACAATGTTTTATGCCATGGATCTCCTCTCTCTCTCTCTCTCTCTCTCTCTCTCTCTCTCTCTCTCTGTGTGTGTGTGTGTGTGTGTGTGTGTGTGTGTGTGTGTGTGCGCGCGTCTGCCTGTGCGCACATATGTGCACACTCATTTGGAGGCCAGAGGTCAATCTAATTTGCTGTTCCACAGATGCTTGCTGTCCACCTTGTTTTTCACTTTGAGGCAATGTCTCTCCCTTGGCCTGAAAATTTGAGTAGGCTTGTTGGGTTGTCCAATGAGCCCTTGGGGATCATTGTTTCTCTGCCTCCCTGACACTTCTGTGCTAGGATTACAAATACAAGCCACCATACCCAACTTAAAAAATAGATAATATTTTTATTAATTCTTTGAGAATTCCATACATGCATTTTGATCATATTCAGCCCCTATCCTTCTAGATCCTCTCAAATCCACCTTCCAACCCTACTCCTACCTCTAAACATGTATTTTAAAAAAATGACCTACCCAATCTATTTATGTTGTCTATATACTCCTGGGTGTGAGGCCAGCCACTGGGGCATGGTCTGCTTACCAAGAGCAATACCCTCAAAGAAAACGGGTCTCTCTTTCCCAGAAGTCATCAGCTATCAACAGTTCCTCGGTGGCTAGGAGTGGGGGCTTGTTAGCTCTTATCCCCTCCCGTTTGGAATCTTAACTGTATGCTCAGCTTACTTATGTGGATTCCAGAATAAAATTCAGGCCCTAATATGCTTACAAGGTAAGTACTTTTATAATTTAGTGAATGAGCCTATCTCAGCTCTCACCCTGGATTCCTTTCTGCAACCTACTGGTACCTATAGATCCAAGAGGGAGAGTGAGGGTGAGGGTGTGTGTGTGTGTGTGTGTGTGTGTGTGTGTGTGTGTGTGTGTGTGAGAGAGAGAGAGAGAGAGAGAGAGAGTGAGAGAGAGAGCACACGTATGTGGAACTACATTACATAGAAATCACTAAGACAAGCAGTTATCAAAATATTGTGACATAGTAACATACTGTTTTATTAGTATATTAAGCAACAAGATTTAGGCATAATTAGAAAATCCTGTAACTTTAAAGTAGTGATGGGCTTTAAGGCTTTGAGAATTTCTGCAAGTGCAATGTGACATGAAGACACACATGCGTTCTATAAAAGGCAAAGCAATGACTTTTGTCAATGCTACTCTGGTTTATTGCCCACAATCATCATTAGGGAAGTGATACACTTCAGTTAGATATTAGTGAAAATGAAAGTGTAATAGTGTCTTCATCGTAGTTCATGAACTCAAGGGAATTTTAGGCTCTTCCCCTATTGGGAGCCTAGCCAACTCTCCCAACCAAGTTTAACGGTTATAAGTTAGCGTGTTTCAATGTATGACAAAAGCTGTCCTTCAGGACAAACTCTCAACACTGAATAAAGTAATTGCAGAAAGTTCTGTTTACCAAGTTTAAAATATCTGCTCTCAAACCTCTACCCAATCCTTACACAAATCACTGAAATGGTCTGAGGAAACATATGGGTTTTAAAAACCTAGTTTGTTCAACACATATTATGCTAGGCAAATGAATTTTGCCTTCTGCATCAAAGAAAATGATAACATTGTTGGATCTCACCCAGGAGGCTGTGAAAAGGTATAAAAGGGTTTTAATTTTCCAACCCCCTTTTCAAAATCCCTCATTGTGCCATTCACTCTGTAAACTTTGTGACTTCACTGCTTGCTTCACAGCTTCAGTATAACCCTAAGTAACTCTGTCTAGCACCACTATGATTACCCATGCATGGAGACCTCAATGTAACCCCAGGTTATTCCTGTGGCAGATACACAGCCCACAGTCTCTGAACCCAAACAAAGAAGACATGGTTTTGTTAGCAGCTAGGCAAGAATTTTTAGAGGTAAGCACCTGTGTTTTTGCAAGGCACACAACTCTGCTCTTTCTATGCCCTTCTAGAAAAAAACCAGTAGGAAATGGCTCCTGCCACCCCAAAAGACTCTTTCCCAAAAGTAAAGTCTCATAACTTTTGGTTGTGGCTCATGGTAAGCATAGCTCACTTTCATCTCATTACAATCTTAAGATCTCTTCCTGGAGTTTTTCCTGTCTGGCATCTCTGAACACGCCACCTATGCTGAAGCAGGACCTATGGCATGTGACTGCCTGTGACAGCAAGCTTTCCAAACACGGGTCTTCCCAGGAATTAACTGCCCTTGTTTTTCTTTGCTTCAGGAGATACAACACTCATCCTTGCTGTAAGTACTGACCCTCTCCTTACTTCTTGATTACTGTCATCAAGGAAGAAGCCTCTGTGTTTGGTTATAGTGTGACAAGTGTCAGTCCACTTGAGATGACAAGCAGAGGTGACACTAGCTACTGAAAAGCTCCCAGAATGGGCACAGGGCCCTGTCTTGTAACATACATATGGGCAGGTTCTTACTCTCTGCCATCAGCCCAGCTTTCCCACGCAGCAGTGATAAACACCCATCCAGTCTCCACAGGGCACCTCAAGGGAAGCCTGAGTCATGATTTGCCAATTATATGAGGGAAGGAAGTAGGAATCACGGGGCACTTGCAGGTGCTTTTTCACAACCTTTTATTTCAGAGCATTAAGATACTGTAGAAGGTATGCTGGAACTAAAATTATTGGCTCTCGAATTTATTAATTTTAAGGCAAGAACTAGTTCCACACAGTCTAAATTGATATTTTTTTGAACAAAACCAATTTCTTTTTGTGCTAACTCAACAGTTCTCAAGCATCCTCACACTAGAAGTACAAATAAAACTGCAAAATGCCAGGAAATCCTTTCTGTATTTCTGCTTTGTCTTGAAAGAAGACTAAGTATACTCCATCTCAAACTTCAAAAGTTAAAATGACAAGCAAAACCCTAACTTATGATAATTTAAAATGGGTTTTCTAGGACATTCTAACACTAAAATGTTCTACCATCAATTATATTTGAATTTTATTAACAAAATAAATCCCGAGTTATAATGGTCATGTGACTTCAATATTCCCATATCTTAAAAAGTGATGTTTTTGTACAGATCCTTTTCCCCCATAAGGTCTGCTAGCTCTACCCCCAGCACACACTTAGAAGTAAAGAAAAAAAATCTCACTTGGAAGGAAATAGGTACATTATTCTAGGAACCCAAAATAGTATTTTGTCATTTCCAGAGTTACTCATTTAGACAAGTCTTCACACAAACAGATTCCAATTGCTCTATATCTGAGTCGCTACTCTAAATTAATCAGTCTATACAATACAATGGATATGCTACAAGACTATGTGTTTTTTGCTACAGTTCAAATCTTGCACAAAATTGAGTGGTTAGTTTCAAAGGAATGGAATTGCTTCAACACATACAAAGACCCAGGCATCCTATGTAAATTTTCAGTATATTGTAATCGTTCTGTCATATCATAAGTGTGACTGATTTTTAAACAAATGATGCCATAATTTAAGAGAAAAACTCTGGGAATAGCTAGCTGAGCAATAAGAGTGCTTGCATAGCATGGAGAGCACCCTGCGTTGATTCTCAGCATTGCATATACCGAACATGGTGGTGCACACCTGCAATCCTAGCATGCAGGACTGAAGCCAGGAAGGTCAGGAATTCCACACCATCACTGGCACTGAGTATGAGGCCAGTCTAGGATACAAGAGACCCTGTTTCAAAATATTTAAAAGTTTAAAATTATTCTCAAATGAACTGCAAAAAATCTGCCTATTAAAATTCAGCCAGGGTTTGATATGAAAAATATTAACGTCCCAAGAGAATTCCAGTTAAGCAATCATGTATAAACACAGATATTAGCCTGAAATGTAAGACAGGCTGCTGAAGTGAAGGATGAGACCATCAGCTTGAGTTCTCAGTTCATTAGCTTACCCACAATCCCAACCTAATATCCATAAAGTCACCAAGGCAAGTATAATATACCTCCTAAGTTTACAGAACTACACAAGTTTTTCATTATTCCCATCGTGAAGGATTTATTGTCAGCACGACTTTATCGCACTGGAGAGAGAACCAGAAGATTGTTTGAGGAGAAAATTAACTTTTTAAAAAACATTAAAAATCTGGGTTTCTCAAGTTCAATGCAAATATCTTAAAAAAAAGAATAGAGGTTCTTAAAATAAAAAGAATATTCTACAAATTACTCAGTGTCCTTCTTCCATGCCCTTCACCCATGTAAGTGTTGAAGCAGAACTCTCCCTTCCCGTGTGTTCTTTCTACTGGTTGCCTGGATGTCCACACCTGGTCTCCTGGTACTCCTTGACTTTCCTCTTCCTCTGTTGCACGCACCAATCACAGAGTCTCACAGCCTGCTCTCCCTTGGTGTCCTTGCCTGGCCAGGGTGGCGGACCTTGCAAGCTCACTTGCCAGCTGTCCCCTTTCCTCTCCTGTCTGCCAGACTTCCTCAGATGTCACATTGGCCTTGCTCCCTTGTCAAGGTTTGCTAAGTCTCTTTTGTCCAGCCTCTGGGCACTTCTGACTTCCACTTGCAGTCCTTCCCTGGAGGAGTGTGGTAGGAAGATGCACCCTGACAATGGTATCCTGTTCCTCCAATGACATGACCTTTAACACTAGGAAAATGAGTACAGCTGAATTTCTCCCTCATCAAAGAAGAGGATGGAGAATGTGGACAGTGTTATTTTTAGCTCCCCGACTCTACCCTGCTATAGTTAGCACATATCATTATTAGCAGCAGTAGTGGCCAACACTGGTATATTTTATTATAAACAAAAACGACATGCTACAGTTAAATATATGGTCCTTTCCTAACCCAAGAATGGTGAGCACACTGGGAGTCCTGTACTTCACAACAGCACACACATGGCTTGCATTCCTCCCAAGGGAGGGAGGAAGCCACAGGATGACCCCTGGAGTCCTGAAGTGGCATAGGACCTGGCGCTGGAGAGGAACCGGTGAGGAAAAAGAGCTGCACAAAACACACAGGTGAATAAGTCCCTGGAAATGTGCTCTCTAAGCACGAGGTTCCTGCCCTGCTGTGTGGAGCTGGACAGGGACGTGTGGGAATAGGTCTGTTCTCTGTTGTCCTAGGACAGTCTTCCCTGGCCTGGACCAACTACCTTTTTGGCTTTGCTGTCCTTGTTCCACTCAGCTACTCTCTGACACTCCCCTCTTAGTTGCTTAGTTGCCATTGACAACACTAGGTAAATATATAGTCTGTGCTTCATAATCCTTGGGAAGCAGTGGGGCTGGCGACATTTGGCAGTTGCCTGTCAGCAGGAGAAAATTTATATACTTTAATCTAGTTTATAAAAAATAGCCCTAAACGGATCCCAAGGGCAAGAACCTAAACTGCAATTCCTCTCAGCATTGCATGAGTGACATTGTTTTAAAACGGTTGATATAAATGGATAACATGGAGCTGGGGAGATAGTTCACTGGGTAAAGTGCCTGTTGCACAAACCTGAGTTTAGATCCTCAGTCCCCACCTAAAAGGCTGGGTGGAGTGCTGAGCTTCTGCGTGGGTGGCGGGAGCTCATGGAGGTCATCAGTCTAGCTGAACCGATGAGCTGGATGTTCAATGAGAGACCCTGTCTCAAAAAACAGAGGAAGGCACTCCATGTCAATCTCTGGTCTCCATACGTGTGGATGTACAGGTGATTATGCCCACACAAGCACATGTACCACAAACACAAAAAAATAAATGCATTTGAAAAAGATAAATGGATAAAATGAAGGACTCTCCAGAAAATCTGTTCTCTAAGCAGTCAAAACATGAAAAAGAAATTAAACAATTGTACACTATTATGTATGAGCTACCTTCTAACATGCTTATTAATCCACATCCCACCCCACATTTTATGACAATTACCCACAGAAACATGAATGCCCCAAAGAACAACATTACCAGCAACAGTGATATCATTCTGAAGCATGAAAAATTAGGGGTGCTTTTTTGTTGGTTTGTTTTTAATTAAGTGGCAAAATGTTGAGAACTGAAGCCTGGCATTCCAACATTTCTTTAACACTTGGAGTTTACCCATCACACTCACTACTTCTAAACCATCATGTCTGTTCATTTTAAAGCACACACTACCATTTCTCATGGCAGGCGGACTGCGCCCACTCTCAGGTCTCTAGTTAAGTTCCTATCTAGAGATGCTTATGTGTTCCCTTGGCAGGGTATTAAGAGAAGTCACTGGACAACAAGATTTTCCCTGAGGTTATGGGGAACTGCTAGCTATCAGCATGCCTCCACAGCCTACAGTGAGTATCGTCCAGTTGATGGTGTTTATGGTTGGGACAGGCTTCAGTGTTTCAGAGGCGGTGGCTTACTAAATCAGTAGCAGCATGTTTCATAATGTCCCCAGATGATGCAGCCAGCCCATCTCAGAAACACCCTTTGATGTGTTTTTCTAACACTGCTGATTGATAGTGAGATTTGTCCCTGGGAGACAGACAATCAGTGACAGGTGCAGGGCAACTGGCTGGCTTCTGTCATGGCATCTGACCACAGAATTAAGTAGAGTACTTGCCTCTTGTGGACAGAAGCTGGGACTCATAGGAGCTCCATGACGGACCAGCTCACTCAAGCTGAGGAAGGCACAAAGGCCCAGGCAACAGCATGGAAGTGAGCTGCTATGTTTTTCTATGGATCGGCATTTAGAAAAAGCTCACTGTAAACCAGCTAAAATAATCCCCTGGTAAAAAATATTTTGCTAAGCTGGGAGAGGGTAGCTGTTCACTTTGATTTTGCTAGGGTTCCCCCCCCCCCTGCCCAGGAATCTAATCATGAACATATGTGATAAAAAGAACATATAATTAGCCTCCCTTTATGACTTACTGTTTTCAAACACTGCCTGTGTCAGTATGCTTGTAATTCAAAGAAACAGATAGGTCAAGTTTTAGATAAAATCACATGGAATGCTGTCAAAATCAAAGGCTTTGTAGATTTTTTTTCCAACTCTAAAGTTGGGAGGAAATTAACATGGACACGAAGCAAGGGGTGTAGAAATCCAGATAGCTGGAGGAAACCAAAGATCCTCCTAAAAACTGATTGGCTTTTAAAACAGACTCAACCATTACAACGGTGCTTATTTAGGAAATTAGCGACATTGCTTCCAAATTTCATAAGCATGGGGCGCTCTACTTTTTCTTGGACGTGACTTTAGAAGGAACTAAATAATACATGTGTAAGGATCATTTGGGTTGAGGTCTTTCTAATTCTATGGCTCTGTGTCATCTTAGGTGGAAGAGACTAGGGAAACACGGCTCCGCCATGGAACTCATCATACATATCCCGGCATGAGATGTGAAAACTCTCTTAACACTCTGCATGAGGAGACCCTTCAGATGGCTTGCCTAATTCATCAGAGCTGAGGGTTGAGGAAATACTTGCAGATGGCCTGTATCTGGGATGTGTCCTAAAGACCCATGTGTTAAAGACCTTGTCCCCAGTTTGACATTAGGAGGAGCTGAAGGGAACTTAAGAGGTGGTAACTAGATGGAGGCTGTTTCACTGGGGACAAGCTTCTGAAAGCCTGGGGACTCCCTTCCTTGCTCTTTCTCTTTTGTTTCTGACCACAAGGTAAATAGCTTTCTCTTTCACAACCTCCCACCATGATGTCATGACAGACCCAGAGGCAATGGTGTTTACCAGTCACGGACTGAAACCTCTAAACCATGAAGCAAAGTAAGCTTTTCTTCTTTCCTAAAATAGGTTTTGAAATTAAAACATAATTACACTGTTTTCACCCATCCCTTTCTCTCTCCGACCCTTTCTATATACACCCCTGCTCTCAAATTCATGGCCTCTATTTCTTTGTTGTTACAGACACACACACACACACACACACACACACATACACACACGTTCTTTTTTTTTTTTTTTAAAGATTTATTTATTATGTACACAGTGTTCTGTCTGCAGGTATATCTGCAGGCCAGAAGAGGGCACCAGATTTCATTATGGATGGTTGTGAGCCACCATGTGGTTGCTGGGAATTGAACTCATGACCTCTGGAAGAGCAGCCAGTGCTCTTAACCGCTGAGCCATCTCTCCAGCCCCCACACACACGTTCTTAAACATATAAATACAACCTGCTTAATCCTCCTTTCTTTTTAAGATGACTATCACAGATATTTTGTTACAATAATAGAGAGCTAACACAATAGTCAAAAGTACCAAAAACTTAGATGTGCCAAATTACACATTTTCCATAAAATGGTGCTAAATTGAAGATAACTTATCACAAACCTGGAAAATGGGAACATTGGTAAAGACATAGCAAAACTATAAAGCTGAAGAAACTAAGGATTCAGTAATTCCAAAGGTCACTGATAAAATTCACAAACTAGCAAATGACCGAGTGAAAAAGTGAAAGGAATGGAGGGAGACCTACAACTTTTCAACAACAGAAAGGATGATTTCTATGTCTTCAATTTCTTTCAACAAATACTGGTGCTACTGTGCACAAACCACAGTTGGTCCCTTACTCAGCCAAAAAATAATAGTGAATATTTTATTAATATTTTTTAAAACTCATGGTTGCCAAAATATACCATCATGGCTTAGAAAGTGTTTCTTTCAAGCATGCTGTACTGGAATGAAGATGTATTCTCTCACAGGATGCATCATTAGATGACATTCTCTGTCTTTAAAATTGTTAACCATAAATCAGACAAAATATAAGGATGTCTAAAATTCTACAAGTCTCCTTGTGACTTACTAGCAATGGCTGACAGGATTCTACATGTAACTGATCTCCTGGTTTAAACAGTTTTATGGTGAGCTCATCTTTTCTCCAAACTAAACCCCTGGTCTAGACTACTGGTTCTCTGGTCCAATCATATCCTTCGGGGTGATGGGATCTATAATCACAGGATTCCCAAAGAGAACAGATGTGTTACCAAAGATGTGATCCTAACATAGGAAAATATATTGCTGGAGGTGTGGGAAGAACATGTCTATTGGTAGCAAAATGCAGCAAGCTGGTAAGCAATCTCACTCATGGCGACTTGTATTAAATCCCCACACGGAGGACTCTTATCAAATGGAAGCCATGAAGAGAGCAAACGTTAACGCCTTTGGTCTTCAGTCAGTTATTCGTCAACTGAGACACAGACCGACTGCAAGAAAGCTCACTGAGGTATAGCTGACATAGGGTGTGCTGATCTCCCTCTGATTCATAAGGATGTGCTGATCTCCCTCTGATTTTTGACCATGCTTCATGTTTAATTACTGCAAAGAAGTTTCCATCTTAGTTACTTAAAAAAGCAACAAT
Organism: Lophiomys imhausi; assembly: GCA_907164525.1. Classification (NCBI taxonomy): domain Eukaryota; kingdom Metazoa; phylum Chordata; class Mammalia; order Rodentia; family Muridae; genus Lophiomys; species Lophiomys imhausi. The sequence goes on from CAJQZJ010032401.1 coordinate 6,317,019, forward strand.
TATATTACTAGAGGATTACTGATTACTTGAAAAGATTTTTAAACTATTTACAGTTACACACACACACACACACACACACACACACACACACACACACGTGAGTTTTATGATGAAAAGTATCCCCAAAAGGTAGAGATCTCTGGTAAGACATTAGAATAAACTAGTTCTTAGGCTGTAACTCCAGCTTCAGGGGATTAGAAGAAGCCCCCATCCAGCCTCTGCAAGCACATACATGCATGCATGTGTGCGCACGTGCGCGCAATACAACCAACCAATCAATAAATACAGACAAATCTAAAAGAAGCAGTCAGCTCTTATGGAGACAGAGTTATAAGCAGTAGGATTAAATGCGACTTCTCACTGCATGGAGTAGCATTGTGCTTTGGCTACTCTGCCTGAATTTCTACTTGTCTTTCTTTTCAACAGGGGCCAAGCTCCATCGCATGACATCTCCTTTCCTTCTGTTTGGAAGCCTCTCTCAGCTCTTTCTTTCTCCTCCTCCCATGTAAAAACACCTCACCCATTCCTAATGCCCAGCTCAGATCCATATTCTTAGGCAGCCTCCTGCACTTACCACTGTCCCACTTACTTTCCACATGTGTCCTCCTGGTTTATGACTCACTGCCCCATTCCAGGTTTCACATCACACTCCTGTATCCTGTTCACACACACCGCTCTGAGGCCTACAGGTTCTCAACAAAGATTTGAACTGAACGGGACATTGCTTTTTGTTTTTAATGTTACAGCTCAAGTTTGGTGTGATTACACATACAGTCTAACTGAAATTCAGTTAATGCTTATGACAGATCCTTGAAGTGGGCACTGGCCTTATTTCAGAAACAAGGCAGTTGAGCACCAGAATATTTTAATGAACCATCTCAGGAATCGCAGGTCTTGATGCACAGGTCCAGGACTCAAATGAGCTGAGTGGTATGGGCTCTGGATACCACACACCCCTTCTCTGTACCTGGGGAGTCCCTACCCAGAAGACTGTATTTGTCCCTACAACATCCTGAAAAGGAATAAGCTCTGTTTACGTAGCCACTGTCACATACATTCCATGAATAGACAGCAAATGACAATGCCCTGGAAATAAAGAAGAATTCTAAAAATAGTGCAAACTAAGAATACAGGTTGACTATTCCAAATTCAAAAATCACGAATTAAAAATGCTGCACAATTTTGAGTTTTGCCTCACTTGGGACGATTATTAGCATTTTCACTAGTAAAACCTATAAGTTTTCTAAAATTCCAACCAAAATCAAGAACCTGAAACGTTTTTGTACCAACAAGACTGTATCAAGATCATTGATACATTTTGTTTCCTCAACTGACACACAATAATTATATAATAATCATTTATTTTTATAATTATAATATAGCTTTAATTTCTACTGAGGCTTACACAGTTTCTCTGCATACACACCACAGACAAATCAATACGGCAGAGTGTTTATCTTTTGACAAGAGGACCTTGATATTCATTTTCTGCTTTCTACCATATTCTGCTTCCTTGGTAAGCTGTTCTTAGAAGAAACACAAAACTTCCAAGCTTTCTCCCAAATTGAAAAAGAGAAAAAGTGGAAAGTTCCAAGAGTTACACCCCTAGAGTTGGAAGGCAGAGCCACGCCCTTCACTGCGTCCCCTTTCCAATTCAGCTGCTAGCACACACTGGATGAGAGCAGCGATGTCAAGACAGAACGGGGCACATGGGAAATGAGCCTACAACCTAGAGTGTTCTGGAACACTGGAGGAGGGGTGCAGTTCCAAAACGGCCATAACGCAGGCAGGAAATCAGAATCCACTCTGCAAGCACCACAGCATTAGCAGGTCTCAGGGATCCCACCCAGTTCCCAGGCGCGCATTTGGAGTGGATCTCACACTTGTGAGAATGTTGCGGCAGCCCTCCACTCACCATGGCCCAAACAAGCAGGTGACTTTGGTTTTGCTGTCCCAAGCCACAACTGTTTTCCTCTCCGGTTAAGGATAAGCAAAAAACTCTTCAAGGTAGGAGGAGAAAGTAAATAAAAGGAAGAGATATAATTCTTGAGGCCCCGCCAGCTTACAGTATTAAAACAAAAACAAAACAAAGAGAATCTGCGCCACAGCTTGGCAGGCGGCCATATTTATAGTAAGCTATCTAGTGTTTTCCCCAACAGAAGAACAAAGGGCTCCATGTGGAACTGCTGTGTGTGCTTCCAAGCCTGCCCAGGAAGGAATGTGGCCCCCCGAGCAAGGGACCCCTTCCCTCTCCACATGAGTTTCCGACAGGTCGAGGGCTTCAGATGCCACACTTGTAACAGCTTACCCTTTAAATAACCACTTATTTCCCTCACACAAATCCAGCCCGTTAACTTTCTTTATTCCTTGGAATTTTAAATGCTTCTATTTGTCACTTAGTAAAATTTGTAGCTCCAGATTCCAAGAACAGTAAACCTGAAACAGGAGCCCTAAGATGGGCAGGCGTTAATTTTCTTGATAATATTAAAATTTTCTGATACGTTGTCAGAAAATTTTAACAGTAAACAGACTGAATAATATCAAGAACATTATAGTGTGGCCTCCATTTTAATACAGCAATTCCTAGGTTAATTCTAGAATTAAAATACACGTTAAGAGTTTCATGAAGAATAATAAAATCAACAATAACAAGTCTTGTTTTTCAAGTTATACTTTTTTGGGGGGGGCATGCTTAAATAAAATAGAAATGAAAATCAAGTATTCCAGTATTATGATACTTGAGATTACACACCAGCTCAAATGAAACATTTTAAATTTACAATTAGTAATCCGTTTCGTGTTCTCATGAACAGTTGGTTATAGTGGGAAGGGAGAGAATAAAAGGTAAGTGTAACATCGAGACCAGTCCATAATTATAATCATAAAGAGAAAAAAAATAAAGACAGACTAAAGGTTGACTTGGAGCAGGAAGTAGAGGGCAAGATTTTAGGTAGAAATCTGGGAAGGTTGCTATGGAAGGTGAGTCTGAGATTCACACTTGCAAGGTATGAAGTTATTTATTTTTATTTTTTGGTACATCTACACAATGGAATACTTCTCAGCCATCAGAAATAACAAAATCATGCAATTTGCTGCCAAATGGATGGAACTAGAGAAGCTCATCCTGAGTGAGCTAACCCAGACACAGAAGGATGCGCATGGCATCTATTCACTTATAATTGGATTTTAGACATATAGTACAGCATAACTATACTACAGCCAATGCACCAAAGGGAACATGAACATAGACTTTGTTTCCTTTCAATGAGACACTTTGCCCTAGTGGTGCTGTCTTGTAGGACCCCAGTGTATGAGGAGGCTCTTGGCCCTCATATGACTGCTAAACTGGGGTGGGCGACTGTTATGTAGGGACACTCCACTCCAGAGGAGTGGGATGGAAGAAATAGGGTGGGAGGGCTGTAGGGACACTCTACTCCAGAGGAGTGGGATGGAAGGGATAGGGGGTAGAGGGTGGGAGGGCGGAACTGGGAAGGGTGGAAAGAGGGCACTGTGATGGAGATGGAACCTGAAGTAATAAATATTTAAATAAAAAAAGAAAAGGTATGAAGCTATGAAGATGCCTGGTGACTTGAGGGAAAGAGGAAGCTGGGGAATTAAGCAAGCCTGTTCAACTGCTCTGAGCTTTGCCCCAAGAGCAGCGACTGCAGAGAGAGCTTTTTTTTTTTTTTCAGAGAGAGCTTTTTTAAAAATAGACTCTGCTTACATACTGAGACAAGGAGCTGGCTGGATGACAGGGCACTGGCAGCTGGTATGAATGACAGCGAAAAAGGCTGAGGCCCAGGCAGGTGACGGAGGGGACTAGGGGCCTCTGAGCCATGTCCTGCCATCACTTTAGGTTGGTCAACCTGAAATAGGCACAGGAGTGGACACCCCACAGGCAGGTGGGCTTCAGCAAGTGTGGGGTACTAACTTTTGGTTTCACACATGATCTTCTCTTTCCTGGTGACAGATGGGCTCCAGAAGTTCACTTAAACACAGGCAGAGGGCCTATGCTCAGGACATAGCAGGACAGAACCATGTGGCAGTCTCGGAGTCATTCAAGGAGCCACCCAAAGTGGACAGCACATATGCTGGATACAGGCAGAAGGAAGCATGGTAGCCAAATGGGACATCCTCAGATGTTTCCCTTTATTTAACCAATGCCTCTGCCATGGGGGTACCATGGCATGGAAGAGAAAGAACATTGAATGTCAAGTTGGCATATTCAATTTTCCTGCAACTTAGTACAAACAATTGAGAGATAACAGTAAGAAAACATTCATACCCATCAGATCAGAAAAAAAAAAAAAAACAACTTTAGTCATTAATAGCACCCTTGGCCAGAATAAGGACTCATACAACTGCTGGCAGGATGTAAACTGCACACGAACCTGTCAACAACTATGGGACAGTAAGAGAGCACACCCTGGCCCTGTCCGCTTCATTCACAGGTCTGCACTCTTGAGAAATTGTAACTTTGCACAGGGAACACATGAAGGAATCTGCTGCATCATGAGTTAGAATACCCAAAGATCACACAGAACATTCATCTGAAGGAGAAAAAAAAATGTGTTGATGTTAATAGAACATCCCACAATGGCAACAATGAACTACGAACTACTTAAAAAAAGAAAAAACAATGAGTAAAAAAAAAATCTCAAAAGAAAAAAGAAAGAAAACAAAAAACAAATTGAACAAACTGAACATGATACAAGGCAATACACAATATATTATATGATGTTTCAAAGCTGAGCCTGGCATGAGAGCCCAGACTTAGAAGGTCTAGCTGTCAGGAGGCTGATGGAGGAAGTTTAGGAGTTTGGGGCCATGCTGGGCTACACAGGGTCACGCAGGTTAAAGGCTGGAAGACAATGATAGAAAGGGGTTAGGCACTAGTGAAAAACAATTTAGGATTCAAGCTTAGCTCATATGCAATTATTTGGAAAACTGGATAAGGCGTTCAAGGCCAGGTTCTCCAGAAAGTAATTAACCCTTTAGAAGCTACACACATCTCATTCACAGTATTTATGTCTTTCTTAAGATCATTTTTATTTAATGAATTAATCTTGGGACACCAATGAGGTGTTTTGGTTGTTTGGTTGTTTGTTTGTTTTCCCTATGGCAGCAATCCTCATATCAAGGAAGTCAGGAAGAGAGGGGAGGAGCCAAACCAATATGCTCAAATGGGGCAACTCCCCCCTCCGCCCCTTGATCCTAAGGTCACAGAGGCAAGGCATGACAACTAAGGCCTCTGGAGATTTGCTTAGCTGAATGTTCAAAGGGCCTGAAAAACCATTCTGTTAACAGCCTGGCTTCTATTCAGAAACAAGAGTTGGCAACAGATACCAGATTTATTTTGAAAGAAGAGAAAAAAAGCTGTATTTTGAGTAGTCTGTATCATCTGCTAAAGAACCAACTGCCATTTCCTAAGGACGCCAGAGACAAGGGCAAGGAGCAGAAGCAATGGTGTCTTCAAACCATAACTGGAAAGTTTCTTTTTCACATGGAAGGCTAACAAGGAAGGAGTAAGCCCTGAGGCTGGCCTTGTACCTCCTGGAAGATGTTGCTTTCAGGGTGAAGATGTCATAACAATCATGCATCTATTTTTACCTAATTTGGAAAATGAAAATTAAGGTCTGTATGAAAATGGACTTTAAAAATTCCAATGTTATTCAAAAAAGCAAAAAGGAAAGTTAGGTATTTTCTTAAAATACAGTAATTGGGTTCATAAGTACTATTAGTACTATGGATATGCAGATATATGTACTGTAATAAACCTTTATACAATTAGGATAATTTTAGTAGTGTTACAGTACATAGCACTTCGCCAAGCTTTACCAAAACGGAGTGATCAAAGAAACATGAGGATAGCAATAAAATTTGGAGAAAGTGACTTGTCCTCTTGTGGTCAGTAGTGAATGATTGTGAGCGTTGGCTGGCGACTCAAATGCCATCAATTTCTCTAAAATACATACTGATTCTAAGTAAGAAATAAATTTCATAGTATGTTAAAATTTCTAGGTTGTTTTTAAATTAACTTCTTTAATATTTGCTAAACCAAATTAATAAATTAGCAGGTTATCCTCAGAAACATTTCATCATTAGTTTAAATACAAGAGAGCTAGGTTGAAGGGACAGGTCAGTTGGTACAATACTGGCCTTTCAAGAACGAGGATCTGAGTCTGATATCCATAACCCATGTAAAATAAAGCAGGTATGGTGGCATACACTTTAATACAGTGGTAGGATTACAGGCAGAGACGGTTTGATCCCGGTGGCTCACTGGCCAGCCAGCGTAGCCTACTTGGTGAGCTCTAAGCTACTGAGAAACTCTGTTTCAAAAATCAAGGTAGACATGTTTTGAAGAATAAGTAAGGCTGCCCTCTGGCTTCAACAGGCACATGTACACACATACAAAACTCTCTCACACAGATGAAAACAGTCTACTGTCCCATGTGGGACGTGTTGTCAACCATGGAGAAAATCTCTGTACAGTAAAAGATGTTTAAAACTTTAAAAATGCAATCAAAATATTCCTATAAATAAGGAAATGAATGTTCATAGTTAGGGTTAAGGTCATTTAAAGCAATAGTTTATCACTCTTCCAATGACCATGACCACCATAGCTCAGGCAGGGTATACTCACATTAGTGTACTAAACAGCACCAAGGTTTTACCATTGAGACCACCAAGAATATTTATGGAGTTCCATTAGCCTGTGCACATGTGTGCATTAGATGTTCTGGTCTAACCAATAACCACCCAAACACCTTTTCGCCTTTTACCTTTGGACATAGCTTTATGCAAGTCTATTTAAATTTTTTTCTTCAGGGTTTTCCCTGACCACAACCAGCTACCTAGATCTCACACACATTCATATAAATCAGAAGTGACTACTCAGATGCACCAAACAAGCAAATTCACAGGGCAGAGAAAGCACCCTGATATGAAGTACCCCACGTGACCCCAGGCTTCTAGTCTGAGGACCACCTTCCTTCCACATAAGTCTTTATGAAAATCTGAGTTGAGTCAGAGAACTGTCTCCAAATTATAAAGCACAGAAGTAGTTGCAGTCCATTCTAGGATCTCTAAATGAGCTAGTTATTATTTATTCATTCATTCAGCATTCAACATTTATTCTATCTCCTCCAAGTGCCAGCCCTTGAACTGGGTGCTAAGGATAAAAACTAAGACAGTGTCCCAAGCACTTCATAAACAATGAACATTAATCATGCTAACCGACAGCTGCTCTGTCTCTGCATTATCACTTTTAATCTCCACACCAGTCCCTACCGCACCCAATGCATAGAGAAAACATTCTGTGAAGTTAAATGGCTTTTCCAAGCTCACGCAAGCTATCAGCAGACAAGCCTACATCAACATCAATCTGACTCCAAAGCCACCCAAGCACAATGCCTCCAAGTAGCACAGTCAGACAGGAGTACATGCAAGGTGAAAATACATACTCTATATGTGCACTAGTAATATATCCACATCACATAACATTAATATCTATAATTTGCATGATGTTACATGGTAAATGGGCCAACCTGGGTACTGTAATTTATAATATCTCCTCTTTAAAAATGGTAGATGAATAATGCTAATCAGCTCAGTACTCAGTTTTTATAGTATCAATTATTTGTAGGCTTCTAACTTCCTACTGTTTATTGATGGATCTATATTGGAGTAAAGAAAATTCAGTAAGAAACTGTAAAGAAGGAAGTAAGACCTTGGAAATAAAGTGGGATTAGTGTTAAACAATGAGAGGGTAGTACAACCTCTTCTTACCCAAAATCTGAAGAAAAACATCTACCTCACCAATACCCTTAAGAAATTCATATGGTAGGGCTGCAGGGATGACGCATGGGCTAAGAGCACTGACTGTTCTTCCAGAGTATCTGCTTTTTAATCCCAGGACACACATGGCAGCTCAAATCTTCCATAACTCCAGTCCCATGGAATCCAACATCCTCTTCCAGGCATCCGCAGATGTGCAGATAAAACACCCATATACATTAAACAAACAAACAAATACTAAATAAACAAAAATTTAAAAAGAAATATATATGGCTCTGGTCTCAATTTTATCCCAGAAAGTATTTTCAAAGGCAAGATACATTCCAACACTGAGGAGGCCACAGCAGGAGGATTGACAGTTAGAGGTCAGCCTGGGTACAAAGTAGGTATGTGACAACTTTGGCTAAAAAGTGAGTTCAAGGACAGTCTGGGATAGTCAAATATTTTCTCAAAAACTCAAGAGCTTGGGATACAGCTTGGTGTTCGAGTACAAGTCTAGTCCATGGGAGACCCTGCATAACAGAGAATAAATAATATATATATATTATTTATATATATTTACTATATATATATATTTACTTTACATGAGATATAAAGAAGACAATCTACAAATTAAGCAATAATTAAAAGCAATCAAAATAATTTGAAAATTATCAAATGATTAAGGTCTACACACAACTTGATATTTTAATATCTGACAGTAATATATGCACACTGCATGTTTCATGCTATCCTAATAAAAGGTGGATGTCATAAGAGTTAAAACAATTTTGAGTGCATTTTCAAGTCTTTTCCAATCTGAGTAAAGATGACAATGTGTTAGAGACCAAAGGAGATTTTATTTACTACACTGAGAGGTGTTTTGCCTTTAGGTAAAGTAAGACCACCTGGTTATGGTTGTTTGTTTTTCCTCCATGTCAGTCTATAGTACTGGAGAAGTTCATGGATCTTCTGAAATGATGGTGTACCTTTACCTGTGGCTAACAGTCAGGTGTTTTCTGACATCAAGCATGGCAACTCTGCTTCAATTCTATGAAGTCATAAATGTTAAACAACAGTTGCCTGATTGGGGATTTATCGTGCCAAATGTAAACTAGCATCACCTAAGTGCTCGACCACCCGAGATTACAGCGTAGATGCTATAGTTACAGCTTGACTTCAGAAGGTCGATAAATAAGTACCCTTTAAAATTAAATGCCAGCAGTTGAAAACTACATACTTTGCAAAAATAATTGAGTGATTTTGATGGTTCGTAAGAACCAAGATTCATGGGCAATTTCTCAGAAGGAAAAACAATGCATTTTATGTGACTACATTTGAAAACTATTTTTCTATATATTCAAAATATAATTTAAGCCATTTATGATAAGTAACCCATATTTTCCATCACCAAAGTACTTAAAAATATACAAATGGTATTTTCAGTACACTAATATAAAATAAGGTTTTTTCATGTCAACATAAAATAGGAAGTAGAAAGTTCTTACTGATTTTTGTTTCATATACAATATAAACCTTCATATTTATTTCAGAGCATTCTGGATTTTCTTTGTGTGGACGAAAATATAATAATTTTAGTGCTATGTTGGTCTTTTTGGCGGCAGAATTTTGCTGAGAGAGAAATAAAAACATACCATATGGTACAATTAACAGAATAAAACCTCCTTTTCCCCCAGTCTATGTACGTGAAATCCACTAATGTTATGTATATCAACACCACCTGGTCCTGAACTTAATGCTCGTGTCAAGATTCAGTGCACGTTCTAAGCAAACAAGAAGCTATATTTGCTAAATTTAACTCCCCAATTGAATACAACAGGTTTTTCTTGTTCTGTTTGATGAAAACTACAGGTGTTTTTCCCATGCTTGTGTCGTTGTGTAACTGAAATGCACTATTTTCTTCCCTTCCTAAAACGCATCGTAAATGCAGGATGGGGATTACGTGAGTAGAATCCCTCATTGTATTCTGACGTGTTTCACCTCACAATAAGCCTATCTATCAGCAAGAAGGCACGGTGGAGGACCCTGTTCTAGAACACTGCACAGGAGACGAGAGAGTAACCAGGACAGCACAGCCACAGCTGGGAAAAAGTCAACGCCACTCTACTTATGTAAGAACATCACTGGACGCCATTTTTCCCACAAGTACAAAGAAGGGCCACGCTCTGCCATGCCCACTATACCCAGCGACCGGTCTTCCCTCTAGGGATCATGAGCCACTAGGATTTCTCAGTCACCCGCGGGGAAAGCATGACAGGGGCTATGAAATCAACCCTCCAACAGCAGAGAGTCCCCTGGGGGATGGCAACAAGGAGCTCCCCAAAGACGGGATCTGAAAGAAACTGCCACCCAAATCAAAGAGCCACTTCCTAGGAACAAGGACTGGCCCTATCACCATGAGAGGAGGAAATGATGCACCCATCAGATAAAGTAAACTGCTCAGTGAGCTCATTCTTACCAGAAAAATTATCTGCCAGAAAAAAAACTTCCATGGTCAACCCTGGCAAAAATTAAAAAATGATAAAAAGCATTCATCCCTAAGGCAGGGTGAGACGGTTTCTGTTTGAAGCAATGCACTGTATATTTTATTAGCTATAATTCACTTAATTATTCATTACACCTTTTCTGCTATTCCATACAGAAACCTCACATTGCTCAGATTTCCATCTGAATCCTTTTTTTCTTTATTTTTTATTTCTTCAAGTTACATCTCAATTGCAGTCCCCTCCCTATTCCCCCCTCCAGTCCCACCCTCAACCCCCTCATCCTCTTCCCCCCTTTTTTTTAAGTTTAAGTTATATCTTATTTCCCCCTACAGTTTCCCCTTTCAGTCCAACAAATGGCTCTTTCTCTTATAGTAATAAATACAATACAAAACAACAGAGGTAATTAGGCCACAGTTATGAGGGTTATATGGCTTAGCTGAATCCTTTTTTAAAATTTCCTTTCTTATTCGAGGGCCTTAAAAGCCTAAAGCACTGTATCTAGCACTTTCTCCTGAATGCTAACATGTATTAAAATCAGACTCAGAAGGAAAAACACTCAGAGAGGGAATGAGGAGAGAAAGAGAACTACAGATATGTCATACCTCTGCTATGCCACCCCTCCTGTGCCACCTGCATCCAAGACACCCTCTGCTGCCAATGACACTCTGCAGCTCCAAGGCTGCAGAAGGCACGCTAAGACACTGTCCCGAACCCATGCATCAATTTTCATCATCTGGAAGGTTCTGTTGCTAACTGCTTGGCTTGCTCTCTGATGTATCTTGCTCTTGAAAATGCAGGGTTTTGTTTTGTTTTGTTTACCAAAGGTTTAATCATCTGCTGATTTCTGATGGATGGGCGTGCCAAAAAAAAAGTGTGCCTTGATAGAAGAGAACCCAGGGGAGGAAAATCTGAGGGAGTTCCTTGATGGAATGCTGATGTCCACACAGGCTAGCTACTAATGGTCACAAGGCTGATAATGCTCTATGAACCTGCATCCCTAGCCCTCAGGGTGGTAGGAATTTTAACATTACCACTAACCTTGGGTGGTAGCTTCTCTCATTCATATAAACCCCAAGCTTTCCCCACTTCTATCCACAGTCCTGAGTATTAAGGTCCCAAGCATAATCCAACCTAGCACCAAAATTAGTGGGACCACATCCTTGAGTGGCCATGGCTTTTCTCCCAGGGGAGATATTCTTGATAAATTTCATGGCTCTGCTCTTCATGTAGTAAGGCCAGGGATAGGGATAGTGATGCTTCATGAAAGACTCCAACTACTGTGCTTGACTGGATTCCTCTGTAGGGCTTTCTAAAAGAAGCCAGAATGGCACTCATGCTAGTGACCAAAAAGTGTTTCACTTGGAGAGATCAGAGTCTGTCAACTCCCTCATTAGAGAAGGGAAGAGCCCCTTACACAATACCAATGATGTAATTTGAGAGACAGCTTAGTGTGTAAACGGTTTGCTACAGTTTATCCTGAAGACCTGAATTCAGATGTCCAGCACCCATGTAAAATCTGGGCATGGTAACATATGTCTCTAACACACCTCTGGGAGGCAGAGGGGAGGGGACCCTGGAGTTTGCTGCTAGGTAGTCTAGGCAAATGAACTCCAGGTTCAGTGAACGACCCTATCTAAAAAGATAAATTAGAAAAGTTAACTGAAGACTTCCAACCAATGTTGACTTTAAGCCTCCACAAGCATATGGACATACATATGCAGGCACGTACATGTGTACATGTGCAAACACACACACACACACGGCAGGGGGATGGTGGAGCTATTTGCTAAGCATAACCAAGTCAGACACTATAGATCCAGGGCCAGACCCTAAGTTCCCCTAACTTGGGGGCTGTAAAGTTTTTTATATGTTTGGCTGTGATCTTAGCCTTTAATGGCTGAGCCATTTCTCCAGTCTTAGAATTACTATTGTATTATAAATCTCTATCATTCAGGAACTTGAGGTCAGTTTCGTAAGAACAGGTATAAAAGGCTGACTATTTATACCCCCTTTCCCCAGTAACAAATTATTTGCTTCCTCCTAAGTTGATGATTTTTTTTTTGTTAATGTACTCTTATCTGTGTCCTTTTCCTGGGCCCTTGGCAGGGCAAGGTCTGGCATGTAGGTACCATGTGGGAAGTCTTTCCACATAGCTAATCTAGTTATCCCTCCTTTCCTCTTACCAAGGAAGCTTCTATTTTATGCAAAAGTGCATTTCCCTGTTAAGAAACTACATATCTCAACCTCTTTTGCAGCTATGGATGGTCAGCATCCCAGAATTTTATCTCATCAGCCAGAATTGGTAAGACAGAAACAGAAGTCATTATTGGAGAGTCTAAGGTGGGAGGACGGTGTCTTTAAATAAAAGTCCATCTTTCTTTCATGTAGAAGGCTTGAAGTAGTTACCACATACAAATGGCATTATTTCTCATCATCACTTGCCAGTGGCTGCCATCACAAATGTGAGGACAAGAAAAGACAATTGCAATAGTGGTAGCAATGTTCAGCCCAGATCTTGTCAGAATGTTTACCTGAGGTAACCTGATGAGGCTGCTGAGAGTAAAGGGGGCCAATGACCTAAAAGGCAACAACAATATCGTGTAAAAATATGGTCACTTCAACCCACAAAGTGCTAAAACCGCTGTTATAACATGAAAAGGGATGAGACAAAGTGTGTCAATTACTACAGTAATCCCTAGTAATGTAAACATTATAGCAACTTCTCCCAGAGGTATAAGGCATGCTTACCTTCGCAGAAGGATGCGTGCTCCAAATAGCTAATTCTCAGGTCTCCATTATGAAATTCAAAGCAAAGTAGTATCTTATGAGTGGTACAAAAATCTTAAGCAACTGGCAACGCACTTACTGTCCAAATAGTTTGCAGCCCCAAATCACAGCCAAACCATGAACACATCACTGGAAATTCCTCCTACAATGCACTTCTCATAACCATTCTCCTTGTCCAGAGACTACCCAACCCCTGAGACCCTCCACCTCTGCCAGACACATTCCCATATATTTTTGCCTCCTTTGGAAATAAAATTATGTTAAAGTCAGGAAAATGCCTCCAGGAAGTAACTTTCATGCTACAGTTGTTTTCGTTACCTCTTCTCTGGATAATACACAAGTAAAGAGACATATACTATTTTAGGATAAGAATAAAGCATCAAGAGACTGCATCTGCCTTAGATGTGGCCATGCTCCAGAATTTACTATTTTTTTTTTTAAGGTTACGACGGCGTCATTTAATCAATGGTGTGACTCTGTACACAGGAAGACTCCAGCCCCATCAGAAAACATTTTGACAAGATTTAAAACAGAACTCCATCAGATTTGCTCATTATTGGAGACGGTGGTTGTGTGCGCCGACTGAATCACAACAAATATTTCTGTGATTAAGAAAGTTGTGGTGGTGCATGCTCCAAAATTTTACATATAAAAAAAAGTGTTCTTCAAAAACTATGTTTACCTCACCTCATACAATATAAGACAATAGCAGTTACCAATACCTATTCCAATGGCTTAACTGGATAGGAAATGAAGAAATGCTTAGAGAAAGCACTGAACTGACATTTAGGGGAAATGAATGGGCTCACTTTATGAAATTACTATCATGTACCCACTATCTAGTCCCAATATTCCTAAAAGGGGAAGGAGTGAGAGCAACCAGGACAGATGGCTGGCAAGGGGCTTACAGAATGCCCTGTGGGGAAGGAAGTCTTCCCTGGCTCCTCAGATCACCTAATCTTACTTAGAGAACTTGTATGAGATACATACATCACAAAGGACACCAAGGGACAGCAGCATTCCCCACAAGGGCTTTGTGGGACAAAGCAGCATGCTGGCTTATACATAATAGCTAAGCGGCAGAGAATGTCAGGGGCTGTTTGGGGAGAGAGAGTGAGTAGGTTGGCTCTGTGTGTATGTGTATGTGTGTATGTATGTTCATGTGGCTATGTGCTCACGTGTATGTAGAGACCAGAAGTCAATGTTGTGTGTTTTTTACAACTGCCTTCTGCCTTATTTTTTGAGATATCATCTTTCCCTGAATCTGGAGCTCACCACTTTGGCGAGGCTGGTTGATGAGTGAATTCTAGGAATCTCCTTATGTTACCTCTCCAGCAAGGAAATCACAGATATGTGCCTCCTGGGCTGAGCTTTATACATGGGTGCTGAGGACTGCAAATAAGCTCCTCATGCTCCTATAATAAGCACTTTGCCAAATAAGCTGGCCATCCCTGTAGCCCTATGGCCAGCTCTTTGAGATATATTTTATGCTTAGG
>CAJQZJ010032401.1:6331987-6408309 GCA_907164525.1 Lophiomys imhausi
ACCCAGCCATACCACTTCTGCGTATACATTCCTCACTGAATCACAAGGAAGTTTCCTCATCTATGTTCACAGCAGCCTTATTTGTAATAGCTAGAAACTGGAAACAACCCAGATGTCCCTCAACCAAAGAATGGATTAAAAAACTGGTACATCTACACAATGAAATACTACTCAGCTATCAGAAAGAAGGAAATTATGCAATTTGCAGCCAAATGGATGGAACTAGAGAAGCTCATTCTGAGTGAGCTAACCCAGACACAGAAGGATGCATATGGCATCTATTCACTTATAATCAGATTTTAGCCATATAGTACAGGATAACTATACTACAACCAATGCACCAAGGGGAACAGGAACATAGACTTTGTTTCCTGCTAATGAGATGCTTTGCCCTAGTGGTGCTGCCTTGTAGGTCCCCAGTGTATGAGGAGGCTCTTCGCCCTCATATGACCTCTGAACTGGGGCAGGAGACTGATATATAGGGACACTCCACTCCAGAGGAATGAGATGGAAGAGATAGGGGGTACAGGGTTGGAGGGCAGGACTGAGAGGGGTGGAAAGAGGACACTGTGATGGAGATGTAACCTGAAGTAATAAATAAATAAATTAATTAATTTTAAAAAAGCTTCACTTCTGTCCCCAGAGCATGTCAATGTGCCCTTTACTGAGAAGAAAGAAAAACCTCCCTTGTATCTTCCCCGCCTTCCCATCTTTAAAGCAACCTAATTTGCAATTAGCAGTATCCACAAGGCCAGGTCACACTGTGTGGGACAAACAGCACGTGCCTACCACAGAAAACACTCAGTCTCCCTGTTATCAGACAGAAGGTGGCAGGTGCTTTGTCATGACTCTGGCACACGGTCAATAGATGTCCAGCTGCAGGACTGACCAGGTAGGAGCACCCACTGTAAGCACCCTGTTGTCAGGACAGTACTTGAGCAAATTTATCTGCCCCTATCCTTTCAATTCATTATATATTACACACACACACACACACACACACACACGTAGTTGTTTTGACAGTCTGGCTCATCTCTCCTTTCTTTCCTCATAGCAGTACTTCTACAAAGAGACATGGGATCATTTTATAACAGCAGAAAAAAAAATCCCTCATTTAGAAAATGTTTCATTTTAATACCTTTGTTGTTTTGTTTTGTTGCTATTGTGAGGCAGGTTCTCAAGTAGCTCATGCTGGCCTCAAACTTGCTATATAGCCAAAGCTGGCCTTGAACTCCTGATTCTCAAAACTCAGCCTCCCGAGTGCTGGGATTACAGGTGTGATTCATCATGCCCTGTTCTGTTTATTTTTTTAAGAAAGGAATGCTGCTAGAAGAAAATTTAAAATTAAATTGTATCCCCCAAAGTATACTTTGCTGAACTAATAGAAACATAACTTGGGTCATCCCCATAAACAGGCAACTCACTAAAATAACAGGACTTCCACACATGCCATTTCACTAAACTCTGAACTTTAAACTTACACAAGGCATTGAGGATAGAAGACAAAAAGCAAAGAAAAAATTTTAAATGAGATTTAGTCTAAAAAACATCAAACTAATGGAAAAAGTCAAATGTAACATTAGGCCTTGATTTTAAACTACCTTTTACATACAATTTATGAACATTTAAGGCAGTAGTTCATTTTGTTTATGGGTGGACAGAGATATTCTATAAGGATAAAGCATGGACTGCAAAAAAATTTTATATCTCCTTGACTCCTTCAGTTGTCTTATTGTTCTAGCTAAGACTTCAAGTACTATACTGAATAGGTGTGGAGACAGTGGACATCCTTGCCTTATTTCTGATTTTAGTGGAAATGCTTTGTTTCTCTCTTGTTTATGACAATGTTGCTTTAAATTGACTTTATTATGCTGAGGAATGTCCCTTGTGTCCCTAGTCTCTCCAGAACTTTTACCATGAAGGGATGTTGCATTTTGTCAAGGCCCTATGGGTATCTAATGAAATAATATCTCACTGAAAAATTTTTGTCTTTCAACCTGTTTATGTAGTGGATTTCATTTAATGATTATGAAT
The DNA here is from genome assembly GCA_907164525.1 of Lophiomys imhausi. Taxonomy (NCBI): domain Eukaryota; kingdom Metazoa; phylum Chordata; class Mammalia; order Rodentia; family Muridae; genus Lophiomys; species Lophiomys imhausi. The sequence goes on from CAJQZJ010032401.1 coordinate 6,334,022, forward strand.
AGTGAACCATCCCTGTATCTCTGGAATGAATCCAACTTATCATGGTGGATAATCTTTTTGATGTGTTCTTGGATTTGAACCTCAAGTATTTTATGGAGAATTTTTGCATTTTGTTCATAAGGGATATTGGTCTGTAATTTTCCTTAGCATTGGTCCTTTGTGTGGCTTAGACATCAGGGTAATAGTGGCTTCATAAAAAGATTTAGGAGTTGTTGCCAATACTGGGAATAGCATAGTTTAGACAGACTATTTACCTAGCACACATGAGTCCCTGGATTGATCCCCAGGCACTGCATACATTGGGTATTGAGGCAGATGTGTGCAATCTCCGCACTGGGGCGGTGGACGCAGAAGGATGAGGAGGACAGTACAGAGACATCCTTGGCTACAAAGTGAGTTGGAGACCAACCTGGGCCAACTGGGACTACAGAAGAAAAGGAAAAAGTAAATGGAAGGAGGAAAGAATTTGACAATGAAATCTGAGAGATAAAAATATGAAGGTTGGTTGTGCTTGTCTGACGGACCTCCCTCCCTCCCTCCCTCCCTCTCTTTGCTTTGCTTTGAGAAGGTTCTATTCAGGAAGCCAGGCTGAGTGCAGTAATTCCTGAGTGCTGGAATTACAGACCTGAACCACCACACCCCACTTGTGTTACACTTCTCTAGTCCTTTTGCATATATATATATAAATCTTGGGGTGGAATTCTAACATTCTCAGTCAAAAACATGCCAAAATGGAATTTCATGTTGGGCCATGGCATCAAGCTGTGGCAGAATTCGAATATTCAGGGAGGGCAGCAGCCAGGTAAGGTATTTATGGGGATGAAGAGTGATGTATGCAAACAGTAGTGTTGGGATCACCTAAAAAGAGGACAAGCTGGGTGGTTGTAGGACACAGGACACTGCCAGCACTGTGTTAGCAAAGAACACAACTAGGTCCTATTCAAATTGCTGCTGTTAGCTGAGTGCTATGTGACCCCAAAATTGAGTGCTCTATATATCAGTTTACTGGGAACCAAACAGCCATACCACAGTTTGCTTGCTACATAAAAATAAATTCTTAATCTTAAATACATAAGAAACCACTAGAATAATGTTAGGAACAATAACCTTGAACAAAGATTTTGACAGTGCAAAGGAAAAAAAATACATGCTTACCAATGAAAGTAAAAAATTACCCCTGCTCATAATGTGGCTTTAAGAATGAAGTCAGGAATTTATTTTATTTGGTACACCACAGCAATTTGCTATAAAGCTTTATGAAACAGCTAAAGTAATGTTACAGCCAGAAACCAATTGTTGTTAAAATGCATTCCATTAAAATGGAAAATATAGGGAAATAAAACACTGTAATTGTCTCTCAACCCACATTGTATATTATGTTGCTAAATTATATACTATTATATTTTCTACATTTTAATATGCTTTCCCATAGAGGAACTGATAACATAAGGAAATGATTCTCTGCTTTTATTTCTGAAGACCTAAATATTATCCCACATATATTTATAAACCAAACAGGATCTCAGTCTCTTATTAGATCCCAAGGCTTATAAAACCCATTTCATGAAGCCACACACAAAACAAGCATGAAAAGATGAACACAAATGGCCTTCTCTTCTATTTCTTACTTGTTTCATAAGTGGAAGTTATATATTTAAAGAGAGCTATAGTAATGTGTAAGAGGGGGAAAATCAAAGGTTTCTTAATTTTAGATCTTTAAATAGCATATTGTATATTTCTTGAAAATATTGTCTTTGGCCTTGATAATATTTTGTCCAACCTTGTCCATCCACTGAGTAGTTGGGCTCCCCAAAGAGATGAAAAAAATTCCATAGCTTGGATCCACATTTAGCAGGGTGTTGACAAAACACAAACTAGAAACTAATATTGCATAGCACCTAAAGAAAAGACCAACTTTTTCTTCACTTGAGACCTTGAAAATAATTTTTTATATGATAAACCAAATAACTAAGAGAGCACTAAAAACATCTTCATGGATATAAGAAATTTATGTATGTAAAAAGGACCATCAGTTTCCTAAACACAAAATGAGCGACAATCATGAAGTGTGTGGTTAGGCAGGAGCATTATGTTAGAAATATGTGAGATTTTTAAAAGGCTGAGAAAGAACATGTTCACAAGATATACAGCATTATTTCCTTTTCTCATTGCCATGATCGAATACAAGACCAGGAACAATGACAAGGGGGAAGAATTTATTTGAGTTTATAGTTTGAAGGGTTCCAATACAATCTACTATGTCCAGGAAGGCATGGTAGAATGTAGTCCACAGCAGTAGGAGAGTGAAGGGGCTTGTTATACTGTGTCCCTAGTCAGGAATCAGAGTAGAGACAGGAAGTGGGCCCTGGAGATAAAAAGTCAAGACCCACCTCCAAGACTCACTTCCTTTAGCAAGGCTCCACCTTGTAAAGGCTCCACAACCACACCAAACAATGCTACCCTCTGGGGACCAAGAACCTGTGGGGAACAGTTTGCATTAAAACCCTGACTTTCACTAATATGCATAGCTTCCAAAACGTATTTAAGATGTTCTGTCAGAACAATAAAACACATTTATGCATACTAAGACTGTAGAAATATTTAAATTATTACCAGTATTTATATTATAGTTAATTGGTTAGCGGTGTTAATCCTTAACCTGCCATTATAAATAAACACACACAGATACCTGATAGATTTTTATCAAATTTAGCCTGGATTTTGTAATCTTAGCCCATTTTATGCTAGCTTTTAATGCTAATTCCCAAATAAGATCCCCAATATATAATATACATACGTCCCCTTGGGATGCTATTCTCCATACTATGTTATGCAGATGTTCCATGCCATGTGGCAGGATGTTCTTACATCTCTAACCTAAGACGTGTCTCCCTCCTTCCTCCCTTCAATTTTTTAAATTATGTTTATTTATTACTTAAAATTACATCTCTATCACAGCCCCCTCCTTCCACCCCTCCCAGTCCCACTCTCTCACCCTTCACCCCCTTCTCCCACTTATCCTACTCCTCCGGTGTGGCGTGCCCTACATATCAGCCCCCCTCAGTTCATCAGTCATATGAGGGCTAAGAGCTTCCTCTTGCACTGTGCACCTACATGGTAGCTCCACTAGGGCAAAGTGTCCCACTAACAGGTAACAAAGTCCATGTTCTTGTTCCTTTGGGTCTGTTGGTTGTAGGATAGTTATCCTATACTATATGCCTAAAATCCAGTTCTCATCTCCTCTCTGTTCCAAAAGCCCATGCACCTTAGCCCCACCTACTTCTCTCTTTGCCCAATCACAGGCCTCAAAATTTATTCAACTAATTAGAGACAATGGTTAGCAAGCAAATATAGCTTCACTTGGTGTGTTTATGGTCTGATACAGCAAGCAGGCCTCTGGCAGCAGATTAATTAACATTTAGAATTCATAACACCACACCATCAGTTCCTTCTCTTTGTTTAATAAAAAGGCTATTTATTTTTAGCTCATATGAGGTGATTGATGTTCATTGGCATAGTATGGAGAATAACATCCCAAGGGGATGTATGAATATACTGGGTTCTTATTTGGGGAATAGCATTAAAAGCTAGCATAAGATGGGCTAAGATTATACAACCCAGGCTAAGATTTGATAAAAACCCATCAGATGTCTGTCTGTGTTTATTTATAATGGGTTAAGGATTAACACAGCCAACCACTAAACTATATCATAAATACTGGTGAGTAATTTAAATAATTATTTCTGCATAACAGAAACTTGTCTTAGAAGAAGTAAATAGGAATAGAAATTTTAAATAAACCATTTTGTGACTTTTTCAGGTAATATTATCAGTTCTGGTGTTTCATTAATGCTCTGAACTGCAAGATAAGAAAGACAATGGACAGCCCATCAGACGCAAATGTAGCTAGTGGACCTGAGGCATCCTTATGGTGTTAAGTTAGCTTCCTATCATTACAATCAGTACCTGCACAATCACATTCTTGCTCGTTGTTTTGGGCCAGTGAGAAGACATGATAAGGTTGTTCCCTTCTCAGCTGTGGGGCAGAATAGGATGGTGAAAGAAAGACCAGATTATCCCTTTCAAGGGCAAACATCAAGTGACACAAGGATCTCCCACTAGGTCCAACACCCAGAAGTCCCACCATTATTAACAAATGTACCATCCTGGAGATGGAGGCCTTTGAGGGAGACAACCCAAACCATGGCAGCTGTACTGTAGACTTTTCTTACATCTTCCCATGGCCCTGTACTTACTGGGGTTGGAGACAAGCATTCCTGGTTCCCCAGGATCTGGCCGAGCCTAGACTTACTACTCTAGAAATATCGTACTACACAAAGACGGGAGACTGAACTGCCTAGATGGGGCAGGGAGGCCAAGGAAAATAAAGGCCAAGCTTAAAAACACAGTTCTTTGGAAATAACCTCAAATAGGAGCTGACTCATCTAAAACATAGGATGGGGAAGGGGAGAGTATTTTATAAGATTGTAACAGAAACCGCCCTCTGTGACATGTGTATTCTATGTAGTACAGTCTGGTTACATCCTAGTCCCTTGAAATGATGTATAGTTGTACTGCAATTTCAACACAAATGCAACCATGTCCATGGCTTTTCTGGAGGTGGATTACAGTTGCTCAAGGTCATAACCATCTCCCAACTTTCCACAGGTAGAGACTGAGCAGGTATATGAGCTGCTATGTCAGTTTACTATAAGTACATCATCCCCATAACTGTAATAAATGTTGAAACTATTTCTTGTGTATTGTAGGATGCAAAATCAGGTTTCCCATCAATATTATACAATTTCTCTGTTTTACTCTTATTGCATACTTTGCTCAGGTAAGTTAGGGATAAAAATGAAATAATGTGACATAAAACCAACATTTTTTAGCGGAAAAAAATAAGAAAATTCAAAGTACAATCATTTCTTGATTACTTACACTAATCTTGTGTATTCATTACTTTTAGTCAGTGGCTGTAAATGGTGGAACATACCAGAAAGAAACATTATGACACTTATGAATATGTAGGGCTAATTCTGCTGAACAGGGAGGTAGATTCAAGATGTCTTAGACCCCAGGACTCTATATCCTACCAGAGAGATATTCTCCTACATATCCATGCTTACTGCTACTCGGTTCACAATCACAAAGGAATGGAAACAGTGTAGACATCCCTCAGTGAGTGAGTGAGCAATAAGAAAGGGGTACATATACACAACAGAATTTCGTTTGGCTGAAAAGGCAGTTTCTGGGGAAATGGATGGAATAGAAAAGCACTATGTTCAGTGAGGGGACCCGGACTCAATGTCCTTCTCCTATGCGATCGAGATCACAAGGTCTGAATGTGTGCTTGTGAGCGGGTGCGTGGTGATCCTAGGACACGATGTCCGAATGCGTGAATGCAACTGGGGTGGATTCCGGAATGGTGTATGAAACTACAAAGTAGATTACAAGAGGGGGAAGGAGATGCTGGAGGAGGTAGGAAACAGGACAAGTGAGCCACGGGAGTGGAAAGCCTGTGTGTGTGTGTGTGTGTGTGTGTGTGTGTGTGTGTGTGTGCGCGCGCACGCGCGTGTGCGTGCACACGCATGCAGGTATGTGTGTTGGGGGTAATGAAGGGCACAGGAGGGTATTGGAGATGAGAGAAAGAAGGGGGAGGGAAGAGAATTAAAGAATTAAAGAGAATTAACCAAAACAATTTTCATTTTAAACACTGAAATGAAACCTAGTAGTGTGTACAATAACAACTTTTAGAAATAAAAATGCTGGAAATAGCTTTCTTTCTTTTCTTTTTTTAAGGGTAGAGTTCTGGGGATGTAGGTACTGTGTTTGACTTGAATGCACCAAGCCCTGGGTTTGATCCCAGCACACTCCTGCAATCCTAGCATCAGTGACATAGAGGGAAAAGGATCAGGAGTTCAAGGTCACCCTCAGCCATATAGGGAATGTGAGGTTGGCATAGGTTACATGAGACTGTCTCAAACAAAAGCAAGAGAAGAGGTCTTAAGAGCCTGCAGGTGGCTCTGACACATAGCCCAGAAAGATGAACAACAATGGGCTCAGATGCCTTGGAACAGGGTGGGCCCTGTGAGTGAGTGAACAGACAGTCAGAGACACTGTGACAAACTGAACAAGATGCAACGCCCTGAAGCAAGCAGTGTGCCCAGCTCTAGTTTCCCAGGGGCAAAGTCACTTCAATTTTGTTCAAAACGCAAATCTATGACTCAGTATAAGGACTGTTTGGTTAATTTTGTCTAAATGTGCCAATGATTCTACTGAGGCTTGATAGTCAGTTTGTAATCTATGGCTTATCAAGTCAATAGTATTAACTATTTTTATTCAATCCACACACGTGGGGTGTAATATTTAAGAAAACCTGAACAGGTGTCTGTGTGTACAAGGGGGGCAATCTCAAAGAATTTTCTTCAAAGTTTTCTTCAAAGAATTCACATTTAAATAAATATTGTAGACAGACTGCTGTCCAAAAAGGACAAAACTTGGAAGCATGTAAGTCAACAGCCTAGCTCTGCCAAGACAGGGTAGGTAAGTCCTTCATAATTCCTGCTTTACAATCAATGTCTGTCAGAGAAACGGGGCCAAACAGCTGAAGATTGATACTGTAATGTATGGAGAGAAAATGGGAACTGTGGAGGCAGCCATGGGTATGTCATTTCTTAGTTTTAGAAGCTTCAGGCCCTGCACTTCTTACATAATCAGATATATTTATCCCTCTCAGGTCTCTGAGGTGGTTGAAGAATAGATAGCTAGAGTCTCATAGTTAAGTTTTGAGTTGTTTAAGAATCAAGAGGGCATTCTGGATCTAAGAAGATGTTTTTAAAATTGTGATGCAAGTTAGTGTGAAAGCTGAGTTAGATAGAGAACTTTAAAATCATGGAGATAGTTAGATAGTAGAATGTTAAAGTCAGGGGCCAAGTACATATGGACTGGACATTGAGAATGTATGCTAAGCCATATAACTCTCAGAAATGTGGCCTATTTATTTCAGTTGTTTTGTACTGTATTTATTGTTATAAGAGAAAGAACCATTTGTTGGACTGAAAGGGGGAGCTGTTGGAGGGGGAAAAGATCTACCTTAAACTAAAAAAAAAAGGGGTAGAGGATGGGGGGGTTGAGGGGGAAGAGGGTGGAAGGGTGGGACAGGAGTGGGGAGTAGGGAAGGGATTGTGATTGAGATGTAACTGGAAGAAATAAAAATAAATTAATTAAAAAAATAAATATGAAGGTACTATGTCTAGATTCTAAATTGGAATTAAGACATATTTTTTTAAACATAGGACTTAAAAGAACGTTCCACCTGGGCAAAGCATTGTTCTCTTCCTACTAAGTATATTTGGTGGGCTGGCAGGGCAGCAGTGAGCTATGCCCTCAAGGAATCCTCACTCTGAACGTTTTGGAAACTTGGCACCAGTTAAAGGTCCCAGTCAAGTGAGGAGCATAGCAACAGGGAGTGGGAGAGTCACAACTGTGCCTCGGGATGATCCCAGCCTTCACGGATCTGTCTCTCCAAAGAAAAGACTGCAGCAAGTGGAAGGAAAAAAAAAAAGTGAAGGGAAAACAGACCCAGCAATAATCAAGGACACAGACCATCTGAGTGAAGTGAGCAGGGAGTGTTTGTGCTCACTCTGTGTCCAGATGAAGCACGTTCAGTTAAACACTCCAAACCCCTGACAGGGGAGACAGTATTTACGTTGAGGTGTATGAGACCCTAGACAAGAATCGATGATGGCAGTGTGAGGGTATGATGGCAAAACAGGGCTTACCAGTTGACCCTGATCGCAGCATCTTTTTGCATAATTGTTTCTTTTATCCCAGTGAATGGACTGATGGTGTGTCACGGTGGATGGCCCAGGAATTAAATACATTGAACTTACTCTCTGTACTCACAAGCAGATGGCTGCTGTGGTGACTTATGCACACTTACCTGTGTCTATCACACTCCCAGGGAGCTCAAAATAAATTATAATTTGCTCACTCATTAAGACAAAGTTTGGGCCAGTACAATCTATTTAAGAAAACGGGAATATGGTTTGTTTTAGACAGATTTCTGTTCCAAATGTCTAAAACAAAACAGTCTTGAATTTTAAGCAACTACTCCACCCTCTGGAACCATCCCAATGCCAAAGTTATACTGAACATATCATATGCAATATTTCATGACACATCATATAAATATAAAGCAGTGCAGAATATAAATCACATATATAAACAGAGACTGAAGCGTCATATGTTAGCACTTAGGAGTAATAAAACTTAAAATGGTTATGTTTTCTCTGGGGCAAAATTTCATTTTATTCATTAAAAGTTCAAGGCAATTTAAGAAAAATTTATGTGCAACCATTCCATATACACCAGATTACCATCAGCTTTGCATAACCAACTATCTCTCACTAAAGTAACTGAAGCTTAACTTGAAATATTTTTAATTGGAGAAAAAAACTTATTTTCCTTCCACAGTCAAGTAAGTTGAAGAGAACAATTTCATTAAACTGTGACAAACATGCTTAATTTTTGTACAATGATTTGGTATTTTTCAGCTGAAATGATAATACAGGGACAAAAATGTATGAGTCCCCAGGATGAGCTCCAATAAAGCTATCTCCTTAGAAAGTGCTATTGGCACTGAAAGACATTTTAAATTCATATAGAAATTACACAACTGCCTATCTTAATGTACTCCATAAAGTAAAAATGTATTCTTTATTAGCTGAAAACTTAATATACTCTAATAAACACGGAATAATTCTAAAGCAATTTTCAATATTTCACCCAACTTTTTCTTTTCAGCGAGGTGCACCACAAAGAGAAGTGTGGTTCGACATTCCTGTTGCACGCATTTAAAGACAGCTGCTCATTCTAAAGAAGTCGATGTTTACTTTTTTTTTTTTCTCTAAAAGAAAGTCTGAGAATCCTTCTTTGGGATGGATTCCAAGATATGATGGATGAAGCATAACTAACTTTTACAAATGTTCCCTGCAAATTCGGATATCAAAATCTGCCACATGGTCTGTGTTTAGAGTTTGAACTCAGCTACTCTGGCCAAGACACCTCATGGGTTATATGGACCCTGTTATTGGCAGCTGCTTTCACTTAAAATTTTTCCTCCCACCCACCACCTCAGGATGGAGTTTGTGGCCACCAAGGAACTGCTTTGTGGTGTGCTTCTGTCTATGGTCCACCAAGTTGAATATGGCAATTCTGGAGCAGGGTAGCCTCACTGGCCTATTAATGATAGGAAGCCCTCCTTTCAATGGGATTCTATTGCAGACAATGCTTTGTGGTAAAAGTAGGAATGCTTTTGGAACCCAGCTGGGAAGTCCTGGGTTCTAACGTTTTTACCGTGTGGTCCTGAGTCAGCTGTAGGATCTCCACATGGGGGGAAAGCATATCCACACGGGGAGAAAGGACATAGGGCATGCCACGTCTCATATTGGGATCCCACCAATGTGTATTATTGCTAAGGAAAAGAAAAGCAATCTGTGGTTCCATGTGATTTGTTTTTCTTCCAGTTATGAGAAGAATGATATGGGAGCTTGACTGAGATTACATGTCATATGTAAACTGCTTTTGGTGGGATGGTCACTTTGATACTATTAATTTCACCAATCTATAAGCAGGGGATGTTCTTCCATCTTCTAGTGTTTTCCTCAATTTCCTCAGGGATTTAAACTTCTCATTGTAAAGGTCTTTCATCTCCATTGAATTTATTTCTCATAATTTTCATTGTGGGTGCTTTGAAGGAGAACGTAGTATGTCTATGATCTCTTTCTCTGCTTGTTTATTGTTGGTGTACAGAAAGGCTATCAATTTTTAAAAAGTGATTTTGTCTCATGCTGCTTTGATGAAATTATTGATATAATTCTGTAAGTTTTCTAGTGAAAAATTTGGCATCTCTTATGTGTAATAATTATATTAAAACAAGCAAGGATAACTTGACTTCTTTTTTTCCTTTTTGCATCCCTTTAATTTCCTTCTCTTACTGAATTCCTCTAGCTAGTGCTTCAAACACTGTATGGAAAGGAGTAGGGATAGTGGCTAGCCCTTTATAGTTCCTGTTTCTAACGTGTTGCTTCTAGGTTTTCCATTTAGGATTATGTTGGCTGTGGGTTTATCATATCATTACAGTTTTTATTGTATTGAAGTATGTTCCCTCCAATTCTACTCTCTCTAGGACTTTTACCATGTAGGCATGTTGGGTTTTGTTAAAAGCTTTTCTCTATCTATTGAGATGATCATGTGATTTTTGTCTTTGAGACCATTCATACGATTTCTTACATTTATTGATGTGCATATGTTGAACCACACCTGTGTCTTCAGGGTAAAGTCTACTTGATTAGACATATGTTTTAAAAAACATATTCTTGTATTCATCTTGCAAATACTTATTGATGATATTTAAATATATACTCATTGCAAAACAGGATCATATTCATAGTCATTGGAGATTAGGATTTGGGGCAAATATTTTCAGTCTAGGTATTAACCCATAAATGCTATAAAATTAATTTCTAACAAATATAAACTAAGCTGGAGTGTTTTTATTTTACTCATATTTTACAAATAAGAAATGATCATTAAAATTTATGGCTAGACGTTCTTTTGGTCATAAAATCCTCAAGTACATATATGTAAAATGTTAGTTCTATGATCTGGAATGTGGTGTAGTATGTGTTTCTATATAATTATCTTGAAAGTGTACAATACCACTTACTTCATATATAACCTGAGATAAGAACCCAAGGTATAAATAACCACCCTAACTTTGTCAGTGAGAAAATGAGACAGTTCAACATGTGTCTGACGGAGAAAATAGAAATTGTGCTTGGGATAGAGTTTAAATCCCTGATCCATTTGTTTGAAAAACACTTGTTGAGTGTTTCCTATGTGAAAGATGTTAAGTGTAAGCATACATAAGAAGAAGGGGTGCAGGCAGGGTGTATGAAGGGCTACCTGCTGATCCACAGCCTAACAAAGAGGTGACACAATCATGAGAGTCAAGGTACGAACATTCTACAACAGTGACTCTCAACCTGTGGGTCAGACCTCTTTGGGATGGGTTCGAATGACCCTTTCACAGGGGTTGCCTAAGATCAACGGAAAACACAGATATTTAAATTATGATTCACAGCAGTAGCAAAATTGCAGTTATGAAGTAGAAACAAAAATACTTTTATGATTGGGGGGGTCACCACATCACGAGGAACTGTATCAATGGGTCACAGCATTAGGAAGGTTGAGAGCCACTGTTCTAGAAAGGCACAAGTGTGTTTTTAAGATACAGTCATGATTCTATCAACCATTTTGGGTTAATGCTCCATGGATGCTACTCACCACTTATGCCTCACCGATCCATCCAGTTGCTCTGGCCTTTGTGTAGCAGCTTCAGCTTCAGTATGCTGTTTGGGCTCAGAACAACCTAAGAGTGTCCCACTTTCAGAGTCAGGGCACCTTATGTATATTCTCCATTTTCATATGAGCTTCATGATTATATTAAAACAGCAAGACAACTAACAACAATAAACTAAATACTGTCATGATTTGATATATTATCATTTATTTATTTCTTAATACTCAACACTTTTCCTGAAACTATATAAAATATGGAGATATTATGTAAATATCATTTTATAGTCATATACAGCATACATTACATAGTAGGCATTATAGAAAATTAATAACAACACCTTTTAAAAACAAAAGCTCATAATAAAACGAATATCTTCATTTTGTGGCAAGCTTTTAATCTTTAAAATGGTTAGGTATACTGGATTTTTAAGATGGAATACAGAGAATTACAACTTTCACATGGCCTGTAAGAATCATAATTATTAAGGTTAATGTAATATTTCACATCTTTGTTTGCAAGCCTGCCAGTCTGAAACAGAGATCATTATCTCTGGCAGATAACACACACACACACACACACACACACACAGAGAAAGAGAGAATCAGCAGTACAGATCATATTGGATTGATAAACATGCTAGACATTTTCCAAGGATTTTGTTTCTGCAAGTTTACTATACGTAAGCCTGGGGACAATGAAGCAGATGTGAGTGAGAATATGTCAAGTTAGAATTGTGCATATGGCTGGAATATCCACTCTCTTGTATCTCTATCTAGTAGAAATGTTTTATTCATTTAGGCGATATGCTAACCCAAGAAATTTCTCAGCTTTCCTTGCCAAAGAAGTGGTCATGTGATGCAAATGAGGCCTATAGAGTGTAGAGAGAGGCCTACTAAGAACTTCTGTTAAGGTTCCATTTTCTAAAATGCTGCCTTAGTTATATTATTTATATCTATATCTATATCTATGCCTATATTTATATTTATATTTATATGATAAATAACCACAACTAAAATCAAGTTGGGGAGGAAAGGATTTACTTCAGCTTACTTCTGTCCATGAGGGCAGAAACTTAAGGCAGGAACCTAGAGGTAGAAACTGATCAGAAGTCATGAAGGAATGCTGCTTACAGGCTTGCTCAGCCAGCTTACTTATACAACCCAGTACTACCTGTCCAGGTACGGCACTGCCCACAGTAGGCTGCCCCCACCCCCACTTCAGTCATAAATAAATAAAATGCAACATAGGCTTGTCCACTGGCCAATCTGGTAGGGTCATTTTCTCAACTGGGGCCCCCTCTTCTCAAATGGCTCTGGTTTGTGTCAGGTGACACAGAATGAGGCAGCACAACTGACCCCTTGTCACAATTAAAACATGAAAAGAAGAAATAATCCATTCAACCAGAAATTCAAGAGTTCCCACGCTAGAGAATTTCCATGCTAGAGATGATGAGATGCAAGGTGGCTTGTATCATCTGAAGGGGAGAATGTTGGCGGACTGAAAAGCTGATCTCAAACAGACCTGAAAAATTACAGCCAGCTCTCCTTGAGGCAGAAAGAAGTTGGTGAGCAGAGAAGGCCTCAGCAATGCAGCAAAAGGCCAAGGAATAAACACTGTGGCACAGCTTTTGCTAGAAGGGTTCAACCAGTTCAAACAGTGCCTGAATGGAACTGTGGCAGCCTCAGAGATTAAGGCAGAGTGGCTGAGTTGCTAATACAAGATGAATAAGTTGGAGTACAGACAGCTGAGGCCAGCCAGAGAGAGGAAAGTCTCAATCCTCATTTAAGGTGAAGTTGCCATAGCCAGTTTACATTAAAGGACCTACATCTGAGATACTCCTGAAGAAAGACTGTTGATTAATTGCCTTAAAAGATCTACTCCTGAGGTGTTCCTGACAACTGAGGACCTGCCCCAGAGACTATATCCTTCTAAAAGGTTAGGATTAGTTGTTAGATAACAGTTGTTACAGGTATTAATAGGTTTAGTTGTTAGGTAACTGGGGTTATAGTCATTCTCAAGGCTAGTAGTTAGGTAATTGTTTATATTTGTTATAAGTGCATATACATATTAATAAATATATATTGGATAATTAAAAAGATTTGTCTTCAGGTGGGTTGTAAGTTTACAACCACTAAACTCACAGGAATCAATAAACATCTCTCAATAATAATCCTAAATGTAATTATCTCAACTCACCAAGAATGAGATTCAGACTAGTTGTTTGTATTTAAAAACTTGATCCAACTATATCCATTGTCTCCAAGAAACATATCTCACTGGTAAAGGCACACATTATAAATACCAAGGACATACGTGACAGATACAGTATGGAAGTAATCCTACCAAGCAAATGGAAGCTGAAAACCAGCTGGTGTAGCTATTCTGATATTTAATAGAGTAGACTTTAAACCAAATTAGTCAGAAGAGATAAAGAAGGCTATTGTGTATTAATAAAGAGAACAATTCATCAAGAAAATATAACAGCTGTAAAATATATATGCACTAAAAATTGAGGGTCCCAACTTCATAAAAAAATCCATGTATACAAAGAGTATGCTAGGTCCTGACAATGAAATATATGAGTACATTGGGAGCCATAAAGGACTTGTAAGTAATACCCACCTAGCCCAGAAAAAAGGTTCAAAACTCATTATTAGTGACGGTAAGTAGCACAGAAGTGTGTAAAAGAACCTTACGAGGAATACATCTATCACCTCTTGGATTAGGAGGCAGGTTTTCTTTTTGTGTAGTAAAAGCAATATGAAACTTTTCCTCTCTATAAAATTCTGTGTTTTGTACATATGTGTATGGCACAAGCTTATATGAAAAACATTGCCATATATGCATATAAACATACATGTCTCTTTTAACCGCATGCTGTCAACAGCAAACTTAAAGTGATTTTAAATTATCTGATAAAAGTACTAATTAAATAGTTTAACTCAGAAAATTGACATCATACAAAAAGTCTTCAGAATGAAACCCTTCATTTCCCCGTTCATATGTCCACAAATCTGGAACTGCGTATTTCAATAAATTACTACTTGAGATCCAAATCACATCACATGATGAAAATGAGAAAGAGGTCTCTATTTCACCAGCCCCTAGTTTTCAATACTTTGTTATGATCCACTTTCCACTTACTGGATAAAAACATCTTTGTAGCAGATTAAAACCTCCTGACTTCAAATCTTCCATAAGAAAGAAAGGAGACCAAGCCCATGGTAAACAGAAGTATATAGAAATGTTTTATTTTCTACTGATGGGGTGTGTGTGTGTGTGTGTGTGTGTGTGTGTGTGTGTGTGTGTGTGTGTATCTACTTTTAGCAGATTGCAGGGCCCATCTTATATAATATTACTTATGTTTATTTCTGAATATTCTGTAAATTTTCTCTCATGCTTCAGGAGATACACTTACACAAGCCAGATATTGATTGAAAAAAAAAGCTATAAAATTAAGAAAACTTCTTTTAATGTACTAGTTGTAATTGTAGTGATTTGTACATTTAAATATTCTAGATAATATGGGGTGGAAAACAAGTACCAGTGTACATGTCCCAATATTTGAAAAAGCTATAATCACATTTGAATGCATCCTCCGATAACCAGAAGTTTTAAAAACATCCGAGGTCAGCTTATAAAATTTATATTTCAACCAGAATGTATTCATTGATTCTACTATTTGTCTTTCATACAGGATTCATTTTTTAAAAGTTTTGCTTCTCAGTCATGAAACATGGAACTCAACTTCACAAAGGAATAAGAAAACATTTAAAAAGTTAAATATCTCAACAGTTAACAGGAAAAATTGTGATGCTGGCAAAACACTACTTCAGGGCTCCCATCCCCATTTTTGTTATGTTGTGCTGTTGTAGTTTTTTCTTTGTTTGGGTACAGGAAGAGAAGGCAAGTGTCTATTCACAAGACTGCAAACAAAACACTGCGTGCTGTCTGCTGTTAGTCAAATGCTAGTGCTAGGCTCTGCTCATTTCAAGCAATCATTTTCTGACACTTATGATCTACCATCCCATCTAGAAATTCAAATTCATACTAATACACATGGATCTTAATGAATTTTTAAAAGGAAAAATGATCAAATGATATTCAAACAATATTGAAGCACAAGAAAACAATAAAGAGTGAGTAAATGTACTTAGGGGCACACTTTCAGCAGCCGTGAAATGTTTTTCTATGGGATGTTTTTCATTTTCATTCACAATTTATTCGTAATATTTTCTTACGAGAATGTTACCTGAAGGATACAATTATAATCAAATTTAACTGACTTAAAATAACCAGAAATAAAAGCACATACTTAGCCAAATCTTCAAAGCTCACACACTTAAATGCATGCAAGGAATGTGACATTTCCAAACTCATGTACTGGGTTTTTAGTGAATTATAACAGCATACCAAGTCACGGAGCAGTTCAATTTCAAATAGCACATATTTCTGAGGATTCATTTCTAGTCAAATGGTGCAGTTTTACAAATTATCTTTCATTCACATAGCAGCCTCCAAATCCAAAACAGACTTATTTTACTTAAAGACAATGCAGTGGATAGAAATAAGGGCATATCACTGATAATTTGATGCTCAATATGACTTTGTACATGAAGGTATCCCTTTCTCTCAGTAACTACAGCACTAGAGGTAGTCATTTCATGATTGGAGCTGGGAGTCTCAGTGGGTAAGGCACTTGCTGTGCAAACATAAGCGATAACAGTTCTGGTCCACAGAACCCACATTAATGCCAGCCAAGGCAAGATGGCCTCCTTGTATCTCAGCACTCAGAATGCAGATGTGGGAACTCTAGAACTATCCAGCCAGTAAGATTTGATGAAATTGCTAGTTAGTCTTCAGCTTCCAGTGAAAGACCCTGCCTCAATACCTTACCCTCTAACTTTCCACATGCACATGTGTCCATACGGCCCTGTCTACATGCTAACATGTATACACACATGCATGGACACATCACACACACAGTGGTCATTGCCTTTCTCCAGCTTTCAGGAGTGATATCTTTCAGGTGCTTTACCCATCACACATGCATGCAGTATGCCCATGTACACATGTATGTGACACTATTTCCTCCTCTTCCATACACATTCCCAAACTGGACTAGGAAGCAAGAGTAGGTTTGAGACACAGGTCTGTATACCATCAGGACTCTGTCACCTCTTGTTACAGTCTACACTCAAGCAAAAGCACTAAGAATTCACTTTTGACAACATTAAATTTAACAATATTCTGTAAAACAAAATGCTGTCAGGAACTAGTTACATCCAAATTTTACCTATACTGACCAGTTCAAGAAATAGTTAAAAAAAAAAATCTAGTTGCCCAAGTTTTACCTATACTGACTAGTTGAGGAAGTGGTTACACCTGAGTTTGCCCTATACTGATAGGCACTGGCCTGTGCCTAGCCATGTTGAGCACATTGGCAGCTCTAGGCACTTTACAGAGGTAGGTCTCTAGAGAAAGTTTCTGAAGAGAAGACCCATGGCATAATCAGAGCACAAGCAGAGCCTGTGTGTCAGACTCTGGACCCCGCAGCAGTTACAGATCGCCTTTGCACTCTGAACTCTGAGACTTCTAAAGTTTTGGATGCTGGCTTTAGTACATTCGAGTGAATTGGAGACACAGTCTCCCTGGGGTGCACCTCCCAAGGGAGAATGGTTAAGCAATCAGTGATACCAGTATTGCTGCTCATGATGTTGACTTCTCGAGTAGACCATGAAGAGCTATAAGAATATAAGATGGAAGTTCACGGTCACAGAGTTTGGAATACCTTCTTATAGACGAAATGATTAAGCCCTGAAGACCCAAGACTGACAGGAAGAATATAGACTTGGGATAATGTTGTTGTGATGAGAGAAAATAGTGGAAGAACTACCCTGAGCAAGTATAGATGATGTTGGAAGAAATTGAGTATAGCTGGAGCTAACTGTGGCTGGGAAGGTAAGAGCCAGAACTCCTCAGGCCAGACAAAGGCCATATTAAAGACTAGGACTTATTACCCAAAGAACAACGAACAAGCATCGAAAGGTTTAATTAGGCCTCCTATCGAAAGTCATTTCAAATTATTTTTAATACCAAAGTACTTGTTTAAACTAATGTACACAGTAACTGATTTCTGAAGCATTTTCATTCACAATCTGTTTGTGTTGACTGTCCTCTTCCATCCTCTTCTCTATCCTCTGAACCCGCCTGTATCCTTAGAGCCCCTGAAGTCTCTTTTCTGTCTATGTCCCACATGAAATACCCAACACTTAGCAGTTAGAATTGAACACTACATTATTATACAACATTAAGATTTTTTTGTTTGTTGAAATTCCTTTCCAGGGTTGGATTGATGGCTCAGAGGTTAAAAGCACTGGCTGCTCTTCCAAAGGTCCTGAGTTCAATTCCCAGCAACCATATGGTGGCTTATAACCATCTACAGTGAGATCTGGTGCCCTCTTCTGGAATGCAGGCATACATGCAGACAGAACACTGTATGCATAATAATTAAATAAATCTTAAAAAAAAAATCCTGTGGTAGAAGTCAGGACTTCTTAGTGAAATCAGTAGGGAGTTCAGATTAACATATGGCAAACACAGGGAGGAGCTTGGCGTCCCTTTACTTGTTGATCTGGATGGAGGCAGCTGTGGCCAAAAGATATGCCCTGTTGAAGGAGTGTTGCTAAGAAACCTTACAAGCCATGCAGATGAAGTCATTTGCCATGAGAAACAATGGGGCTGCTGAGCATTGTGGGAGGTCTCGTGGACACTTGAGACCACCAAGGATTGAGAGAGAATGTCAGAGAGACTCCATATAAGCTGGAGACCCATGCAGTCTCGCCTTCTTCTTCCTCCTGTCCTCTTCGACTGAGAGGCCACATTGAAGAAGAGCTCCTCAAGGTACGCCATTAATAGAATTTAGACTGCTAAAGCCCAAGGCAAAGGCATAGCATTCTTGAAGTCCTAGAGTGCCTGGAAAAGTGATTGAGGCAAGTGGAGTTAAAAAGCTACTTGGAGAAGCTTGGGATTGGCCTGGGCCAAAGAGACCTTGGAGACACCCACTGCTCCCACTGTTGGGAGTCTCACAAGAACATTAAGCTACACAACCATAAGGTATATGCAGAGGACCTACTGCAGACACATAAAGAGTTCGTGTTTGTCGTTTCTGTCTCTGTAAGTTCCTATGAGCCCTGCTTAGTTGATTCTGTAGGCTGTGTTCTCCTGGCATCCTGAACCCCTCTGGCTCCTACAATCATTCCTTCCTCTCTTCTGCAGGGTTCCTCTGGCTCTGCCTAGTATTAGGCTGTGGGTCTCTGCATCTGTTCCCATCAGTTGCTTGATAACAACTGGGTGAGGCACTGATCTATGAATATAGCAAAATATCACTAGAAATAATTTCATTTACTGTTTTTTACCAGTCATGTTTGCTTCTATCCTGGATCTCTGGGCTGCCCTGTCTCTGGCTTCTGGACACCCAGGCAGTGCCAGTCTTAGGCTCCCTCTCATGGAGTGGGCCTCAGTTGGACCAGCCATTGGTTGGCCACTCCCATGAGTTCTGTGCTACCATTACCCCAGCACATCTTGCAGTCCAGATAGGTTGTAGGTTGAAGGTTCTGTGGCTGGGTGGATGTACTGGTCCCACTGCCAGGAGCCTTGCCTGGTTACAGAAAATGGCTGGTTTGGGCTCTGCATCCCCCATGACTAGGAGACTTCTCTAGAATTACTCTCACAGATTCCAGGGAGTTTAAGTGGAATTCTAGCCACGGCCAAAGACTCAAAGCCATAGATCTTTCAGAAGGATGGCATCCATAACACAGGAGAAATATGATCCACCAACAAGGACAAAAACCTCCATTACATACAGAGGTCGTTTGATTATATTTTGTTCAAGTGAAGACAGTTTAAATCAAATCAGTTTATGGCCATAGGCAGCTTACTATGTCATAAAAATTTACGACAAAAAAATCTCTTTTCATGTAGCTTTCCATATTAAAATAATTTTATCATGCCTCCTAAACATATAATTAGTTTTGATTGAGTGGTTTACTTTTGTGAAATTGTATTGATCCATTCATTAAACAGCCTTATTCTTCAGATAAAACAGTATTAAAATCTACATAAATTATCAGTGACAGACAGGATTTCACTAGACTTCCTAGTATGCCAAATAGCTTTCTTCAGAGTTCTAGAATATGATTTGCAAGCATATGCACATAATGAATCTAAATGCATGTAAATCACTCAGATCTATCTGAGGTCCCACTTCATTAGGAATACATCCTCCTCAAGAATTAGTTCAACATCCATTTTTACATCAGTTAGCAGCTCTTTTGACTATTTTAGTCTTACTGTAGTATTATAACATGCCACACATTTCTATTAAAAAATAAATATCCTCATCTCATTACTATTTACTATTCTAATAATGTTTCACCTTGAATTCGTGAACCCTAACACTGATTTTCTAACTATGTACATGCAAGTTCACAGGCATGGAATCTCATTGACATGCCAGCAGACCTTCAGTTGAAACTGACCTGAGATAAAAGCAACACTTTGTAGACTAAATTTGCAAAGCTACCACAAGCAACTTTCTCTCCCCAAATCATCATTCACAGCCCATCTCTTCCATATGGCGAAATCAGTGTCCTTGCTAAAGGAGAAAAGGCTCTTTATTAACTCTCATGTTGATTTGATCTCAGAGGGACTTAAAATGTGCTTCAAGTTTTATTTTCTCTAATTTATTCCTAATTTTAAATTTGTGTGTGTGTATGAGAGAGAGTGTGTGTGAGTGAGTGTGTGAATGTGTGTGTGTGTGTGTGTGTGTGTGTGTGATATGTAAGTGCACTTCCCTTGGTAGGTGCCAGAGGTTGATGCTGGGTGCCTTTCTTGTGTTCTTTTGAGACGATTCTCTTCATTGAACCTGGCATCTATCATTTTGGCTAAACTAACTAGCCTGAGAGCCTTTGGGATCTACCTGTCCTCTACTTGTCTAGTGCCAGGGTTACAGATGTGTGCTACCCCACCCAGCTTTTACATGAGTGCTGCGGATCTGAATGAAGGCCTCACACATTTGCACAATGCAAGCATTTCACCCACTGAGATACCTGCCAGCTCCTCAAATTTTAATTTTAAGTGCAGGAAGGAGAGGAAAGGGATCCTACATATCACAAAGAGGCCAAGACTAGCTATACCAAATCAGCATGAATGGACATGATTGAGACACATTGCATGAACTTCTCAGGCCTCCA
Organism: Lophiomys imhausi; assembly: GCA_907164525.1. Taxonomy (NCBI): domain Eukaryota; kingdom Metazoa; phylum Chordata; class Mammalia; order Rodentia; family Muridae; genus Lophiomys; species Lophiomys imhausi. The sequence goes on from CAJQZJ010032401.1 coordinate 6,354,644, forward strand.
TCCTCTGTTGTAATGTCTGTGGTAGGTTCTGCAACTCCAAGTTCTTATTTGCAGATTCCCAGCTGCTTTTACCTCCTACCACATATTACAGTCCTGGAAGGCAGAGATTCCGCTGTATTTATTCTTGCTCCACAGCTTCAAACTCGGTGACATAAACTCACAGAAATAACGAAGTCAGCCATAGAAATTTTAAAATTCAAAGGAGAATATTTGTTTTTATAAGCTATAGCAGATAGGGTGGTTTTGCTTATAAATAAGCATATTTGTAACCCATAGGCAACCATGTTGCTGATTAAAAACAATGATCTGTAAGATATAAAACACTTAAAAAGGATCAGGAAGAAGGAAGCCCTCCATAATATCATTATGCAAATGAATAAGTTAATATCAATAAACTCTATAAATTAATATAATAGTTTACCTAATAGATAAGCCCATTTTACGTGACACCTATGAACATATCTCAGTCTATCTCAAGATGACCATGTAAAACAGGCCCAGCTTCATATGGTAGCTATGCAGTCGGTTGCTACTTCCCAGTCTTGCTTACATCACCCTGGCTTTCTGTAAATGTTTGTCCACATTCTCCCTTTTCCTTTAGGATGGCTTCCTAGAAGTGGGGATACTGGGTCAAAGGGTAAAAAAACAAGTCTCTCTCTCTCTCTTTCTCTCTCTCTCTTTAACACATTGCCACACTGCTTTCCAGAAAAGACATCCCAATTTATGCTGTCACTGCAAGCATAAGTGGAATTCTTACTTTAAAATATATATATATAACCTATTTTGAAATGTTGTCAATATGGGAAAACAAGAAATGGAGTTTTGTTGTCTTGCTTTGTATTTCCTCGGTGTTCAATGAGAGAAATCATCTTGGCATGTGCTTATTAGTGACTTCTACTTCTCATTTGTCTGTAAAAATGGGTAGTGTTTTTCCCCACACACCGAGTCGTGAAGTATGCAGGTGCTGATCTGAAGCCATCTTTAAGGTTAAGCGCACACTTCCATCTTCCTCCATTCGGTTCACACCTCACCATCCTTCACTTTACCTTTATCGAACCTTTCAACCTAAGATTTGATCATTTCTCATCTTCCATTTCTCAGATTACAGTAAGCATATCTTAAACATATATTTTGATTCCAAAGAACTAGCTTCCCCAAATGTACCCCATTATCAGGAAGTCAATTTCCAGATTAGTATTTAAAAAGCAAGACAATAATAAAATGTTCAAAAATTAAAGGTGTGTGTCAGAATGGCTAAGATCAAAGGCTCAAATGACAACACATGCTGTCGAGGGTGTGGAGAAAGGGGAACACTCCTTCATTGCTGGTAGGAGTGCAGGCTTGGACAACCACTATGGAGGTCAGTCTGACAATATCTTAGAAAACTTGGAATAGCTTTGCCTCAGGACCCAACCATACCACTTCTGGGTATACATCCAAATGACTCCCCACCGAATCACAAGGAAGTTTCCTCATCTATGTTCATAGCAGCCTTATTTGTAATAGCTAGAAACTGGAAACAACCCAGATGTCCCTCAACTGAAGAATGGATTAAAAAACTGTGGTACATCTACACAATGGAATCCTACTCAGCTATCAGAAACAATGAAATTATGCAATTTGCAGCTAAATGGATGGAACTACAGAAGCTCATCCTGAGTGAGCTAACCCAGACTCAGAAGGATGCACATGGCATCTATTTACTTATAGTCGGATTTTAGCTATATAGTAGGATATCTATACTACAACCGATGCACCAAAGGGAATATGGACATAGCTTTTTGTTTTGTTTTGTTTTGTTTGTTTGTTTGTTTTCTCTCCCTGTCATTGAGACACTTTTCCCTAGTGGTGCTGCCTTGTAGGCCTCCAGTGTATGAGGAGGCTCTTGGCCCTCATATGACTGCTCAACTGGGGCAGGGGACTGTTATGTAGGGACACTCCACCCCAGAGGAGTGGGATGGAAGGGTAAAGGGGTACAGGGTGAGAGGGTGGGACTGGGAGGAGTGGAAAGAGGACACTATGATGGAGATGTAACCTGGAGCAATAAATAAACAAACAAACAAATAAAAATTAAAGGTGTGTTACTAAAATTAGAATATATTCTTATATATATTTAAATTTCATACAAAGATATTTGATTAGATAGTCCTTTTAACTCTCATAAGTTCATAATACAATGGCCCAAGAAAAGTAAGTTACTTAGTTTCAAATTCATTTTAACCAGTAATTGTCCTTATGAGTTTCAATAAAATATCATCAACTCCTCTGAAATAAAATTCCCCATAAATATGAAGGAGTTTCAAATTTTCCTTATAGTCAAATGAGCAGGATGTTATGAGTGTAAATGACATAATGTTACAAGTTCCTTTTGCCATCTCATGCTTAGAAAACTACATAAATTCCAGTAGCTACCATTATTCATGATGTTTTCTATAAAACCCATTGAGTATACACCATATAAGTCAATCTTTTAAAAAAAAAAAAGACAAAGTATTTAGGTTTTGATGTTTGAATTGACAAATTCAAAACCATATCTAAACTTTCAGAAAATACACTACTAATCTGATAGACGTAAATTGCATCTTGTTACAAAGGGGATGATGTAATCAAATATTCCCTAGCCTCTTGGATCATAGCACCACCAAGGATGAATGAGAGACCCACCCTCTTCTAAGTGAGGTCCCCAGGCAGTGTCCAGGCTAGCTATAAACCTCTGGATAGAAATCCATCTATAAAACGAGAAAATGAACAGAAGGCCACGAGAAACTACATGATCTTTGTAAAGTTATCAAGTCCAAGTACTGTGTTTGCCCATTGTTCAAAGGAAACTCTCTTTTAATTGAGCAGTAGCTTGTGGCTTCAGATCTATAGAGACTTAATTTGGGGAACAGTTAACACTTCCTTCTGGTTTAACTGTGGAAGCTTAAGACGCAAAAGCAAAGCTATCCATAGTGACCGGAGTCTTCTGACCTGTCTGGGGTGATTGGATCCTTTTTAGCCTAAGCCAAAGAAGCAGGATCTTTAAAATAGTGCGTTTTGCTTCCCTACCAGTAAGTGAATTTGAAGTAACATGAACCTACACATCAGACCACAAGGGGGGATACATGATCATTCCAAGTAATGAGTACCTGCAGATTGGCCACCTAGCTTTCTTTGTCACCTAACATTTGAGGTTGTACTTCTGTGACTTACATGCGCATTGTGTCACTCACCATTTCATCAGGATTGATGCTAAAGGTGTGGTACTTCCAGAATCAGAGACCCAGAACACATATGGCTTCAAGGGCATCCACTAAATCAAAGCATACAAGGAAACCTCAGGTAACCTTCAGGATTCCATCTCTCAACATGTTTTCTTAAACAAACTGAAAGATCAGCATCTTAGTTCCTTGCTATGACACAACCATATGGATTCTGCTGTGCCACAAAGAGCTGATGCTTCCTATTGGGATGGTCGCATCATCAGATGGCCTCTCTTTGGTCTACACAAAGAAATGCTGAAAACATTTCCTTTTGGATTCCAAACTATTTGTATTTAGGGGCAAAGAAATCAGTAGAAAAATGTTTCTAGCTATGACCTCTTTTTATTTTCTTTTGGGGGACCTCTTCTTATTGTCTTTTGGGGGTAAAGTCAAACAGGAATGTAGAAGCAGGAACATATAACCAAAAAAAAAAAAGCCCATGTACTTATCTACATAGCTTTAGAAGATGCTAACATTTTATGAAATTGATTTCAGGTATCCTTTTCAAGCATAAAATTTTTAAATGACATATACATTGCTATATCCTTATTTTTTCCTATCCCCCCCTTCCCTGGGGAAATTAATCCTCATAATACCTTTGTTTCATTCTTTTTTAATTTCCATTACATGCACACATACAAACAATAAATAGAAATTTTTATGTGCTTTTTTTCTAATTCCATAAAAACAGTATCACATGGTATATAAAACCAGCTATTCACTTTTATGCTTTCTTGTTTTGAACACCATGCTATTGAAATCCGTCGTCAAAACTTTTGGGACAGGGTAGTCCCCCCTTTGTTATCTTCAGCCAATATCTCCTCACAAGAGGTTTATATAGACTTTCATTTGCATATATGTCCAGAAAAAACAGGGAGACACATTCCCTTTCCAGAGCCTTTATCCTGGTGCAGGCACAGACCAAAACTAGAAAACAATGAGCCCTTCCCTTCCTCTCCTTCCCCCACTTCACATAAAGAACAAGAAGGTCCCCTGACACCAAAGCCCAAAGCCAGGACACTATATACTTAGCACTTCCCATATTATCTAGGACTACAGTATGGTCAGGAAGTAAGGACTGAGAAGTGGGTCAGAACTGGGCTGCAATTCTCGACACGGTCATATTTACTAAATGGGCAATCCTGAACAAGCTATTCAAATTCTTAGATGCCTTCACTTTAGTATCAGGAAAGCTCAGCTGACTCTCCTAGAGTCACCAAGAAGATAAAACACAGCCCAACTTGGCTGGCAAGTTGGGAAAAGTATAAATAGAGCTGACTATTACTGCCCATGGGTACCACATCTTCCAGTGCAGACATCCAGGAATAAATTCTCTCACTGCAGACAACAGTGGAGTGTGCCTTTCTTATTGATAGGAAACCAATGAATCTCTCTTCTGTGTAATCGTTTATTTTATAAGGATTGGGCATCTTCCTCGAAGTGCAGCTCAAACCAATTAAATTTCAAAAGTCTGAAACTGTATTAGAATACATACATAAAGTGAAAAAAGGATCAACCTGGAATTCTAACTGGACTCGCGTAAGCATTCAGTATGGGGGATTCAGAATCAGTGTTTCAATGATTTAGTGCAGCTTCTATCAGGGATTTAAACAGAAGATAGAAGAATACCCGAGAAGTGGATATAGACAGTAAAATATACTTCATCTCTTCTCAGGAATGAGGTTCACCTGAGAGCTGTATAATGATAATGTCCACTATATCAACAACCCAACCTCCAGCACCTTCAAGTTTATGAATGTGAATTCCTTCCATTTTCTAACAGTGTTCAATGTTTGTTCTGTGTGTGTGTGTGTGGGGGGGGGAGATCTAGGTATTCATGGGGATGCATGCCCATTTGTGTGTGCACATGTTCATGGATGCCTGTACATGCAGAAATCAGAGGTCTTCCTCATCTGCCCTTCAACCTGGAGCTCACAAAATCAGGTAGACCAGATGGCCATCAATCCCTAGGCAGCCCTCTATCTTCCTCTCTCTAGTGCTGGAGTTAAAGAAAAGCACCACTGTAGCTGCCTTTGTACATAGGTACCAGCAATCCTAACTCAGGTTAGCACACTTGAGTGGCCAGCACTTTACTAACTGAGGAAACACTCCCATGTCTGCCATTTATTCTGTGACTGGATGAACCTTCCTTCTCTGGTCCAGTGGCTTCACTGTCATCATCCCGCAAAAGACTACAGAGTGCCTCATTGTATTTAGGGTGACAAACACGTTGAGTGCACAACTCACATCTATATTACTGTTGCTTTTCCTGTCTGTGGACTTTTTATTTATCAAAGAAGCTTAAAAGTATAATCTAAATCTGTCCCAAATGAATGTCATCACCAAAAGCAGAAATTTCTTCTATTTCATTTTCCCATGTGACTAAAATATTGTCACAAATACTTGAGCCTCAAGCCACATAAAAAATAAATGTAACCTCAAGCTCTGTGTCCCTGTCTAGCATTTATTGCAAGCTCTAAAGAGCTAGGTGGCGGGGGATCCAAGATGGCGGCGGCCCATTCGGACGTATTTTGATCTTGGGGGAAACAGTCAAAGGGCGGCGGGTGTTGCAGGACACTGTACAAATGGGTCTGGGGGGCGCAACCCCCTGGGCCTCACCCAACTACCCAGGGAACACTGGGGGTCCCTGGGCAGGATGCTCCCTCCTACTCTCTGACACGCATGGAATCGGGATTCCCCCCTCCCCCATCAGGAGAGACAAACTGGGTAAATTCCAATCTAATACCCAGTGGGCAGACTCAGACCCCACGCAGAGATAATCTCCAGCCTGCTGGGCACCCCCAGGTCTCGCACAGCTGATCCAGCTATCTGGAGAAAGGTTGCGACCGTGGAAGTGCACTCTACTCCGCTGCAGAGTGCCATCAGACTGCAGATTGCAACCCACTGCAGTATATGGGAACTTAGTCGAGCGTGATGTCACTTGCTAGTCTCCAGACCTGGGACGTGGGTACGGCAAGGCTATTGGGGGGTGAAGGCAGATTTACTCACCACAGAAGCCAACCCTGGGAAAACTGTGAGGTATTTGAAAGTGCTGTATATCGGACATTTTACAAGTACTGGCCCTTTCCGCAGGGAACCAGAGCTTACGTGTACACAGCTCCACCCCCTGGATTAGTTAGGTCTCCACTTAGGAGGCGGGGCTGAATGACTCACCTTACAGGGGTGGAGTAAGGCAATTCGACTCCTACACCAAAGCGCCTCCTGTGGACCCAAGTCCAGAAGACAGCTAGAAATTTCCAATTGCCAGAGGCCCCAGACCAAAAAAAAAAAAAAAAAAAAAGAAAGAAAGAAAAACAGAGCAGAATGACTCCAACAAAAGAAAGCAATGTTATTTCATCCAGCCCAGACCACCTCACCACAGCTGAAACACATGAAAACGAGGACAATTCTACATTATGGAAAGGGATAGAGTCCCTTTAAGAAGAACTTAAATCTATGAAGGAATTCAAAGAAGCCACAACTGCACATATGAAAGCGATGGAAAACACCATTAGAGAACTTCAGAACAATGTGGCCCACCTTGAACAAAAAAAAGAGAGGGCAATGGAAGACTTCCAGGCAAAGACGAGCGAACTGGAGCAGGAAATGTACAAAACAAATAACATTACACAAGAAATGAAAATGGAAATGGAAACAATAAAGAAAACACAGTCAGAGTTAAAAATGGAAATGGAGAATCAAGGGAAGAGAACAGGAACTACGGATGTGAGTACCAAAAATAGGATTCAAGAGATGGAAGACAGGGTCTCAGGCATGGAAGATACGATGGAAGAAATCAATACAACATCCAAAGAAAATAAGAAAGCTAAAAAATCTCTCACACACAATATCTAAGAAATCAAGGACTCAATGAAAAGACGGAACCTAAGAATTATAGGCATAGAGGAAAGAGAAGACTCCCGACTCCAAGGTCCAGGAAATATCTTCTACAAAATCATAGAAGAAAACTTCCCAAACCTAAAGAAAGAGATGCCAATAAAAATCCAAGAGGCTTACAGAACACCAAACAGATTAGATCAGAAAAGAAACTCCTCTCGCCACGTAATAATTGAAACTCCAAATGTAGAGAACAAAGAAAGGATATTAAAAGCTGTAAGAGAAAAAGGCCAAGTCACATACAATGGCAGACCCATCAGAATTACACCTGACTTCTCCTCAGAAACTTTAAAAGCTAGAAGGGCCTGGACAGATGTCCTACTAGCCCTGAGTGAACATAGGTGCCCAGCCAGACTACTATACCCAGCAAAACTCACTATCAACATAGATAGAGAAAACAAGATATTCCATGACAAAATCAAATTTAAACAATATCTACCCACAAACCTAGCCCTACAGAAGTTCCTAGAAGGAAAATTCCAACCCAGAGAAGATACTACACCCAAGAAAACAGAGGAAATAGAAACCTCCACAGCAACTAAACAAAAAGAAACACAAGACAGCCAGCTATACCAAAATAATGGGAAATAACAACCCCTGGTCACTAATATCCATCAACATCAATGGACTCAACCCGCCAATAAAAAGACACAGACTTACAGATTGGATCTGTAAATAAGACCCATCTTTTTGCTGCATACAAGAAACACATCTCACTATTGAAGATAGACACTATCTCAGAGTAAAGGGCTGGGAAAAGGTTTTCCCAGGAAACAAGCTGGAGTAGCCACCCTAATATCAAACAAAATAGACTTCTAATTGACATTAATAAAAAAAGATAGAGAAGGGCATTACATACTCATTAAAGGAAATATTCATCAAGAGGATATCTCAATATTGAACATCTATGCTCCAAATACAAAGGCACCTACATTTATAAAAGAAACGCTTCTAAAACTTAAATCACACATCAATCCAAACACTTTAGTAGTGGGAGACTTCAACACCCCACTCACAACGATGGACAGATCATCAAGACAGAAGCCAAACGAGAAATAATGAGTCTAACATAGATCATGAACCAAATGGACCTAACAGATATCTACAGAACATTTCACCCAAACACAAAAGAATACACCTTCTTCTCAGCACCTCACGGAACCTTCTCCAAAATCGACCATATAGTTGGACACAAAGATAGCCTCAACAGATACAAGAAAGTTGAAATAACCCCTTGTATATTCTCAGACCACCATGGAATAAAGCTGGACTTCAATAGCAAAAGAATCAACAGAAAGTCTACATACACATGGAAATTGAACAACTCTTTACTAGAGGACCACTGGGTCAGGGAAGAAATAAAGAAGGAAATCAAAGACTTCTTAAAATCCAACGAAAATGAAGACACAACATACCCAAACCTATGGGACACAATGAAAGCTGTGCTACGAGGAAAGTTCATAGCACTAAGTGCCTTCAAAAAGAAAATTGTGACAGCTCATATTAGCGAATTAACAGCTAAACTGGGTGAATTGGAAAAAAAAGAAGCAAACACTCCCAAGAGGAGCAGAAGGCAGGAGATCATGAAACTTAGGGCTGAAATCAACAACTTAGAAATAAAAAGAACTGTACAAAGAATCAATGAAACCAAGAGTTGTTTCTTCAAGAAAATCAACAAAATAGACAGACCCTTAGCCAAATTAACTAAAAGACAGAAGGAAAAAACCCAAATCAACAAAATCAGAAATGAAAAGGGAGAAATAACAACAGACATTGAGGAAATCCAGAGAATATTTGGATCCTACTTTAAAAATCTATACTCAACCAAATTTGAAAACTTAAGTGAAATGGACAATTTTCTTGATAGATTTCACCTACCAAATCAAGATCAGATAAACAGATTAAATAGCCCTATAACCCCTAAGGAAATAGAAACAGTCATTAAAAATCTCCCAACCAAAAAAAAGCCCAGGGCCAAATGGCTTTAGCATGGAATTCTACCGGACCTTCAAAGAGGAGCTAACACCAATACTCTTCAAACTCTTTCACCAAATAGAATCAGAAAGAACATTGCCAAACTCATTCTATGAGATGACAGTTACCCTGATTCCTAAACCACACAATGACCCAACAAAGAAAGAGAACTTCAGACCAATCTCCCTCATGAACATAGATGCAAAAATAATTAATAAAATACTAGCAAACCGAATTAAAGAACACATCAAAAGTGTCATACAACATGATCAAGTAGGCTTCATCCCAGGAATGCAGGGATGGTTCAACATATGAAAGTCTATCAACGTAATCCACCATATAAACAAGATGAAAGAAAAGAAAACCACTTGATAATCTCGCTAGATGCAGAAAAAGCATTTGACAAAAATCCAACACCCCTTCATGCTAAAAGTTCTGGAGAGAATGGGCATACAAGGACCGTACCTAGAAATAATAAGGGCAATATACAGCAGGCCAGTGGCCAACATCAAATTAAATGGAGAGAAACCTGAAGCATTTCCTCTAAACTCAGGGGCAAGACAAGGATGTCCACTTTCACCATATCTCTTCAACATAGTACTTGAAGTTCTTGCTAGGGCAATAAGACAACTAAAGGAGATCAAGGGGATAAATATTGGATACGAAGAAGTCAAATTATCCCTATTTGCAGATGATATGATAGTATACATAAGCGACCCCAAAAGTTCCACCAGAGAACTCTTACAGCTGATAAACACCTTCAGCAAAGTGGCTGGATACAAAAGTAATTCAAAAAAAATCAGAAGCCCTTCTTTATACAACAAAAAAATGGGCTGAGAAAGATATAAGGGAAACAACCCCCTTCACAATAGCCACAAACAACATAAAATATCTGAGGGTAACCCTAACCAAGCAAGTAAAGGACCTGTACAACAAGAACTTCAAGCCCTTGAAGAAAGAAATGGAAGAGGCTTTTAGAAGATGGAAAGATCTCCCATGCTCATGGATAGGTAGGATCAACATAATAAAAATGTCCATCCTACCAAAAGCAATATATAGATTCAATGCAATTCCTATCAAAATACTAACACAATTTTTTATAGACTTGGAAAGAGCTAGTCTCAATTTCATATGGAACAACAAAAAGCCCAGAATAGCTAAATCAATCCTGTACAATAAAAAAACATCTGGAGGTATAACCATCCCAGATTTCAAGCTGTAATACACAGCAATAGTTGTAAAAACAGCATGGTATTGGTATAGAAACAGACCAGTAGATCAATGGAATCAAATTGAAGATCCAGAAATAGACCCACACACTTATGGCCACCTGAATTTTGACAAAGAAGCCAAAACGTCACAATGGAAGAAGGACAGTATCTTCAACAAATGGTGCTGGTCTAACTGGATGTCCACTTGTAAAAGAATGAAATTAGACCCATACTTATCACTTGTAAAATACTTAAGTCCAAGTGGATCAAAGACCTTAACATAAGGCCTATCACACTAAATCTACTAGAAAAAAAGTGGGAGAAACCCTCGAACTCATTGGCACAGGTGACAACTTCCTGAACAGAACACCAACAGCTCAGGGCCTGAGACCAACAATCAATAAATGGGACATCATGAAACTGAAAAGCTTCTGTAAGGCAAAAGACACTGTCATTCGAACAAAACGGCAGCCTACAGACTGGGAGAAAATCTTCACCAACCCCACATCTGACAGAGGGCTAATATCCAAAATCTACAAAGAACTCAAGAAATTAAATGCCAAGAAACCAAATAATACAATCAAAATATGGGGGACAGAGCTAAATAGAGAATTCACAAAGGAGGAATTCCTAATGGCTGAGAGACACTTGAAGAAATGCTCAACATTCTTAATCATCAGAGAAATGCAACTCAAGACGACTCTGAGATTCCATCTCACACCTGTCAGAATGGCTAAGATCAAAAGCTCAAATGACAGCACATGCTGGCGAGGGTGTGGAGAAAGGGGAACCATACTCCATTGCTGGTGGGAATGCAGGCTTGTGCAACCACTATGGAGGTCTGTCTGGCGTTATCTTAGAAAACTTGGAATAGCTTTGCCTCAGGACCCAGCCATACCACTCCTGGGTATACACCCACATGTCTCCTCATGGAATCATAAAGAAGTTTCCTCATCTATGTTCATAGCAGTCTTATTTGTAATAGCTAGAAACTGGAAACAACCTAGATGTCCCTCACCCGAAGAATGGGTTAAAAAACTGTGGTACATCTACACAGTGGAATATTATTCAGCTATCAGGAGCAATGAAATTATGCAATTTGCAGCCAAATGGATGGAACTAGAAAAGCTCATCCTGAGTGAGCTAACCCAGACTCAGAAGGATGCATATGGCATCTATTCATTTACAGTAGATTTTAGCTATATAGTAGAGGATATCGATACTACACCTAACACACCAAACATGGACATAGACTTTTTATTTATTTTTTATTTTTATTTTTTTCTATTTTTTATCCTTTTTTGTCTGTTTGTCTGCTTATTTGTTTGTTTGTTTTTTAGTTCTCTCTCCCGGGCAATGAGACACTTTTCACTGGTGGTACTGCCTCGTAGACCCCAAATGAATGAGGAGGCTCTTGGCCCTCATACGACCTCTCAACTGAGATGAGGGACTGTTATATAGGGACACCCCACCCCAGAGAAATGGGATGGAAGTGTTAGGGTGTAAAGAAAAGAAATGAAATGTGAAGTTTTGGCCTTTTGCTACTAATTGTCATAAACTGTTTAGGATAATTAAGAAATGCAAACTAATAGTCATGCAAGCCGGTCATTGTGTTAGGTACTATGACAGATGAGCATCGAAGAATCTCCAGTGCGAGATGATTGAATTAGTCACAAGCCTATCTCTTGGCAGGAAAAACCTCTTGCTCCAACTGTAGACAGAATGCTGTCCAAAAAGGACAAAACTTGGAAGCAGGTAAGTCAACAGCCTGGCTCTGTCAAGACAGGGTAGGCAAGTCCTTCATAACCCCTGCTCTACAATCAATGTCTGTCAGAGAAATGGGGCCAAATGACTGAAGATCGATGCTGTAATGTATGGAGAGAAAATGGGAACTGTCCAGGCAGCCACTGGTATGTCATTTCTTAGTTTTGGAAGCTGAGGCCCTGTACTTCCTATAAAATCAGATATATTTATCCCTCTCAGGTCTCTGAGGTGGTTGAAGAACAGATAGCTAGAGTCTCATAATTAAATTTTGAGTTGTTTAGGAGTCAAGAGAGTGTTATAGATCTAAAAAGATACTTTTTTTTCACAACTGTGATTTTATTGGCTGAGAAGCAGAATACAGACATTTCAATTCTTAGCACACGCACCCAAAGGAAGTCACATTGTATTCACGTACCCAAGAGTCCTGTATCGTGTTCATGTGCCCAATCCAAGAGCCACGTGTTGTCTGTCTTTGAAGTTATTCCAGAGATGTTCCAGCTTCAAATTTGACAAAAGTTTTAAGACCTCACATAACACTCACTCAAATGCTCATAACCCTGTTCCATGGACTCAATTTTATGCCACATGCAGCACACACTCAAATTCCACCTTTCAGAGCATGCTATCATACCACATACAGCACACACTCAAATTCCACCTTTCACAGTACATTATCACAAGAATTAGGAAAATGGATTGCCATGACCAGACACATTACAATTCTGACAGGGCAAGGGGTGGTTTTCTTAGGAAAACAGTTCTACTAGAAACACGAGATCAGACATAACTGAAAATATTCCAGACACAAATGCACGAGTGAGACTCCAAATTGTTGCTCAGTATGCTTTGTATTGTAGGATATAAAACTAGCCCCCTCTACGGAATGTTATGATGACCCCCGAGACAGTCACAGCCTCTCCTGATTCAGTATCCTGTTATTTTCTGGTTGTACCAAAAAATAAAGAACCAGCAAATGATTTAACCTCTTAAAAAATCATTTACACTTAAAAAATGGGATGAGGTGGGATTCCCCCACCTTCTAAAAATGTTTCTAGTGCTACTAAAAAACTTGCATTTACAAAATAGCTGATAAAAATATTCCTCTGGATTGTACAAGGGACCACTGACAGACATGGTGGATGATGGATAGTCGGACTTGGCTTCTTTCTCTTCTACTTCAGAGGCCAGACTCTGGTTTTCGGTCTCTCTGTTTTCTGCAGGCAGATACTTTTAAAATTGTGTTGCAAGTTAGTATGAATATTGAGTCAGATACATAACTTTAAACTCATGGAGATGGTTAGATAGTAGAATGTTAAAGTCAGGTACCAAACACATATGGACTGGACATTGGGAATGTACGTTAAGCCATATAACCCTCATAACTGTGGCCTAATTACCTCTGTTGTACTGTATTGTATTTATTATTATAAGAGAAAGGGCCATTTGTTGGACTGAAAGGGGAAACTGTAGGGGGAAATAAGATATACCTTAAACTTAAAAGAAAAAAAAAAGGGAAGAGGATGGAGGGTTGAGTGTGGGAGGGTGGGACTGGAGGGGGAATAGGGAGGGGACTGCAATTGAGATGTAACTTGAAGAAATAAAAAATAAAGGAAAAAAAATAAAAGCAGGGATTAATTCTGAGATTGTTGTAAGGGTTGAATAAAATATCGCATTGAAAGAAAAAAAAAAGAAGATGAGCATTGAAGAATCTCCAATTGAAGATGGTTGAATTAGTGGCAAGCCTATCTCTTGGCATGAAAAATCTCATGCTTCAACTGTAGACAGAATGCTGTCCAAATAGGACAAAACTTGTAAGCAGGTAAGTCGACAGCCTAGCTCTGCCAAGATAGGGTAGGCAAGTCCTTTATAATTTCTGCTTTACAATCAATGTCTGTCAGAGAAACGGGGCCAAATGGCTGAAGATCGATGCTGTAATGTATGGAGAGAAAATGGGAACTGTCCAGGTAGCCAATGGTATGTCATTTCTTAGTTTTGGAAGCTGCTGGCCCTGCACTTCCTTTATAACCAGACATATTTATCCCTCTCAGGTCTCTGATGTGGTTGAAGACTGGACAGCTAGAGTCTCATAGTTAAATTTTGAGTTGTTTAGGAACTAAGAGCGTGTTCTGGATCTCAGAAGATGTTTTTAATATTGGGGTGCAAGTTAGGATGGAAGCTGAGTAGGATAAAGAACTTTAAACTCATGGAGATGGTTAGATAGTAGAATGTAAAGTCAGGTGCCAAATATTATGGACTGGACATTGGGAATGTATGCTAAGCCCTATAACTCTCATAATTGCGGCCTAATTATTTCTGTTGTTTTCTATTGTATTTGTTTTTATAAGAGAAATAGCCATTTGTTGGATTGAAAGGGGGATCTGTTGGGGGGGAAAGATATACCTTAAACTTAAAAAAAAGGAAGGGGATGGTGGTTGAGGTGGAAGAGGGTGGGAGGGTGGGACTGGAGAGGGGAGTAGGGAGGGGAATGCAATTGAGATGTAACTTGAAGAAATACAAAATAAATATAAAAAATAAAAGAACTGCGATGAACATAAAAAAATTTTTGAGTTGTTTAGGAGTCAAGAGAGTGTTATAGATCTAGGATGATGCTTTTAAAATTGTGTTGCAAGTTAGTATGAATGTTGAGTTAGATATAGAACTTTAAACTCATGGAGATGGTTAGATAGTAGAAAGTTAAAGTCAGGTACCAAATACATATGGACTGGACATTGGGAATGTACACTAAGCCATATAACCCTCATAACTGTGGCCTAATTACCTCTGTTGTTTTGTATTGTATCTATTATTATTAGAGAAAGAACCATTTGTTGGACTGAAAAGGGGAACTGTTGGGGGAAATAAGATATACCTTAAACTTAAAAAAAAGGGAAGAGAATGGGGGGTTGTAGGTGGGAGGGTGGGACTGGAGGGGGGAGTAGGGAGGGGAATGCGATTGAGATGTAGCTTGAAGAAATAAAAAATAAAGAGAAAAAAGAAGAAAGAAAAAAAAGTAGGTAGCAGTCACTCTCTGTAAGTCACAGCATGTGAATGCTTTCTGTTCTCAGCCCCTTAAATATGACAGGGAATTATCCCCATGGCTATAAAAATTCTTTAGGGGATAGTGGTTGCAATGCATCATTTCCTACAGTAACCACTTTCTCAAGAAATAATTTTTGTCACCTGCTCCATGGAAAACTTTGAGACTAACAGAGAGAGTCAGCAATACTAACCAGAAGAATGAACTGGAAAAACAAATTACATAGGAAAGGATCTGGAGGTGGGGCAAGATCTTGGATGTAAAGCGCAAATGGTAAACAAATTCAAGGCAACTGTATGAAGAAGAATCTTACAACAAGATTTGGTAGATTACATTTACAACTTTACATACATCATCAAAGTTTTGATGTACAAATTATACCATGAACATCCCAAATACAAGATACATTGAAACCTGAAATAATCTCGACATTTCTGAGCACTAATATGACCTCACATAGAAAATTGCATGCTATGAAACTTAAATTTCAGGCATAAAATTACTAAAAAAAAAAATTCTACAAACTTACCTCTTACTATGTGTAAAGAAGCCTAAACAAATGGACTTTATTTAGGCTTGGGCCCCATCCCCAAATTATCTCATTATGTATATATAAATATTCCAACATCTGGAAAAGTCTACAATTTCAAACACTCCTAGTTCCAAGCTTTTGTTTGTTTGTTTCAAGAGAAGATCTCATAAATCCCTGGATGGCCTGAAACTCCCTATATAACCGAGGATGACCTTGAGCTAAGATCTTCCTCCCTTCACTTCTCACTGCTGGAATAACAGGCATGCACCTCAACACCTGGTTTATGAGATCCTGGGATCAAATGCAGGGCTTCATGTGTGCTAAGCAAGCACTCTACCCACTCAGCTATATCCTCAGTTCTGGTCCCAAGTGTTTCTGGCATGAGATATTCAACCTGTAATGATGTCAACATATCAACAAATAGTGAACGAGCCACAGAAATATGAGTAGAGACTGGGCAGGGTGTTGCATATGTGTAAGCCCAGTACTTGGGATGCAAGGCAGGCGGATTTCCAGTTGGAGGAAGCCTGGGATACATCAGAAGATAGAGGCCATCCTGAGCTTCATAGTGAGACTCTGTCTCCAAACAATAACAGAAGGGGGGAAAAAGAGAGAATTGTGAAAAAGTATAAACAGTTATTTTATAAAGTGAAATTCCAGCCTGATAATCCTATAAAAATATGGCCAACTTACTTATATCAATAAGCTTCATATTTAAACTCCAAGTGAAACACGTTGTTCTACGTACAATGCAAAGTGCCATCAGGGACAGGAGTTATCACCACCTCGCACGTGCTACTGAGAATGTAAACCAGACCACATACTGGGATCACTATGAAAAGTTCCTACATTAAAGATATATGTGTTTCTCCAACATCCTGAAATTCTGTTTTTAATGATTTATCCCTAAACAACAACGTTTCACTTGTATGTAAAAGGAGACATTTGCAGAATTGATCTTCACAGTACCATGTATGAACAATAAAACTGGAAACAACATATGTCCATTATCAGGAAGAGACATAAGCAATAAAATACCATCAAGCAATTAAATTAGAGTGAGCTAAATGGAAATGGATAATTACACATAGAATTCAAGAACTATTAAATACTTTGCAAGCATAATATTGCATTCTAGAATTACTAAGTGCATACATGCACCTGCCTGCATAGGACAAAATTTAGGCAGAGAGCATGTAGCACATTCCTGATTCTCCCTCAACAAAGGCAGGGAGGAAGAAAAAGGGTAGAGAAAGCCCAGAGACCCAGCTTCATCTGCAACATTCTGCCTGGAAGAGAAAGAGCTGTCCCATAGGCAGATTAACAGCTCTAACTCTGACTGGAAAGCAAGTTTGCCTGAGTAATTTGATTTAGAAATAATAAGATAAGAAACAATTAAGGCGGCACTGGAAAAGTCCTAACCCCTATATCTAGTTGACTCGGTGCTACAGCCAGGGGTCCCAGAGCCTAGGAGAGTCTAGAGACAGGGGAGTGCCTGTGAGAGACAGAGCAGCATTCCAAGCAGACATGTGCAGGGTTGCTATAGGCAGGCCTTCCAGGGCAAACCCACCACCATCGAGACAGAATCTGAACTCAGCAGAGCTCTCTCCAGATCCCCTGAAAATGGTGGTGTCATATGGAGGAAGAACACACAAACAAACAAACAACCCCTCCAAAAACACCAGCAACAACAACAATAAAAATCCTAGACTTCTATGGTAGAGATTTGTTATGCTCTCAAGTGGGATCTGTCTGGAACTGACTGAAGAAGTTGCCTTTCTGCAGAAATGACATTCTCATTACAAAAATTTTGGTAAATACAAGGAAGAAAAATCAGGAAGGTGTCAATACTATTACTGAAAAATAAGTACCATGGATTTGAGGTATTTCTTCCCCCTAACAAGAGAAATGCTTACCCCTCTTCCAACTAGGGATGAAACACACACATGCACAAACACACACAAACTCTGTGTAGAGTTGCATATAACACTGAATAGAAAAATACTACTTCAAAAATGTATTTATTTTTTCAAGCTACATCCTAATCGCAGCCCCTTCCCTCCTCCCCACCCGCTTTCAACCTCCCGCCCACTTCCCCCTCTTCCCCTTCTCCCTCTTCGGATGAGGGGAACCCCCCACATATCAAAACCCACCGAGGTTCATCAAGTCACATGAGGGCTAAGTGCTTCCTCTTGCACTGGGGTCCGACAAGGTGGCCCAGCTAGAACAAAAAAAATAAACAAAAATAAAAAAGCATAAACAGACTGGACCTAGGCCCCCTACACACACACACATATATATAGATGACAAGCAGCTTGGGCTTCATGCAGAATCCTTAGCAAGTGGAGCTAGTGGGTGCAGGGGAATGTCCCTGACATGGACTCTGTTGCCTGTTAGAGAAGAATACTTTTTATGGTTGTCTGTATATTTTCTTTCAGAGATTGCTATGTTTATTTCATGAGAAGTAAAACCTGGCTCAGTACCAAAGGAAAGGAAATTTTAGTAAGGCCTAGTGGTATAAACTTGTGATCTCAGCACTTGGGAGGTTGGGGCAAGGAAATTACAGATTGGAGGCAAGCCTAGGATATTCAACAAGTTCCAGGCCAGCCTCAGCTATATACAGTGACATCCTGATGTGGTGATGTCATGCATTCTAAATGTTAATTAACCTGTTCCCAGAAGCCTTCTTGCTGTACACTGAATGATGCTATGTTACCTTTCTTGTGAACCATTGCCTCTGATTGGTTATATAAATGATGAGGCCTGAGATTAGGCAAAGTCAGAGATAGGCAGGACTAAGTTGCACTGGCTTCTGAAGCAGAGTGGTTCATGGGAAGAAGAAATCAAGAGCAGGAAGGAGGACATATGCCATGGGTTAGAGAAAAGAACCTCATTCCATGTGACCTGGAACATCAGCATAGTGTGGAGAATAACAGCCCAGGGGAAGTATGTATATATGGGATTATATTTGGGGAATAGAATTAAGAGCTAGCTTAGATGGGCTAAGATTGCACAATCCAGGCCAAGGCTTGTTAAAATCCATCAGGTGTCTGTGTGTTCATTTATAATGGCCGGTTAAGGATTAACAACATCTGACCAATTAAATATAATATAAATACAAGTAAACAATTTAATTAATTATCTCTACAACATCCTGCCTCAAAAACATTATTAAAAGAGTAATTTATGAAGATCTGGTTAAATCCCAATTTGGTGGAGTAAAAATGTTGCTTATATGACATGTGTTTGTCCCAGTGTGTAAGGATTAGGAACTGGACTGAGGAGCAAGGCCTTTGAGATACAGGAAGACAGTGACAAACACACACAATTGTGTGGGGCTTGGGACACACCAGCACCTCCTGAGAACTTCACATTCATTTACCCATGTGCCCTACAGCAACTATCTGGCATTGCACATCACCAACTCCATTTGACAGATGAGAAGGCCAAGGCACAGGAAGCTTAAATAACAGGTCAGAGGTCACGGGGATTGTAAATTGCAAAGCTGAGATTCAAACAAGGACATGTGGATGGAGAGTGCATGCCCTGGATCACTACATGACCTCTGTGGGTGGTGGCCAATGTGGCCAAGGTAGTCCTTGTGGGCACACAATAATGATGGTCTCAATGCACTACCTACGAGCTGTCTTTCCTGACAGTCTGATAGATTTTAATTGACATTAGACTATTGGTTTCATTGCTATTTCTCTGTTTTCTGGAGTTTTTTGACACTTCAGAATTTCATATATTCTGTACACATAGACTTTTCTGTGAGTGGTCTGCTTCTGTCTTTGTTTGATTTGCCTTCCTTCACTAGAAGCTTCACTCTCATAAATTCATATTAATTCTTAGCATAGAGATATTGACCTAGTCAGCATTTCCCATCTTTTGTCTTAACTCCGGCATACAAGGTTTTTGAATTCTTATGGAATCGAATGGCTCAGTCTGAACGTGCACCTCCTTCACAGCCCCACTCAGCAGGCATTCGTATGCCCGTGCGTGAGTGTGTGTGTTTCTGGACTGAGGTTCTCTTTGAGGCATGGAAAATGATCCATGGATGGGCTAACATGTCACCTTAAATTAAGCACAGTAGAACTGCAAAGACTTCATACTCAAGGTGGTTTGACATACCATATTTCCCATCTTCATGAAGTTTTAAGACTACACAGCAACACAGGCTGACTTATTACAATAAAATTTCTCAGCCTCAGAAAAAATATCATAATATAAGACCCTTATGTTCTGGTTACAGCCCCATCAAAAACACCTCAAACCTGAGTCTCTTCCTGCCTTTTACAAACTCAGAGTTAAAGCTCCCGTGGGTCATCCCTCCACAGCAGTTATAGTGCCCCATATAGCAATATTTCCTCAGCAGGATTTTTACCGAACATCCAAAGCTCTGTTTTATTTTTTCATTATTGTTATTTTTCTGTTGTCCAAAAAAAAAAACCTAACTATAGATTTTGATGTCATGTGCTTACTAGCTTTTACATTAGTACAGCACCACATACTTCATGCTTGTAACAGTCTGAGAGACAGAGGGACTGTTGATACCTTCACTGACTTGTCGGCTCAGGTCCTCTACCCAGAGGCCCTTAGAGTCAAAATACCATGCACAGGGGCATGAACAGTGTGAGCTGTATGCCAAGGAGGTTGTCAATAATCCTTATACTCAAGTTTCTTAAGGGCTCCCAAAGTTCTTCCTGTACCCATGCAACCGTCCTTTGCAGTGTGATGGTTTTCCTGAATCACAGCAGATTAAAGCCTTCACAATGTGTCACAGTGCAAGCCTGTCTTACCTATGGCATGGTCTATCATAATCAATTTGCACTGAGTCATATTTCCATGCCAAATATTGATTTTTTTTTGTGAATGTCACAAAATGAAAAGCTTATGGTGCTGTTTGCTGCACGGCCTACACATGCATGCCCACACAATGTTCATAAACCACAGTTGCAGAGTATGTGATATGTATGAATATTAATCTTCTTCTGTATCAATTGAAAAGAGTTGAGAAGCCACTAATCTAAGCTACCTTCACAATACTTTCTATTTTTGGAAGTCAAAAAATAGAGTTCTCGATTGCCCGATGAGGGCATGCAGAACTGGAAGGATTTCCTCTCTGACATAATGTCACTTTTGTGGCTGAGTTTATTAAAACTACGCTGCTGATCCTTTGCATGAGAGAATCTCTTAGGTCATGCTCTCACATGAGTAATGACTTAGCCACTGCACGTCTCATCTGTCCCTACTCTGTTTAAACTCTAATGTATTTATAAGATCTGTGTTGAGCATTCCCTACATGCCAACAGTTTACAGAAATTATCATAGGACAACTTCCCATGAGCCATAGAGATAAAAAGTATTATTGTCACTCTCTCATATATGCAAAAAATCTATTTATGGGTTAGGTAACACACCCATGGCCATATGACAAGCAATTGAAAAGACAACCCCAGAGTCAGATTTCCTGGCCCCAACAATTAACTACACATTTGTTCTTAGATTTTCTCCAGTTTACCAAGGTTGTCCTGACTCTTGATTTTTATCTTCTCTGAAGAATGCTTTCTGGTGGTGCTTAGAGAAGCAAGAAATGAGGCTAACCTTTAATTTAAATAAGTTATTGTATCTCTGTGTGTGTTATACATGTGCATGTGCATATGTATATGTAAGTGCACCTCCTAATTCTCCAATGGTGGTGGTGCGCGCGCGCGCACGCACACACACACACACACACACACACACATGAATATTGTAGGGCTAGAAGTTGATTCTGGGTATCTTCCTCAGTTGTTCATTCAGGGTTATAGGGATGTCCCACTGTGCCCAGCTTTTATATGGGGACTGAACTCTCAGGTCCTCATGCATGCATCATGAGTACTTTACCCACTATGGCATCTTGCTGCCCTGTATGTGCTAGAACTTAATGACTTTTGTGAGCTATTAAGGGGGGTAGAAAATTGCTTGGACTGTGAGGCCTTTAGGAGGTGGCTGAGATCAAATAAGTTCATTGGGGTGGAGCGCCCATGATTGAATCATGATGGCTTTGTAAGAAGAGAGAGACTAGAAGAGTAAGGGCACTCGCATACACACACATCCCTCCCTTTGCCCTGGCTCGTGTTTTCCTGACCTGCCTTCAGAAGGAGGAAAGCCACCAACAGATGTGTCAGCTCTACCTCATACCTCTAACCCATGAGCCAAGATAAACTTTTGTGCTTCATAAGTTTGTGAAGTTGTATTATGAACAATAGAAGACGAATGCCTGAGGAATAATTAATAACTATGTGACGTTTTTTTTTCAAATTAGTCAGAATTAACTTTTGTTTGTTTGTTTCCTCAGACTCTTCGGAGAGCCATCTCCCTGTGTTCTCAGTCCACGTAGCTAGGCAGAGTTAGTCAGCCAGCACGCACAAGCACACAGGGACACACATGGGCATGAGTACACACATTACCTCACTCCAAAGCCAGACATGTGATCCCAGCCAGTCCAAACACAGTCTGTCAAGGGTGAGGCTGATCCTTGTACTAGAATCGATAAGTCACAGAACTGTCAGGTCAGAGTGCTGCTGGCTAGTCTCCCTGGCCTAGTGTAAAGATGGAAAGGTAAGCCTACGCTTGCACTGTCTCATACCTGGAGTCCAGTCTTTGTAAGGTTCATCCTTGAACTTTTTCCATTTGCTGAGCCTTGATACTCTGTTCTAACTTAAGAGATGGATTCTTGTACTACCTGCAAATAAGAGTCCTAATCATACTAAATTACCT
This sequence comes from Lophiomys imhausi, assembly GCA_907164525.1. Lineage (NCBI taxonomy): Eukaryota > Metazoa > Chordata > Mammalia > Rodentia > Muridae > Lophiomys > Lophiomys imhausi. The sequence continues at coordinate 6,377,063 of CAJQZJ010032401.1, forward strand.
CATGATCACTGTATCATTTTATTAATGAAATTGGTATGTCATCCCTAAGTGCCCCATACTCAGGTTCTCAAGTATTTTTTTTTTTTTTTTTGGTGCCTCTAGGGTAAGTCTTACCACCATCTACTTTGATCCTGGGTCTCAGGTGTGCCTACATCAGTGCTCCTAAAGAATACGGAATCTCTCATTCCTCGCTCCGACTACCACCCTGGACTATGCTATAACAGTGTTTAATAAGCATTTGTTGAACGAAAGTGAACAGAACACATATACAGTATTGGACCTGGGAAAGGGAAGGCCCAGAAGAGCTGCTTCTTCCATGGGCTCAGCACACCTTGGTGTCTTTTGCTGTGTGTCGAATTTTATCAATGCAACAAATGATAGATTTTTAGTGTTAAACTATGATTAAAAAATATGGATAGCATTTATCTCTTAGGATTAGTTCCACTGTATTATAGTTAGCACTCTGGACTCTGAATGTAACTTTTAGCTATTTTTAAGGTTCCTGTATAACCATTGCCACCACCCATCTCCAGAACTTTCTTTGGATCACATGCTTTGGCTATACATTTATGCTGTTTATGACAGATTCCATGGAGTTTAATAAATAGAGCTGGCCTTTTCATTCAGTTATTTACAGGTGGTGGTACATTATCCTTTTCAAAATATCTGTGGTTTTCTGTCTTAAAATAGCTGGGTGGTGGTGGCGCACGCCTTTAATCCCAGCACTTGGGAGGCAGAGGCAGGCGGATCTCTGTGAGTTCGAGGCCAGCCTGGTCTACAAAAGCGAGTCCAGGACAGCCAGAGCTGTTATACAGAGAAACCCTGTCTCGAAAAACCAAAAAAAAAAAAAAATAGTCTTTGTTTCTTCTTTTGGGTAGAACCCAGGAAAGGGCATCCCTCATAAAGACAAGCACATGGAACATTAGGCAATCACAACCCACTCTCTAAGGTTAGGAGATGACAAAAGTTTTATTGTTCTCCTTAATTCATCATGAACTAACTCAGGACTGGCATGTGTTCAGTATCAGCCCTATAGCAATAAACTGCACCAAATGACAGGGGCCTCTCTTCATTCTGCTCATTAATTTTTGTATCTTGTTTTAGGCCTACATTCCTTAAAACCCTCAGAATATTAGAATCTGTTTATTCCTACTGGAATAAAATTGTCGAGAATTAATGTTTTTTTTAAAGGCACATTTTATTAGTGTTATGAAAATATAGAAGCTAGCCTCTGTTTACAGTGAGACTTCTATTCTTCACTTCTACCAAGCTCAGGTACTGGCAACAAATTCATCCAACCTAGAAAAATACACAGTTCAGGCAATTATGCTCTTGTGAAAATCCTTAGCCTTTAAAATGCATGTCACCTCCAAAGTGGTGAGCACCTGAAGATGGGCACGTAAGCACCACCCATGGATCTAAGTGGCTCCGAAATCCTATAGATGGTGAAGCTGGTGGCATTTGGTGTCACAATGAATGACTGCTGGGTTTCTAACTTCTCCATCAGTGCACTACCAGGCATCTGCCAATCTCTTTAGTTACCTAAGAAAACAGTACTTAGGATGGGAGAAGGTGCTATTTTCCACCTGAAACACAGCAACCAAGTCTAAAACACAGGGTATATGTCAGCCAAATTATCATATTTACCCCACATATAAAAAAACTCCAAATCCATCCAAAAGTCTCAAGGGAAAACTCACACACAGTCACCTCCATTGGGTATGAAAATGATAAAGGAGTAGAGAAAAAAATCCTTGAACCCAATAACTAGTAAATTCTTTCATCACACCTCAAATATTTGGATAATGAATGTCTCTGCATGGAAGCTCCTTCCAGATGAACCATGAAGATCCAGCTGCCAGAAACTGGAGAATACCTGCCTCATACCACCTCTAGACCTTCATATTGTACACTTGGAATCCCCTGCAAACACCACCACCACCACCACCATCATCATCATCAACAACAACAACAACAACAACAACAGGGTTTCAATAGCCCAGGCTGCCCTTGAACTGGCTACCAGGAAAGCATGTCTTTGAGCTTTGGATCCCCCTGCCTCCAGTTTCTGAGTGCTGGGATTATGGGCGAGAGCCACCATGCTTGGTTTATGCAGTGATGTGAACAAACCCAGGGCTTCGTACGTGTTAGGCAAGCACTACCAAACAGGTGAAAGATCTACCCCCACCCCAGCTCTTAAATACAAACTTTACTATATGGTGAAAGAAAACAATTACATTTCCACTTTTATCAAGAGCACCCTGAATCAAAATGCCAGTGCCAAGGGACACAATGACAACTTCCAAATGCTGTGGCTCTGTTCCTCGATCTCTTGGTATACTTATCACAATTCCATATGTCACCATTGCTAATTCAAGTTTGTATCTGGTTTTGTATAACCAGTAGTTTTGTTTTTCCTGTTTTCATTTTCCAGTAGTATTTTTCTGGTTGCCTAATAAAAAAGCATTTTATTTTGAGTGCTGAAATCGAATTTTACCTTCTTTCAAATGACAAAATTATTTAGATTGTGAGGTAGTTTGAATAATAATGTCCCCCCCCCCAAAGGTTCATATATTTGAATTCTTAGTCACCAGAGAATGGAATTGTTCAAAAGTATTAGAAAAATTAGGAGATATTTTCTTATTGGGAGAAGCATGTCACTGGGGGTAGGTTTTGAAGTTTCAAAAGCTAACAGCCAACTCAGTCTTTCTCTGTCTCTCTGTCCCTGTCTCTGTCTCCGTCTCTCTCTCTCTCTCTCTCTCTCTCTCTCTCTCTCTCTCTCACTCTCACTGTCTCTTGCTCCCTCTCACCCCCCATGGACCAGGATGTAGCACTTAGTCACAGCTCCAATGCTATGTTGTGCTGCTATGCTCCCTGACCTCATGATAATGGACTAACCCTCTGAAACTGTAAACTAGCCCTCAGTTAAATGTTTTCTTTTATAAGAGATGCTTTGGCTATAGTCTCTCTTCATAGCAACACAACACTCACTACGACAGCCTGATTTATATTAATGCCATAATTTTGTTTAAAAGTTGCTACTGTTTCTGTAACTTGGTTTTTGCTTTCTTTCTCTTTCTAATGATCCTTGGGAAACTATTTTTGTGTTGCCAATAACCAGCATGGTTCAATGGTGCAATAGAAACAGGGTCAGATAACTGGGCACTCACTCATCATTTATTTCTCTGAACTACTACCAAGCTTCTTCTCCTTACCCACAACCTAGACACTGGAGCTTACACCTTGCCTGAATTACCCATAGACTCACCTCTCTATTTTGTCCTGGCTCTACAGCTAGTCCCTAGTTCCCTTGTGAGATTAACCTTTCTACCATTTCATGCCATTTTTATGTCTATGAAACATGTTGACTTGTGTTTCATTAAAAAATGTGTCAGCCAGTCTTGTGTGACTCCCAAGAGAATCAGTTTAAAAGAGTTGAATGATTCATTGTGCTCATGACTTTTAAGATTTCAGCCATTGCAAAAGACACTGTCATTTGAACAAAACAGCAACCTACACATTGGGAAAAAATCTTCACCAACTCCTCATCTGACACCAGGGCTAATAGCCAAAATTTACAAAGAATTCAAGAAATTACATGCCAAGAAACCAAATAATCCAATCAAAAAATGGGGAACAGAGCTAAACAGAGAATTCACAAAGGAGGAATCCCTAATGACTGAGAGACACTTGAAGAAATGCTCAGCATCCTTAATCATCAGAGAAATGCAACTCAAGATGACTCTATGATTCCATCACACACCTGTCAGAAAGGCTAAGATCAAAAGATCAAATGACAGCACATGCTGGCGAGGTTGTAGAGAATGGGGAACACTCCTCCATTGCTGGTGGGAGTGCAAGCTTGTACAACCACTATGGAAATCAGTCTGGCGATATCTTAGAAAACTTGAAATAGCTTTGCCTCGGGACCCAGCCATACCACTTCTGGGTATCCATCCAAATGATTCCTCACCAAATCACAAGGAAGTTTCCTCATCTATGTTCATAGCAGCCTTATTTGTAATAGCTAGAAACCATAAACAACCCAAATATTCCTCAACTGAGGAATGGATTAAAAAACTGTGGTACATCTACACAATGGAATACTACTCAGCCATCAGAAACAACAAAATCATGCAATTTGCAGCCAAATGGATGAAACTAGAGAAGTTCACCCTGAGTGAGCTAACCCAGACTCAGAAGGGTTCACATGGCATCTATTCACTTACAATTGGATTTTAGCCGTATAGTACAGGATATCTATACTACAACCAATGCACCAAGGGGAACAGGAACATAGACTTTGTTTCCTGTTAATAGACACTTTGCCCTAGTGGTGCTGCCTTGTAGGCCCCCAGTGTATGAGGAGGCTCTTGGCCCTCATATGACTGCTGAACTGGGGCAGGGACTGTTATGTAGGGACACTCCACTCCAGAGGAGTGGGATGGAAGTGATAGGGGGTAGAGGGAGGGAGGGCGGGACTGGGAGGGGTGGAAAGAAGGCACTGTAATGGAGAGGTAACCTGAATAAATAAATATTAAAAAAAAAGATTTCAGCCATTGTGCTAGGGAGGGCAGTTGGAATGATGTAAGTCAAAGAAGAGACAGGAAAGAAAAGGGGGCTAAGGACAGACTACACCCCCAAGAACATGCCTTCAGTGACCTACTTCTTCCAGCTCGTTCCACCTCCCAAATTCTCCAGAGCACCCCCCCCCCCCACACACACACATAGTCCCAATAGCTGGGCCAAACCCGTCCACACATGTGTCCACAGGGGACATCTCATATGCAAACTCTAGAGGCCCAATAGTTCATTCCAGCAGTCACAGATTTCTAGAACCTATGTTCTCCAAACACCATTAACCCCCTCCAAGCAGCCTCCGGCTGTGCTATCTGATCACTCATTTTTTGCTGTCGCTTTTCCTTGAATACCCTCCCCACTCACCACCAAATACCAATCTTCAAATGTCAACGGGATCTCACCTCCCATATAAAGATAGCTTCCTTGACTTTCCAGCCCACGCAAAACTCTTCCTTTTCCAATCTTTGGTAACACTTCTTATCAGCAGCACACAACCAAACACATAATTAGGGAACAGGAAAAGGCTATGCACACTCATTAGATTCTTCTTCTCCAACTAGGCGAAGAAATGGTAGGACACTGGGCTTATTCGTATTCATTTGGTTTGTTCATATTAAGAACACAGTGGTGGGTACTAAATAATTTGAAGATTGCTTATCATTTTGCTCACTGACAATACAGAATTTTCTGTTTGGTGTGTGTACATGCTCAGTGTGTGTGTGTGTGTGTGTGTGTGTGTGTGTTTGCACGTGCATGTGTGTAGATGTGCATGTGTGTGACAGTGCACATGTGTGTGTATACACGTGTGTGTATGGGTGTACATTTACTATTCACTGACAATACAGAAATTTTAAAATAGCTATTTTTCTCTTAGTCTAGGTCTTCTATCAAAACTCTTGCATTAAAATACACTGATTAGGCAGATAGTGTGACTCAACAGGGAAGACAGATGTCCAGCAAACCTGACAACCTGAGTCTGATCCCTAGTTCTCACATGGTTAGAAGGAGACAACAGACTCCTGCAAATTGTTCTTTGACCTACCTTCTCATCTAGCCAATCTACTTTTATTTACTAAAGAAAAAAATAAAACATACATCCACATAGGGATTTGCATATGTTGATATTTAAACTACCTCTTATGTACAGCAAATTAAACTGGAAACAACTGAACTGCCCAGAGACAATTAAATAGATAAACAAAATGTGGTTCAGTCACAAATGGAATATTAGTCAGCTATAAAAGGAAAGGGGGTACTAATGAATATAATAGCATGCTTGGATTTCAAGCACATTATAAGTGAATCTAGTCAGATTCAAAAGGCTACATGAGCTTTTATATGCTAATTTATCATTAGCACTTATATTATAGCATAATATATTATTAGCAGTTATAGTATAATCTAGGAAATATATCCCCAGTGATCCAACAGTGGTGCTCATATCTCAGGGGTCCAACCACTGTCTAATTGGACTTGAGGCCCATGCAGTAGGAAGGGACAAATGTCTGGTATTGTAAACCTGGCCAAGAACCCAGGGCTAAGAAGGCTAGAGGCCCCAGAGGATAACCTATTACTGTCATTTTCCTAAATCGATGTAGCTCCCAACTGGATACTAAATATTTATCCTTTTCCCCCTGGGTAAATGTAGTTCTCACCACTCACTAGAGACCTTACTTGACTGTATAGCAATCAAAGGCTACTGTAGAGATTCACAACTGACTGAAAAAGAGAGAATAAGGGAGCATGATGTGCTCAATTAGCATCCCTGCCACACAAACCCTATACCTAAGGCTCAGAGAACACAGTATCAGAGAGGGTGGAGGAGACAAGACCAGGATGCCCATGTGAGGGAGAATCATTTAGACATGACAGGGTTGCTGCACCCATGAAATCTCAACAATGTGGACGTGTGAACAAGACCTGCCCAATGACCACACCTGTTGCTATGTCAACAAAGGTGGGAAAACTTCCCAAGGTTTCACCCATTTTGGCTGAAAGAAGAAGAACAAATTCCCTGGTAAGGAATCCAATCTCAAGGGGTCAGTCCTAAACACAGGCACACAGGGAAACACTAAATGGACTTGGTATAATATTGTGTGCCTGTATGTGTTTGGGCATGTTTATGTGTGTTTAATGGCAATAATTACCCGAGGTTATTTATTTGAAGGGTTTGAGGAGACAGGAGAAGTTGGAATGGGAGAGAAAGGACTGGAAATATAGTAAATACAGTGCCTTCATATAAGAAATTCTAAAAACAAAAATTAAAAAATTAATCCTAGGAGAAGGCATGCATAAGGGTCATTGAAGCTTTGGGGAGAGAGAAGAGGTGGATAAAAGAGCCACAGAAGGGGACTTGGGTGAGTTAGGCAACTCTTCTGTATCTTGATTAGATATTGGTAAATAAATGCAAACTCAGAAAACTCTACAGAATATCATATCCAAAGAATAATTATGCTGTTGATATTTTAAGTAACCCCAAAATAAAGTCCAAGAACATGTGTTACCAATTAGCTTGGAAAATGCGGTTACCAATTACTCTTTTTATGAAATGAGAAAAACAAAACCACATTCTTGATTATTTTGTGAACATCTCTAAAAGGCGCTGATAAGTGCTACAAGATTTTCAGCTAAACTCAGTAGAATTCTCAGTGTCTTTTGACAATTTCACAAATATATAATCATCTGAAGGGGAGTTCAAGCAGAAACGGATATGCATCTCTGTGTTTACATAGTCCAGTGCCAGGTATGAGGTCTCACACAGGGTAATGGCCGGTCAGCAAGGGAGACAGGCCCATGGGGTCTGTGTCCATGTGTGTGGAGCAAGGCTACCATCAGAGAAAGAAGAACATCTTCAGGAGTGGGACATTTCTCAAACAGATAGCTGATTCCAAGACTAGGATAAGAAAGTACAAGATGAACTGAAAGCAAGAAAACAAAGTGCTCAAAGAACAATGGAGTCATGATAAAGGGACGTAGAAGCCAGCTTTAGTGAACTTCCCTGTTTTTTGTTTTTTTTTCAGGACCGGTCTGAACTATCAAACAGGTGCTAGAATCATTGGCATAAAGTAAGAGGCAATGATACCATGTAAATACTATTAAAGAGAAAATGAGCGAGTGAAGCAAAATTTAATGAAAAATGGGATTTTATGATGCCTTCCCAGGACTTTCCTAGGAAAGACCTAGCTATAAAAGGACAGGAGTCACTTAACCAGGGAAAGCCTGGAAGATTGAACTTAAGTTGAGAGTCCTAAGTGAACAGTAGCAAGGACAATCAGAACCATATGAACTTGACAGATGCAATGAGAAGCCTGCAGGATGACTTCTGCATACCCTGGATGTAACAACGTAGGAACCACTGAGGAAAACACTCCAGGACACTGAGATGGGCAGGGACTTTTTTTTTTTTTTTTTTTTTAAGAAATACTCTAATACAGCAAACCTAAGCAAACGGGCTTGTATCACCTTCACCTTGAAATGCTTTCACTTGGCAAAGAAAATTTCATCAAAGTGACGGAAAAAACCTATGGAATGTGAGACAAATTTTCCTAACTACATTTCTGACAATGGTTAATATCCAGAAACATAAAGAAGTCTAAAACGTTTCAACATAAGCAATAAATGCCAATTATAATCTCTAAAATAAAAGAAAAAAAACTAACCAACAGATCCAAGAAAACATTTCTCAAAGGAGGATATTAAATGGGCAAGAGGTCTATGGAAAAATATTAAACAACACTAGAAAAATACCATCTTGTAAGAATAATTATTATCAAAACTATTGGGAGGGATATAGGAAAATGGACCTTTGAATGCTACAGTCACCACAGGAAGGATTATTGGGCTTTCTAAAAAAGAAAAAATACAGCTGGCATAGGATCCAGTAACCTAAATCCTGTGTGTGTGTTGTGTTGAAGAGACATATACACTCTTGTGTTCATTTGAGCACTGTGCATGACACACAAGAAAACAAAACAGCCTATGTGTCCATCAACTCAATAGAAGTGTTGATTAAAAAATAAATAGTAAGCTGGGCATTGTGGTGCATGCCTTTAATTACAGCACTCAGGAGGCAGAGGCAGGCGGATCTCTTTGAGTTCGAAACCAGCCTGGTCTCCAAAATGAGTCCAGGTCAGTCAGGGATCCACAGAGAAACCCTGTCTAGAAAAACTTAAAATAAATAAATAGTATGTATACACAATGCAATGGCATTCTGTTACAAAACCACAAATACTGTGAGTCATTGGAACAACATAGATGGGACTGGAGATCATTTTGCTGAGTGAAATAAGCCAGGCTCAGAAAGACCACTATCAAATGAGTTCACTTACATGTTGTCATAGAAGTTGAGAAGACATTACTGGTTACCAGAGGCTGGAGAGTGTAGGTGAAGGAGAGGGGTGGGGAAGAGACAGGTCAACAGGCTCTACCTTGAAGATCCATATCTGACTAAGAAGTTCCTGTGTGCTGTTGCATGGTAAACATAGGGTACCTGGCTGTCCATAATGGCTGTGTACTATCCACATTAGAAAGCTGGGAGGAAGAAATTTAGATGCTTTTGCGAAAGAGAAGTGATAAAAATTTAAGTGTGTAAATATGGTTTACTCTAAGTACTCAGCAGACATGATTCAAAGAACATGCCTACAAAATTTTCAAAAAGCACAATTTTTTTTTTTTTTTTGGTTTTTCGAGACAGGGTTTCTCTGTGTAACAGCTCTGGCTGTCCTGGACTCGCTTTGTAGACCAGGCTGGCTTCGAACTCACAATGATCCACCTGCCTCTGCCTCCCAAGTGCTGGGATTAAAGGCGTGCGCCACCACGCCCGGCTCGCACAATTTTTTTTTTTTTAACAAGGTCATATCATCTAGAAAAGACTGGGGAACGATACCAGACCAAAAGAGAAAAAGATATATGACCAGTTGGCATAGCACTAAATTCTGAACTGGGCCCTTCTCCTGAAAGACTCATTACTGGGATAACTGGTGAAAGCATTAATGAGGTTAGTAATTTATCAGTAACCATGTCTTATTTTTGATGGTAGTGCTGAGAAGGTTCTTATTTTCAGGGGTTCTTTATGACAGACTTTATGTGCAAATTTTTATGCTTCTGAAATAATGTTTTTATACAAAATTCAGTTTTAGAGCTTGGAAGGGGGATGAGTCAGTACAATAGGTGCTATGCACATAAGTGTTGCAGCTCTGAGGTGAAAGGTTTCCCCAGTGCAAGTGTTGTAGCTATGAAGGGAAAGGTATCTTGGTAGTCAGAGACCAACTAATACCCAAAGTCACACTACACATCAAGCCTCACACAAGAGATTTATTGGTTGGCTCTGCTTGTACAGTTTCTTGGGGAGGGGGACGAGAGCTTTCCAGGGTGACTTGATTGGTGGGATTTTGTGGCCTGATCTTGGGGCAAGCTCAGGGACTGGTGGGATTCTGAGTTCAGGGATTGGTGGGATTCTGAGTTCAGGGATTGGTGGGATTCTGAGTTCAGGGATTGGTGGGATTCTGAGTTCAGGGATTGGTGGGATTCTGAGTTCAGGGATTGGTGGGATTCTGAGCTCGGGGACTGGTGGGATTCTGAGCTCAGGGACTGGTGGGATTCTGTGGCCTGATCTGGGTCTTTTTATCCCTGGAGGGAAGAGCTTGGCTGCAAACAGCCCTTAAGGGCTTTAGAGTAGTCTGGAGGCAGAACCTGGCCAGTACCACTATGGGCTTACAGTGCAAGCATTAGTAACTGAGTAGGATCCAAAGAACTCATGTTAAAAATAAAAAGCTTGGCATGGCGGCGCTAATTTGTAATCCCAGAACCCAGGAAGTGGAGAGAGTGGATTCCTGAGGCTTGCTGCCTTGTGAGTCTACTACAGTATATGAGTCTTTAGACACTGAGAGTCTGTCTCAAAAAACAAGGCGGATGGCGCCTGAGGAATGACATTCTTGGTTGACCTCTGCCCTCTGCATTCATGAACACAGACGTGCTGTTGTACGGCATTGTCCCCAGAGATAGGTGAAGAGAAGCTGAACTGCAAAGACTCTGAGACCAAGTGCCGCCACCTGGAAGAGGCTCAGACCAGCCAAGGCACCTAGAAAGGACACTTTCCAAATAGATGAGCTGGTGCAGGCTGTGCTGTGTGCTCGAGGTTCTCAGTTTTGTGAGCCATCTTGACCCATCCTGGAGTTCGCTTTCCTGATGAGTCATGAAAAAAAAATCTGCCCTCTTCTCTCCATTATGGTGACTATCCTTGCCCCAAAGAGACGAGCCCCAACTTTTCCACACAGTTGTGGTCACTTCTTTACACGCATTCTGTGTCCTTGTTAAGGTTAAGGTCACCCCAGATACACTGCAGTGCACCCTACTTCCCTGTTCCTGCTCCAGCATTTAGAACACCTTTCCTCTCCTACTGCCTTATGAAGCAACTTCTTGGTCTGACTTTTAAGTTCAACTCCATTCTGATTCCAAATAACCTGTGTCTAGCTCCTCCTCCCCACCCACCCATCCTTACCCACAGCACAGCCTGATGTGGCCAGCTGGAGAATCCCCTGCACGGGGTAGTATCCATGTCTTACAATTTTTCTAAGACTAGGTGAAAAATTCTTACTGTGACCTCCCGTCCATCTCGACTCTCCATTTCCCAGGGCTAGCCCACATCATCTCCCTTGGGGAACACCCAGTCAGCTCTGCCCCTTACAAACGACATTTGACTCAATCTCATATTGCAGCTTTGTAGAGATTTGTCTCAATAGTAACTAAGACACAAGGTAAAGCCATGTACCACTGCAGTTCTTTTCGGCCGACAAGTTAAATCATGGCCAAAGTTACAAATCTAGACAGTGGTTATCTCACACTTTCTCCCTGAGTCACTGACTTTTTAATAGTTCCAGTCATTGTCTGCTCAGCCTATATCCTTCCTTGAATACAGTTTTCTCTTTCTACTATTAAATGCATAATGTCTACCCCTTTCAACATAGAAATCTTGGCTTTGGCCATACCATTTGCAATCCTAAATCTAGAGGTTTCTAGAATATCACTTAAGTAACAAATGTCTATTTGTAATTACATGTCAACCTCACAAAGAACAAAATGAAATTCTTAGAACTAAAATGAAGCCTGCATTTCACAAGTGTAGAACCAGAGACTCTAACGTTTAGAATAAAGGTGCATCTCTTGAGAACACTGTCCACTGGGTACACTTTAAAGTTTTTCTCTTGGTTTTCATTAATCATCTTTGGATAAGAACATCCAGATTAGTATGTATATTTAAGCATAATCAAGAAGTTCTTTTTTTCTATACCTGAGTTTAGTAAATAAAAGAAAATGATAAATTATTTAGTAGCAGGATTGAAATTTTATTACCCAGTAACATCTGAAAACCAGAAAGGTTATTATTTTGGAAGGAAAATATAATGGCATCAAAACACTAAAGAAGTCTAGTGTTGCCCTGAAATTATGATAGCGATATAACATCTGTTATTACTTTGTCACGCAAGGACAGGAAAGGTTGGGCACACCCAGAATTTCAATATAGCAAAAGGCATCAAATCTATAATGATACATCTCCAGATATGTAGATAAATCTCCTGGTTTCAGCAGGCCATAAGGATAAAAAATACCTTAAGGTGAAATTATTTGTCTAACTGTAACTATGGATGTTAGTTCAATATTCATATTTAAGTATAAAGCACTCAATAAAGCCTTTTTACGTGATAAAAGGTGGGGGTGCTGGAATTTAAACCTGAGACCTTTTCAGTGTGAAAAGCAAAACTTAGCAGATAAACATTGTCACGGTGCTTTGTAAAATATAAAGCACTTCATTTGTTGTTTGTTTGCTTGTTTTCCCAATAAAAGGATCACCAGTTTCTCCAGAAATAACATAAGTAAGTGAAAGTAATTGAACTTTCAGGAGAAGCAAGTCTGATTTTAAAGTCATTTCAAAAACAGTATTTAAAAGACTCACCTAGAGAAATTATAGATATGTTAGCCATCAAACTCCAGGTGTGATGGGGCAAGTAAGCAAAAGAATGCTACATGTTTTCAATCCCAAATGTCCTAGGCAAGTCTGTATGGACTCACTGTAGTTGGTGCCGACCCTCACACACCCAGCGAAGGCAAGGCTATTGTGGATTTTCTAGTCGGTACTGACATGCACAGAGCACACCTCCATCAAATCTACTGTTTCTGTTGCTTGCAGTATGTATAATTACTTACATCTCCACAGCTTATCTGGAAAGTTTACTGGTAGGGAAAGATTTGGCAGAAAATTCTTGAATTCAGAAACTTTTGTGTCACCACAGAAAGCGAATTTAAAACAAAGTCAAGGATAATTGGCAAAAAAAAAAAAATTACCTGAGATTTACTAAAGTTTTTTTTCTTCTGTTATGAAGAAAACTACAAATTATGGTAGGTACTTAATTGCTTGCATTGGAACCTACCAGTCTATGCCCTTTGAAACAGTGGACTTTATATTCAGTCTAAGTCAATGTTAGCACTGCACTATGAGACTACCAAAGTGACTATGGTTATTGCCATAAACAGCCAGTGTTGTGTCAAGAGAATGACCTGCTTGAGCCAGGAATAATGCAAATAAAAAGAACAAGGAATTCACAGCAGGTGTCAAATTTTAGAAAAGAAAATATTGGATTAAAAAAAAGGGAACAAAAATGTGCAACTTTTCAATGAGAGGTCACCCCACCTATGTTCACTTTAAGATGGCAAAGAATTTTTTTTTTTTTACCCAGATAAGGATATATTTGGAGAGATGTGTGTAAAACAAACTTATTTGAGATCAGATTAACAGTTGTATTAAGGTATACTCTTTTGACCCTGCAAAGGGAGTTTCAGTCACTTTAATGGGGAGACTTCACAGAGAATCAGGTTTTACTTCCTTCCTTTAAAACACAGAAACTGAGGCAGAGAGAGGCTATGACTCACCTGAGATCACAGTTTTGTTTGTACTAAGGCTGACAGGGAAACTCTAACCCACATGACACAACTCGGTCCAGTGTCCGCCCAAGGGCTTTACATGCAGCTTTGTCATAATTTACTTTACAACTTGGAACTCAACCCCTTCACTGGAAATGATTAACAGACATGACATTCGTCACTGCTCCCACAAAATGCCCACACAGTGAAGTAAAGACAACACATACATCATGGCCAATACTCTTTCCTGCCAGCTTAAAAAAATTAATCTAGGTGATAGTAACTTTTCTTATTTGAATAGGATACTCTTTCCAAACAGTACTCAGTTGGTAGGTTAATATAAGTTATATTGCCTTTCTCTATCAAATTTCAAAATGTGTGGAGAACAGGACAAACCAGCAATCAACTTCTATACTACAAGTGCTTTTCTTTTCTTTAAACTTTTCTTCTTCTTCTTTTTTAATGTTTATTTATTACTTCAAGTTACATCCCCATCACAGTCCCCCCCTCCATCCCTCCCAGCCACACCCTCCCACCCTCTGCTCCTTCTCCCAGAACTCATAATTCTTTTTTTTTAATAATTAGGCCACAGCTGTGAAAATTATAAGATATAACATACTTTCTCAATGTCCAGTCCATACATATTTGGCGACTGATATTAATATTCTATTTTCTATCTATCTATCTATCTCCATGAGTTTAAAGTTCTATACCTACCTCATTTTCCATCCTAACTGGCATTACCAACTTAAAAACATCTTCTTAGACCTAGAGAATCCTTTTAATTCGTAAACAACTTAAAATTTAACTTTGAGACTACACGTGGTAAGGAAAGCTAGGAAGCCTGGTGACACAGCCTGCATCATCAACATTTAGGAGGCTGAAGTAGGAAGGTCTAAGGCTAAATTAGATAGCATTCAGGTCTTAAAACAAAGATCCAAAAAATAAATTTAAAAAAACCTTTTGTTTATGTGAGTTACAGCAAAATTAAATTATAAGCCAAAACTGCTGTTTAACTCATTTGAAAACAGTCACATATTAATATAAACATAAGTTTATGAAAGAATATCCTTATTTTTCCAGCTGTAAACCTTTGGTGAAGAAGTTGGCATTTTTCCCCCCTGGCAAGTCTATTGTCTTCCTTTAATGTAAGAGCCAGATTCTCATATCAACTCCCGCATTCAACTTATACTGATATAGTTTGTCCCGTGCATATAAAAAATGTAGCCTCACATGGATTCCCTAGAAACATGATGGATGTTTTAAATGTCTGTTCAGGTCATTTCAGACTTGATTCTTTGGGACCGTAATGAAAACTGGCAGTGAATACTGTCTTGGAAATGGTGAATGGTGAACAGGTCCAATGTGGAAACTGAACCAATCCTAAACTACTCAGACATCTCTACATGAAAATCTGCTGGTCCATCTTTCACTTTGAGAAATCTCTTACCCACTCATAATTTATGATTTCATGAACCTCCTTGGAAAGATCTCAGAAACCCTCAGATCACACTGTGAAATCTTTAAAATAGGCTTTACCCAGACAAGGAGATGGAGACATTACACATGGCCTTGACTCTTCACAATCATCAGTTCTTTAATTTACCCAACATTCCTTGAAATGGGATGCTATCATTATAACTGAAAAAAAAAAACAGGAAAAATCAGAGTTTGCCTAAAAAGGTACAAAGAAAGAGACTAATGATGAAACATGGATGAAATTATTATATTGTGTATACCAAACTCTAAAAAACAGCCTATGTACCCTCTGATCATTGAGCCTATCTCCATGAAGTAAGCACCAGAGAAAGTTGTAAAGACTTATCAACCTACAGGATGTCAAGCAACACTAAATATTTCACAATGAAATGTAGAAAGCTTCATCTTCATTGGCACAAAATCAGCATACACACAAGCATCCCTTCTTACTGTATTAACAAGAGGAGGCAAACCCTTTCAATGCCCACAGACACAGGCTGGCTGCTGATACCCGTGATACATCTAAGGATATGGGCTGTGGGGTAATAAGGAGGGGACTGAGACCCAGCACTGGACTATGACATTCTATGCTATGAAGAACTGTTAAGAATGTATTCTTTATGGAACATTTGCTTCTATAAAAGCAAGAAGAGATAGGGTTCAGCCAGTGATAAGGAAAAGAATTCTCAAACCAAAAGCTTTTGCTTTGTGTTTAAGAAGGAAAGAAAGAAAGAAAAAGAAGAACTCATAGGTATGAGACTATAGATATACCCTATATTCTGTTAATAAGATGGACAAACTTTTCACAAAATAAAGATTTAAGGAAATGAAGAGAAATATCCACATGCTCCTTGAGGCCAAAGGAATAAACTGTAGTTAAGAAAAGTTATACTTTATATATTCCACAAAAGGCTCACTTATCATCACATTCATGTAATAAAATCAGAATTGAAGCAAAGTCCAATGCAAGTACTCACTGCATAAATAAGAACCACCCTTTACACTCACATCTAAAACCTCTTCCTTGTTTTTCTACACATATACAACACAGTTCTTCAACAAGGAAAACCAAGACACATTTTACAGTAGATAGAGTATGTATGTCTTCTTGCAAATCTCATGAGTTGTAAGTACACCAATGCAAAACTATGGTGACATATTTCATTTACAACATAAGAAAGTAAGATTGTCCACTAAAGGCTTTTAGATGACTGAGACTTTAAAGGCCTTCACAGTTAAGGAAATAATTTATTTGAACAGGAAATCACAACTTTCATTTAATTAGTCTTATTCCTCCTCCCAAAAGAAGCCTTCCTCTAATATAGTGAGACAAGTGATCTTGTAGGTAACAGACTTGTGGTTGTGTTTTATTTCTCACAACTATTGAAGTAATTAATAAAGAATTTTAACATAAAAAGGAGACTAAAACCATGAGGAATGTAATTTAATACAAGTAAGTGAACCACCAAACAGCAAGGGAAAATGAGTGCTAATCTGCGAAAGTAAATATAGTCACTGGTAATAGAAGATAATAATTTTCCAAACAACCTAAAAGAGACAACAGAGAGACGCCTTGATATGTTTCTTCAAAGTCAACACAAACATCTTATAAGAGATCTTAAGAAGTTTTGTTCCTCTACTTCAAAAAATAATGCTATACCAACATTCCAAGGAGGAGCACAAAATGACCATTGTTAAACAAAAAACCAAACAGTAATACCTTGAGATGTGTCTCAATCTCTTCATCGCAAAAAGTAAAGACAGGGTGTCACAGTTTACAAAGCCGTGATTTTCAGAGTTGGGGTGGGGAGAGTAAGAGAGGACAGAGGAGAGAAAGGGTTTGAAAACAAATCAACTTACCTTGACACATTTTCTGGAATGTACTCTAGGACCGGATATCCATCACTTCTCCTAGATGACAGGTCCCCGTGTGGTTTCCATGACTCCACTAACGTATTGACAGGTGGAAAGGAACTCAAGTGTTGGAAAGATTGGTCTCTAGGTGACCGTGATAAAGATATTGTACCTTGAGCACCAATCCGGTAGTGAAAGGACTGTCCACCCGAATTCACACCAACAATGGCAGATGATGGGATGGTCGTATCAGGGTAATAGCTCCCATCATCTGGTTCTTGCTTAATCCCCATTGGGAATGCGCTGCCCTCACAGCTACCATCAAAGCCTGGCACAGGTGGTCCTAAAATTCCTGATAGGGAATAGTAGTCTTTATCATCCATAAAGGAAAAGTACGAGCCATCCATGAATGGAAAAGGGTTGACCGTGGGGTTCCCTTTAAAAGAGGCGCCTGAACATGAATGCTTGGTTGCTTCTTGCTTTATTGGTACGGAGAATGGAGAACTGGGGTTGATTTTGCTGTTTCCTCCTAGGCAAGAGCTGCTGAAAGCCCCATCTGGTTCTGGTTTTATGTACTGGACAATGTTGAGCTGGCCAGTCACGCCATTGGAGATGGCCTTCTCGACTTCCTCTGTCTTTGGGAAAGGAATGTCGTGAGCACCTTTCTCATGGGTGTCTGGACTGGGAACTACATCCTGGATGGCACCAGCTCCAGCAGAAGCGCCTGAAGTGGCATAGCTGAAGGCATTGCTCATGGGGCTGCCGATGGACCCCACTGTGCTGGCTGTCGGGCTGGAGAGTGTGGATCTATTGTTGGTGTTGGAAGGGCTGGAAACGGAGCACCTTGAGTTAAGATTTGCCGGGCTGGACACAGAGGAGCGCAGAGGGATGTTATTTGGACTGGAGACTGGAGATTTTACACTGCAGTGACTCGGAGGGCTGGAAATCGGGGATTTCATGCTGCTTAACGGACTTGAAAGAGGGGAGCCCACGTTGCTAGCATGTGCGGGGCTGTGTGACCGTGAACTTCGATTTTCAACATTGGGGGAGCATGTCAGAGGTGTTCCTTGAGTAATAGGGCTGTGCACTGGGAAATTGCCAAAGCTAGCTGTGGAGGAAATGGAGTTGATGCCCGCCGGGCTGCATACTGAAGACGGCATGTTTATTGGACTGCAGACAGAGGAGGTCTTCTCAAGACAGATGATTGGGCTCTTAACAATGGCACGCATGACCCCACCATTCATGGAGCCCCCAGAGTCTGGCATGAATGACCTCAGCGGCCTGCTCATACCACTTAGTGTGGAGGGCCGGTGGCCATTCTCTTTGTAAAACTTCACCAGTTGCTCCATGTTTTGATAAATCTTTGCTGGGCTCATGCTTCCTTGTTGGTTCTGCTGATCGTAGGTGTACTCGGCATCTCTCACGGAATCCATGTATAAACCCATGGACTCAGCCACGGTGGCTGAAAGTTCCTTGGATTCTAGCTCGGTTTTAATATCAGATGGTAAAACCCCAGACCGACTGTTGTCTTGTTGAATGCAAGGGAGTAATTCTTGTTTTTCTTTGCTGCTTCCTTGAGTACTGTTGTTTGGAATAGCACCGGAAACACAGCTGACGTCGACAATCTCCATGTAGTTGTTCTCATCGGTCGATTCTGCAGGTCCAAGTGAAGAACGCTCCACCGGCTGAGAAACTTGACCCCAGTGTCTTTCCATATCTAGACCGTCAGGGAGATTGTGGTAGCCTTTGGTTTCCATAGCT
This sequence comes from Lophiomys imhausi, assembly GCA_907164525.1. Taxonomy (NCBI): domain Eukaryota; kingdom Metazoa; phylum Chordata; class Mammalia; order Rodentia; family Muridae; genus Lophiomys; species Lophiomys imhausi. The sequence goes on from CAJQZJ010032401.1 coordinate 6,395,654, forward strand.
AACAAACAGATTTATATTAATATGTTAGAGTCAGTAGCAACAGTATTATGACGAGGCATTCTAAAATTGCATTAATTGAGCTACAATATATATTCTACTTATCACAAACAACATTTCTAGTTACATTAAAATTTACCTTCTTGGGTGCTAACAATATATCATACAAACTGATTATTGACTCTAACTTATTCAGAAGCCAGAAGAATCAAATACAGTTTTGTGTCTTGATAAAACTTGCTATAATACCACCTTCACAGTCTGTAAAGAACATTCACAAATATTAATGTTCTTGAATATTAAATAATATTCAATATAATCCTAGGGATTGATGAGGTAGTCAGAGGGGAAAATGAGTGACTAGACAAAGCCAAAAGCATGGTGACAAAAATCAAATTTAAAACTAGCCTGGGCAACTTTTTCTTGGGACCCACTTCTACACAAAGCCTGACTTCCTTCCTCACTCTTAAGCTCTCTCCCATAATAAAGCTCCTTTATACACAAAAACAAAACAAACAGTAACTTTATGACTCCAAAGTTTTGGGAAACTTTTGATCATATAGAGCTGCCTTCCATATGATCAAATACAAATAAATGATATGGAAACGCAATTAAAGTTATTTCCAAATATACACTTACAAAATGAGCAGTCATAGGGAAAAAATCACTGGCAGATTGCTTTCTAAAACAATAAGACTTCCATAAAGTTTATTAGTGGTGAAGACAGTTTAGTATTAGTTTCTGAAAAGTACAGGTTTCTATAAACTAATTGACTTAGAGACTAACCAGAGGAGCTCCCAGACAGGCCAGAAGCTTTGGGACTCTTTCTTGTACTTCAATATACAAAGCAACTTTAGTGAGCACCCTGGCCTAGCAACACCTCTACTAAATTCTTCCACCAGCCAGACATTTTTAGTATCAACCACAAATAGAGAAAGCTTATGAAGGGTTCTGATCATTTAAGCATTTATTCAATAATATTTCCCAAGCACTTCTTACATCCTGGGCCTAAGAACAGTCACAAAATCTGTAATAAAACAAACAAACAAACAAAGACCAAACAAAACAACCACCAAAAACTAGGCCTAGTTTCCATCCAAAAGGAGTTCATGAGAGTGTTTTCAATATTCATTCATTACCATCTGCCCTAATTGATAAATTTAGTTCATGAACAGATTACAATAGAATATGTGTACATAATTATTATATGCTATATAATTCAGTACACTGTTACAAACCTTCCTGATATTATTTAATCTTACCAACCAACCTATGCACAAAAAAACCTATGAAAAAACAATACCAGAGACTGAGACACTGGCCATGTAAGGACACCTGCAGGCAGATCATTTCTTTCTTATTGGAAGGCCTTCCCTATGCACTGGAGTATGCTGAGCAGGATCTCTGTATCCTGCCCACTAGATGCTGAAGAGTACCACCCTCACCAGCTGTGACAACCAAAAGACTGTCCACAGATTACTAAATGTCCCCAGGGAGCAAAATTACCCCAGATAAACTGCTATAAAAAGAAAACAAAACAAAACAAAAAACAAACTACTGTAAAGTAACATTTGACAGAAAATTAATTCAGTTCAGAAAAATCTCATCTGTACATCTTAGTATTAACAATCAGCCCTGATACATTTTTCAAATCTGTATGTCCTGCCAAGTATGCAGTTCTTCACATACAAAGCCTCACATGTTTTCTCCGCTTTATCTTTAGCCCCTTTCCCCTACCCTTTCCTCATTAAGAAAAAGACTAGGAAGTCCTTTGCTACAGATTTTATATTAATTAACATTGCAAAACAATATAATTACTTCACTACATAAATTGGTATTACGTATCACAAGCCTCTATAATAAAATGTAATGCACAAATTGCCTGAGAATTGCAATTACCCCTGGCTTCTCTGTGTTCTGCAGTAGATTTTAAATTATGAGTTTTCAGAAACTTTCAATTTCACCACTGTTTCCCAGTGGATAGTGAAATGCAAATAAAAATGTTTAACTATTATACTATAGTCAATACTCAATTTATGAACCTTAGAATCTACCAATTATGTAGCATGCTTTTACTTAAAGAACATTATTCTATTAATTCTTAATCAAAAATCAATCACTAAAAATTTGAAAATAAATCAAATCACAAAGATTGGGGTAGTTATCTGGTAATTTCACAAAAAGCAAGTATGAATTAAAACCAAATAAAAGTGGAAACACACACACACACACACACACACACACAAAATGAATTGGGACTCAAATCATTGCTAATAATGGACTTTTTTACTCTTCTCAAAACTCATTTAGTCATAGCAATAAATTGGAAAATACAGTAAATATTGCATGCTGCTTCTGCTTCTAAAGAGAATATTCTGGTCTTTCCATACCAAAGACAGAGGTATACAACTGATATATAGATGTTTTATTTTAAAATCCATTAAGCATCACAAGAAATATATCTGTGTTCAGAACAGTACCCTTGTGTATATCCATCCAACTCCCCATAGCCAAACTCTCACTAGTCTCTCCTCTCTCCTCTCCTCAGCTCTGCACCATGAGTTCCCTAAAACTTTAAAGGGAAGAGGTCCTCCTGAATCCTCTCTCACTCCAAGGCTTCCACTAAACCCCATTCCTGTAGCTGTAGCCCTAGACCTCCCCTCCATCCTAGACAAAAGGACTGTCTGCCCTGAGTCTGAAAGGGGACCATTACCCAGACCCTTCTACAGAACTCCACCTGCCCAATTGTCCTTTGGGATAGGTGGACACTCAGCTTTTTATTAGGGTCTCACAATGAAAATGTAAACTCTAAAATCACTGAGAGACTTTAAAGGGCAGAAAGCAGTGCATTTTTAATCCACCACTCCCTAAAATAAATTGATCTCTGTGCATGTTTGTTACTGTTCAGAGGGCCTACTAATATCCTGAGGGGCACTTGTTACTTGCTAAATGAGGCACATGCCAGGTCTACAAACTTCTCTTTTTTTGATGGAGATATCCTTTTTATTAAAAATAATAAATGGAAATTTATGAAGAACTGAAAGCCGTCTTGGAACATCTCTACAAAGACTTAGAAATTGTTCCATTTTCCCTACTCCTTTTTTTTTCTTTATTTTTTATTTCTTCAAGTTACATCTCAATCGCAGTCCCCTCCCTATTCCCCCTCCAGTCCCACCCTCCCACCCTCAACCCCCATCCTCTTCCCTTTTTTTTCTTTTAAGTTTAAGGTATATCTTATTTCCCCCTACAGTTTCCCCTTTCAGTCCAACAAATGGCTCTTTCTCTTATAATACCAAATACAATACAGTGCAACAGAGGTAATTAGGCCACAGTTATGAGGGTTATATGGCTTAACGTACATTCCCAATGACCAGTCCATATGTATTTGGTACTTGACTTTAACATTCTACTATCTAAACATCTCCATGAGTTTAAAGGTCTATGTCTGACTCAACATTCATACTAACTTGTAACACAATTTTAAAAGTATCTTCTTAGATCTATAACACTCTCTTGACTCCTAAACAACTCAAAATTAAATTATGAGACTCTAGCTATCTGTTCTTCAAACTTCTCTAAAGCTCATGGTAGAATCCTTCCTGGAGACAGCCCACACTAGTCATGGTTTCTCTCTACAGGGGGAGCACCTTATCTAACATCAGAAAGCTAATCTTGACATCCCAAGTCTTGCTTCGCCAAAGCCAAACCCTGAACTCTCATAACAAGCTCCTGAAGGCAACCGTATTTCACCACGTTATTGACAGGAATATCATGAAGAATTTGCCAGAAGCTTTGCTGAGATCTAAATTGGCTTTGTTCAAGGTACCCTCATCTATGAGCCTCATTCACCTCTCAGAGAAAACAGAGTAAAGGTTGTCAACCAAGACAGAAGGGTGGACAACAGCTGGCATATGAATGCCCCCCCCCACCTGCAAACAGTGTCTCCAAGATCAGGTGCTTTTAAAATAGGATTAGTGACATGTTTTATGCTGAGCGCTCCTTGGTTATTATTTTGGTTAGCATTTTCTGTAAACAAATGGGTTAGAAATTTATTTCCTGTGTTGTCCAGGAAACTGGGGTTGGCTTTTTAGAACCGACATAATGGCCAGGCTTTGAACAGTAGCTCAGCCAACGTGAACTTACCAGTGAATACTAAAAATACAACTTGATGAGTATGGTCCTCATAAAACTTTATCCTGAGGGTAAAGGGAAAGTTTTTGTTACCTAAGTATAAAATAAAACAGTGAGTTATATGAATACCTAGCTGGGGAAAATCAGGCCTCTAAGCTTCCCAGTGAAGACTATACCAGAAACCCTTGGGCCATTAACGAACCTTTATTTTCATACAAAAGAAACACACAAAATTCACATAGGTAAGGCAAGGCACCAACAGGCTTTACATGTATGTATGTGTGTGTGTGTGTGTGTGTACGCAAGTATGTGTTCAGAGGACTCACTAATATCCTGAGGAGTACTTGTCACTATAGTCCTAAATGAGCTATATACCTACAAACCTGTCTAAAGCTCAGAATATATATATATATATATCCTTAAATATTATTTCTGTGAAGAAACAGACTTTAAAATTTTGTTCCATAGTCTTTTCAGTTGCCCTTTTCCATAAGAAAGTAGTTTCTCCCCCCGCCCAGGAATTATTAAAGATCCTTGGGAATCTGTATATTTTCTGAAAACTTTCACTTTTAATGCTTATTCCCTTCTAATGGCATCTTTCCCCAATTATGTCACTGTTAGATGGCTGCAGGGTGGTACCATACAGACCCAGACTTGAAGGCTGCTTCAGAAGACAGAAGATGACTACAGGAAACCAGTTTCAGTCGCTAGTTCTTCAGGACTGTAACTGTCCCCTCTTACAGAGGAAAGAAAAGGGATAAAACTGCCAAGGTCACCTAAGCCAGTGGGAAAACCAGTTAGAGCTAAGCGCACCTGAACTATGTTCACTGCCTGACCCACTGAGCAACATCAGCTCTGCCTTTTGTTTTTTTAATCAAAACTCCCTCTTCCATAAAGAAAAAGCTGTGCTTTTAGTTGTCCCCTTCCCAAACTTCTCTCCGAAAGCATTTTCATGACACTCCGTAGCGTGTCATGTTGTCAAACGTGAAATTAAAGCTCCAAGGGAGGTCTACACAGATGGAGAATGCTGTTATCATTACTATGTAAATATCACAATAACAGCACCTGGAGAATGACGACCCGCAATGTTATGATGCAGTCTGATGCCTTTAAAACTCGGCGGCGTTAATAACCAGTCTGCTATCAAAAGTTTTTCGAACTATGCTATAATAAATAAATAAAGCAGATGGTATGATAAAGCATTGTGATTTAAACTTCGTCTTTTAAAAATTCAGCAGGAAAAGTCATGCATCTGAAACTCATTTGGGCAAGGATGCTACCAAAAGCAGCTTCATCCCTTATCCGACCCTGCCCTAAGAATCCCCTAGAGTTTTCCCGAATAAAATGGAAAAGGAAAGGCAAGATTTTCCAGAGCTCCTTCATACAAGATCTGTGGTGATCTAGCTCCTTCAACTGCCCTTATCGACTACACCTCCCACTCAGACTGAGGAGCTTCCGCAACTGATAGATGAAAGAAACATTATTCAAATGTCCTTTAAAATTTGCAAGAGGAAAACGATCTGAAATTCATTTTGGGGGAAAGGGGAGGATGGTAGACCGCCCACTGCCAAAGGCGGTTGAAAGCCGCTCTTTAGAGGGCATTTATCCAAAGTGGCCAAACTTTCCCAAAATAGTCCTCAGCCGGCGCGGGGGGGGGGGGGGGGGGGGGAAAAACAAAAAACAACAAGCACGCAGCACCATACTGACTGTGCCTCCGGATTACGCAGTAGCCTCTCTCTGCAAAGTGCAAGCCACCCTTGCCATGGCCATACGCCCGGGCAGGACCGGAGGCGCCCCATTGCGCACCCTACACACCTGCCTGTGCCAGGGTCGTCTTCTTGCCTTCTACCTGTTGCAGCGCTGGCCACCACCACGTCACCCCTGCTGCAGAACCCCCCTACATCCAACCACATCCAGGCCAGCCAGTGCCGCTCTCCCTGCAGCGGGAGAGCCCGAGGTAGCAGCGCTGGAGCCCAGGTGACTTGCACAGGCTTCCTTTGAGCAGCCTGAAGTTGGCTCTCTTCTCCCGGGGCCCAATGACACCCAGGGTGCGCAGAAGCTGAGAGGAGGGGTCAGAGGCAGGGCCAGAGCGGGCAAAAAAGGGAGGGAGCCCCCGAGGGGGAGTGGGCCAGTTGGAAGGCCGGCCCTTTTAAAAGCGTGTCACATGTCCAGAAAGTTCAGGTCGCTGTCCCGCCCGCCGGACCCATTTCCATTGGCCAACGGGGAAACAGGGCTCCACGCTGTGCGGGCCAGGCGCGCTTCTCATTGGGCAATCGGGGCTGTCAGTCACCAGGCGGGCGACATGACTGATACAAAGTTGCTGCGACACAGCCTGGACTCCGCAGCTTCCTTAAAGCCGCAGAGGCGGCAGGTTCTCCAGGTTCCCGGAGGTGTCCACGACCGCGGGCACCGCTACACATGCTATCCTTTAACCCACTTCGCTCCCTGGGCCCGAACTTGCTCCCACCTGCCCAACTGTTCGGGGGGGGGGACCACAGGCAATCTGGAGAGAAGGGGAAAGTATGGTGACGCTGTAGCAGCCTGGATGGTGTGCCCTCGCTTTCTCCACCTGCAGCGCCAGGTGAGCCGCAGCGGCGTACGCCCAGCACCGCCCACAGCGTCCGCAGGCCTAGGGCGCGGCGGGTGGGCATCCCCGGGACCCCTGACACTCTGCTCCCCGCCCCTCTTCCAAGTCTCAGAGTTACCTCCCCGCCGAGCAGCTGTAATCTCCGCGGTCCGGGAGCCAGAGGATCACGTTCCCACTCGATTTCAGTTTCCTTGTTTTAACCACGCAGGAAAAGCGGGCGCTTTCAGTGCAGCCAAACCCCTTTAAACACAGCCTTCCTCCCACCCCACCCCCTGCCAAAAAAAAAAAAAAGTGCCAGGGTCAGAGCTGAGGCGCCTGATAATTCTGTTACTGTACTTACTACTTCAGTACTGGATTTTTCCACTAGTTTAATATGCAAGAAAGCTTACTATCGAGGATATTCACTTTATAATGTGTGGAAGGGGTGCACATAACTGGAACAGGCATACTGGAGGAGGGGAAGCCTCTAAACTGTTTTCTAGTTTGTCTGCGAGAAGAAATTTTGTCCCCCCACCTTCCTTTGCTCCCACCTCGATTTTCCTCCCGCCCACCTAAACACAGCGCTTACTAAGCCGAAGGATAGGCTCCTTAACTTTAATTTCTAAGGACTTTTAGACTGGTGTGAGGCTCGGCTTTGGACTCCCCTGCTGGTTGTGAATCAAAACCAGTGACGTACACACCTAAATCTGGTCCCTTGGCCCTCGGCGACCCGCAGGCCGCCAGTGGCAGCTGTGCAGCTTCAGGCTCACCCTTGCTCCCTGCAAACTGAAGCCCCAGGAGGAGGAGGGCACCTTGTGCCCAAAGGCCCCTCCTTTCCTTACAGTTAGTTAAGCCTCAGGTTCCTGGATCCCAAGCCCAGGGAGACTGGAACTCTCAGCCACTCCCGCAGGACACTCCCCAGAGGCAAGGGGCACTGCAGCGGACCCGGCAAGCTGGTCGGGACACAGGACTCCGGTGGTCAACAGTTCCTCGGGCGCGGAGCTGGCCCGGGAGCCCCCCACACACGGGAAATCCCCTTCGAGTGTCCCAACTTTCCCGCGAGGGTAGCTGTCACGCGCGCGGGGCCAGCAGTCGCAGCATCGATCACGCCCGGGGCCGCGCGCTGGTGGCGAGCTGGAGCTAGGGGAGTCCCGGACCCGGCGGCCCGGGCTCGCCAAGTAGCAGCGGCTGCAGCTCTGGTAGTGTCACAGGACAGAATTATTCATTATTAAAGAAATGGACGCGTCTCTCTTTACTAAGTTTTTACCTCCTTTAGGGAGGGCTGGTCTTGCCCTGGATCGAAGATCCTTTCAAAATCTAGGTTAGAAAGGCGCGGAGCGGCCGCCGCGCACTCGCCAGCCGCCCTGCACCCTTGTCCCGCGCCGGCCCGGCGGGCACCCGGCCTACTGCCCGCAGCCCACCTCGGTGCGCCGACCCTGTGCCCTCTGCGCTGACCCTGTCACCCTGGGGCAGCTCCTGGGTTCCCAGGCCCCCTCCTGCCACTGTCGGCGCCAAGTGACAGTCGCTGCACTCACCTTTTCTAGGACATGGTAGAGAGGCTGGGGCGGGGGAGGAGGGCAGCGAGACTCCCGCCGCCTCCGCCGCCGCCGCCGCCACCAGCAAGTCCAATACTGCCTGATCGGCAACGAGGATGGAGAGAGTAGCAATCCCGGCAGTCGCCCTTCTGACGGTGGGTAGAGCAAAAGGGCGACAGCGCAGTTACCCGGCTGGAGGCGGCGAGCTGCTGGCGGCACCAAATCGCGCCGAGGGAGCTGCGAGCACCCGCCGGCCCCCAGCAGTGCAGCAGTGGCGGCTGGGCCTGGGGCCGGCGGGCCTCCGGGGCTGCTGGTTTGCCCCGCGGTGACTGCGGAGGTCCCGGGAACCCGCCGGTCCCGCGCGGTAAGATCCCGCGGCCGCCGTGGGGGAAGCGCGGCTGTCCGCGTCCCCCTCCCAGGGTTCGGGTAGCCGGTGACAGCCCAGGAGACGGAGCGTGGTGTGTGTGTGTGTGTGTGTGTGTGTGTGTGTGTTTGTGGGGGCAGCCGCAGGGGGAGCTCGCGGCGCTGGGGCCCCCTCCCCGGGTCACACCCTCACTAGCGGTACAAGGCAGTCCAGCGTCCTGCCGCCCGGTGGTGGTGGGTGACAGGGTGCTGGTGGCGGTAGTCGGAACCCCAGCCACTGACAGCAAGAAGGCCGAGGAAAAACGGAACCCCGGTGCACGCACCCTGTATGCTTCTCCTCGTGAGTCCCCAAAGTCTGCCCTGACCTGGCGCCTGGCTTCAGGTGCAGGTGCCACCAAAAGGGAGTGGAGGGCTGGAGGACCATGAACTGGCCAGGAGGGAAAAGTTTCTTTCCTGCTCCTCCGCTGCCCACGGGGTGAGACAGCTCTTGGGTCGCCGCCCCGCCCCCACCGTGGGGGGTGGGGAGTGGTGGCTGGAGCCCAGAAGGGCCCGGGAGTCTGCGCACCAGGGCGTGCGGGAAGCGATCGCCACCAACCCCGCGCTCTAACAGCGGCCACCCGGGCGCTGCGGGCCCAGGAAGGGGCAAGCGGCTGCAGAACCTCCCCCGTCGCGCGCCCCCGCGCCGCCCCGCGCGCCCCCGCGCCCTCGCGCCCGCCCGGGCAGACACCTACGCAGATGCGAAAGTGAAAGGCGGGCTCCCTGGCCGGGCGGCGCGGGGGCGCGCGGGCGCGCGGCGCTGGGAGGAGGACCGAGTCTGAGCTGCGATCCTGGGATTCTCCTGTGTCCGTCCCTCCCCCCACCCCCTACCTCCCACCTCTATCCCCACCCCCTACCCCGACCGCGCGCGTCGCGGAGCGGATAGCAGCCTTCTCACTCTCCAGCGTTCCCAGGTCCCAACCTCCCACCCCAAGGCACTTCTGGTCACCCCAACCCAGTGTATGAGTGTGTGTGTGTGTGTGTGTGTGTGTGTGTGTGCGCGCGCGCGCTGCGCGTTTTCACGCGCCCTTGCGGGTGTGTAAGATACCCTTTGCTCCAGACCCCGCCGCACCGTTACACACGCCGGTAGATGGAAGTCTGCGGTGCGCGGAAGACTCGGGTCGCTAGTAGTAGAGGCTCACCTGCTTGCTTGGATTTCTTGGGGACTGAGTTAAATAAATCCAGGAATTGACCTCACACCTCTTTTCTGGTTTGACACTCCTTCCATGGTTTTCTAAATCCTCTGTCGCCCCTCCCTCTTTCCCAATTTCTTCCTATAAAGCTGTGAAAGTTGCTGATCCCCTTTAAAACGGAACTGTCCTGTTAGAATAATCCATACCTTTCCTTATCAAGCTTAAATGCTCCATCAGCCACAGCGCTGGCACTCCTCAGTTCTTTAGTGGCTCAAGGTGGCTTTTTGGCCTGAAGCAAAACAAACCTGTTCTGGTTTTTATTTGTAAAAGTGTCTTCTAGGTTAACTTTTATGAAGGTATGTCTCAGGAGAGATCAAGAAAATCTTTTAAATAGTTTATAATAAAATGTAACCTTACATTCAGCAAATTTTAAAAAGGAAAATTTAGAAATATACTGATGTTGACAAACTGACTTGAAAAATAAGGAAAATGCCTTAAAAATAAGATGGATTGAAACTAATGAGTTAAGTGAACAGAAAGGCGGATAGATATGTGATAAACCATACATGTATGTAGTAGAATGATGGAAGAATCAAATTGCTGGTGCACAAGCGTTTTCCCCAGTTTCCTTATATGTTTGAGATTTTTCATAGTAAAACATTAGGTGAGGAGGAGCCACCCTTTAAGATAACTGAGCTAATGTAAATTCCTTTTGCAAGACTGACATGTTAGGCTTGAATGATTCTTTTCCCATTTACAAAGTAAATTTAACACAAAAAATTCTTTCCCCATGTGCTCCCATTACTACTTTAATCAATGCTTTGAAATACAGAAAATGTGATAAAAGTATGGTATAAAATGAGGTTATAATAACTGCAATTTTTAGACATTTAGGAGATTTGTTCCTATGCTTTTATTTGGCCACTTTGCATATTTTTTTATCTGCCCTGCCTTTAGAGTTGTTTGATAACAAAATCTAAGGGTTAAGTTTTGTATAAATATATATATTCTTTTGAAACCCCTTAATGCCAAAATAGAGGGGTCAGGGGTCTCTGTTTGTCCATATAGGTCTGTTTCTTTTATTCCTGGGGAGAGATTTAAAGGATCTTGCAGTTATCCATAGGCAAAGCTTTAAGTTTTTCTATTTTTAAATCTTTATCTGAGTATTAAGTTTCCCTTGCATAATCTTGCTTTGCTGGCACTCCGAGCTGACAACAGCTCTGGAGTTCAGCGCCACACCCCCTTTGTGAAGGGACAGTGAGAAAGGCGAACTGCTCTAGAGAGGATTGTCAGTGCCATCTCTGAGCGACCCCCCGTGGGTGTTAGGTGCACGGTCACTTCCAGGTGCATCCCCGAAGAGTCCTGTGCGCTTTGGGATGTGCCTACTGATGCCATTGCTTTGACCAAGTTGGTGCTTCCCAGCCTTTTAGATAAGCGTATTTGTTCTTTGCAAATAGATGGAGATTTCTATTTCTTTTGAAGAAGAGATTGAAAATTAAGAAATGGACAGCCACATAGAACAATCACTGCATCTCCCATATGGCTGCCAAATGTCTTAAAGCTCGAACAGCCTCAGACATCTCCCTCCCTTTTGACAACTGAGAACACCTCCCTCCCCCATCCCATTACTGTCAAACTCCCTGAGGTGTGCCACCATAAAGTGCAGGACTCGGGCGTTTGCAATTTACATGTGTGACATCACATCCCTCATTATGTAACTTCAGAAACAAAGCCTAATATCTAAGTTTGTGTTGGAAAACATCCTCCCTATCTCTGTTTCAACTTGAACAGAGCCACCCTTAGTTCCCTGTTTCCAGTCCCATTTCTTTAACAGCTGACAATGAGCATGATTTATACGTTGGAAAATCTCTCTGACCCCAAATTGGACATATCTTCTTCTTATCTCATTATTTGCTGAGAAGTGAAGTGCATACACTTTATTAAATAATTTTTCTTTTTAAAGATTAAAGTTAAAGCATTTAGTTATAGTTAACTTCATTAATAAGCCCAGTCATACTAGTTTTATTATTTTTTGCTTATTATTTATTTATTTATTCAAGGTTTTATTCCTCTACTGTCTCTTAACAGCTGCTGTATAGAGTTGAAAAAGACAAGGAGAGTCAGAGAGAGAAGATGAATAGGACAATGATATAAGATTGAGCTCTTTGTTTATTGCAAAACACACATGTTACAGTTTATAAACACTGCCAGTGAAGAAATTGTGGACTAGGAGATAAATACAGAACATATTAGAGGTTTTGTTGATATCCAAAATTGCCCAAACTCAACTTTTTGCACTATTTGGAGTATTTGTTTCAGCTTTCATTATTCACTAATTTGAATAATTTGATATTTGTTTATGAATCATCTGTCTACCTTTATTTCATTTGCAGGCAGTTTAAGTGGAAAATTCACAAACTTACTATATTTCTGTGGCTAGATTTTGAGATGGAAGTGTACCAAACAGCACACACATCATGATTAGTATGCCATATTATTAGAAGCAAATCAGATTTCATTGGGCCCACACTGAGGTTCTAAATGTAGAAATAATGTACAGTAGTTGAAAGGAGGGGAGGGACCTAGAACAGTATATTTTAATTAAAATAAGAACATTTTCAATTTCTCCTCTTTTCTCATATATTCTTGGTGCAGTGGAGGAAATTCATCACCTTTAAATAACCGTGCTAATCTTACATAAGTAACTGCATGGTTGTGTGCTCATTAGGAAACCAGGCTGTTTTTGTGGTATAATGCTCAGTAACAGCATACACACACACACACACACACACACACACACACATGCATTTGCACAAACACATGCACATACACAAATATACACATACATACATGCATATACAAATACATATTACACAACACACACACTGAACACAC